>CM059275.1:17698737-17703737 GCA_030347295.1 Setipinna tenuifilis
GCTATTATGATGGATGGATGGATGGATGGATGGATGGATGGATGGATGGATGGAAGGAAGTCTTTTTAGCATGTGTGAAATGTTGTGCCCTCAGTGCTGTCTCCAACACACAATTAGCTACCATCATTCTTGCTGGGTATCCATATGTATCGTCCACATACTCTAAATTTATCAATGAGCCATAATACATTTATAACACCCTTCTCACACACTCTCTCACACACTTTTACATACTTTTACACACACTCTCACACACACTCATACACATAGTCCCACATACACTCATATACAGACTCTCATACACACACTCTCTCACACACAAACTTTTACACACACTGTCACACACGCATAGACACACTCTCGTACACATCTTGTGCTACCTTTTGTGGAACTCACAAACAGACAGACACAGACAGGTGAAACATTCTGGTAGAGAACACACACTCTTGTAAAGAACACACACTCATGTCAGATGTCCCACAGAAGAGCTGTCTCACACACACACACACACACACACTAGCTTTGGGATGCCGGTTTGTTTATCTGAGTATCTGTCCTCCTGTAGAGTCTGTGTGTGTGTGTTGTGTGTGTGTGTGTGTGTGTGTGTGTGTGTGTGTGTGTGTGTGTGTGTGTGTGGGTGTTTGAGCTTGACGGACAGCAAGTATGCGTTAGTCAGGGAAAGAAGAGATGGGTCCATTTGCGGTTTCTCTTTTTAAAAGCACAGGAATGTATGTGTGACAGAGAGAGTGGATGAGAGAGAGAGAGAGTGGATGAGAGAGAAAGAGAGCGAGAGAGAGCGAGAAAGAGAGAGGGGGAGAGAGAGAGAGAGCGAGTGAGAAAGAGAGGGGGAGAGAGACAGAGAGGGCGAGCGAGAAAGAGAGAGGGGGAGAGAGAGAGAGCGAGCGAGAAAGAGAGAGACAGAGAGAGGGAGGGAGAGAGGGAGGTAGAGAGCGAGAGATAGAGAATGAATTAGTAAAGTGGAGTAGAGAGCTTTGACGAGACTGTCGGCCCCCCCTGTGGTATTTCCCTCCTCTACTCCCTCAACCAATAATGCTCCTCTTACACACAAATAAAAACACTTAGGGATAAAAACATTCAGAAAGAAAAACACTCGATAGCAGAATGATTGCGATTAGGAGTGCCAGTGTCTGTAAACAGCATGGAATTTCTCTGAGGACTCAATAAAATCTGTTTTTGGAGTTGTGAGAACATTAGCATCAAGTGTGTGTATGTGTGTGTGTGTGTGTGTGTATGTCTGTGTGTGTGTGTGGATGTCTAGGATAGTATCTAATGTGCTAATCATTTCTTGGTGGCAACTCACTCACATTAAGTGTGTGTGGTTGTGTGAAAGTGCCTACAATTGAATGTGGGTGTGTTGTGTTCTGTATCTCTCAGTAAGTTTGCCTGTGTACGTGCCTAGGTGTGTATGTGTATATGTATGTGGGTGTGTGTGTGCGTGCATGCCTAGGTGTGTGTGTGTGTGTGTGTGTGTTTTTGTGCCTGCCACAGAGTGTGCTGTGGTGTGTGTTGCAGTCTGACCTTAATTCCTCTATTCTCCTCCGCTCCACACACTCCTCTGTCAGAGTCTCCTCCCTCCTTCTCTCATTATGCCTGGGTGCTCATCACACAGGGCTTAGAGCCGCTCCACCAGGCCTGTGTGTGTGTGTGTGTGTGTGTGTGTGTGTGTGTGTGTGTGTGTGTGTGTGTGTGTGTGTGTGTGTATGGTTATACCCCTCCTCCTCTACTTTCTTTCTCCTTATGTGTGTTTCTGCATGTGTGTTTCTGTGTGTGTGTGTGTGTGTGTGTGTGTGTGTGTGTGTGTGTGTGTGTGTGCCTTTGCGTGCCTTTGCTTGTCTGTGTGTGCACTGTGTGTGTGTGTGTGTGTGTGTGTGTGTGTGTGTGTGTAGCCTAAGCTTTGCTCAGACCACCATAGCGCTTGTGAGTGAAAGATATGGGTCATGTCAAAACTACATTTCAGAGTCTGACATTCCCCCCTAATCTAGTAGGCTACTTACTGAGGGAGGCCTAATCCAAATGAGAGAAGGGAGAAAAAATCTAATCCTTATGCCATCCCAGCACTGTAGGCCATGACCTGCAGTATATACATGTATACTCTGTGTGTGTGTGCATGCATGCGTGCGTGCGTGCATGCGTGCGTGCATACTCTGCGGGTGGAGATATGGGTTTTCTTCAGTGGGTCTGCCATGATGCAGCTTTGGCCTGCACAACTGTGTATAGGTATGATGTGTGTGTGCATGTGTGTGGGTGTGTGTTTGCGTGCGTGCGTGCGCGTGTGTGTGTGCGCACGTGTGTGTGTGTGTGCATGCATGCGTGCGTGTGTGTGTATGTACTCTCTGCTCGGTTGTGGCCCTGAGCTGGCCCTATTCCAGTCTCATTATCTCTCAGCACACTGTGGTGTCCTGTCCTCTGTGCATACTCTACTCTACTCCTGCTGCAGCTTTCTTAGCTGCCTTTATTACCACACCACTTATCACACACACACACACATACACACACACACACACACACACACACACACACACACACACTACTGTGCATACTCTACTCTTGCTGCAGCTTTCTTAGCTGCCTTTATTACCACAGCACTTATGACACACACACACACACACACACACACACACACACACACACACACACACACACACACACTACTGTGCATACTCTACTCTTGCTGCAGCTTTCTTAGCTGCCTTTATTACCACAGCACTTATGACACACACACACACACACACACACACACACACACACACACACACACACACACACACACTACTGTGCATACTCTACTCTACTCTTGCTGCAGCTTTCTTAGCTGCCTTTATTACCACAGCACTTATGAGTCTACACTACTGTAGCTTAATTTCTTAGGCTGATTATGTCTGTGCTGGACTGAGGAATGGACTGGCTGTGTACTGGACCAGCTAAACTCTGATGACGATGATGTTGTTTTTTAGTCTGGCCCAGGTACACTGGGTAAGCATGGTGGACTGGCTGTACAGGCCCAGCTAAACTCAGATTTGGTGTTGATGATGATGACGATGATGTTGTTGATGATGGTGATGATGATGATATTGTCTTTTAGTCTGCGTGCCCCTTGTACAAAGATGGCCGCATGGCAACAGCTCCGCCCTGGCAACCGTCTGCAGAGTGATGTGGCATTAGAATGTGTGACAGCACGTGCTGTATGCAGTGGACACTAATGGACACTGAAGTCACAGACGGAGTTGAGAAACGTCCCATCTGTGACACTCTGCTTGCTGAGTTTGCTGTGGTTGGACTGTAGGTTGGCGAGAGTGCTCATCAACGCTGACGTGTCTGCTCTTGGTTATGACTACAGCATTATTATGATGGCTGTCATAACCGAGGAGTCCGTGGGAACCAAAAACACAGGCATGGTCACAAAATGCAGAAACTGAGAAAATATAATTCACAAGTCTGATTTTCCATTTGATTTTATAAGTAAATGCAATATCAAAATACTTCTGATGCATCTCGAGACTATGGTAATTTATTTACAGGAAAAAAAAAACTGGATTTAAATGCAACTACTGATGGGGGAAGTGACTTAAAAATGTGATTTTGTGACTATATTTATTTTTCCATGCAGTCCTCAACTGTGTACCATGTGTTCTAACAGTTGCATTTGAGTATGACTTAGTTTTGACTGTCTTACCTAGCCACTGGTCGTGTTTGTAAGTGTGTGTGTGTGTCTGTGTATGGTTATATTCATGCTGCTGTGCATTCCTGTGTGTGGTGCCAGTGTGTCCTCCTTAGGGCTGGGTGTATAGAAGGGGCTCCTTAAACACTTTTAGCACACACAAACACACACAGACACACACACACATTCTCTCTCTCTCTCTCTCTCACATGTACATGCACGCACACACGCGCGCACACACACACACACACACAGCCCCAGACTCCTGCCTCCACACCTCACACACACACACACACACACACTCCCCCGCAGGAGCACTGATGCAGCTGGAGTGTCTCAATGTCTACTTCACACACACACTCGCACAGGAATTAGCCCTCTGACACACTCAGAGATGCACACACCCACACACACTTCACACACACACACACACACACACACACACACACACACACACACACACTTGCCATGCGCACACACACACACACACACACACACATACACACACATTCATGGAATGTGAAGTTTTGCAGTCAGGTCTGTCTTTCTTATCTTAAAGAAAAGTGGCCACTTGCTGAACAGCCTGGACTCTGCATCTCTCTCTCTCTCTCTCTCTCTCTCTCTCTCTCTCCCTCGCTCTCTCTCTCTCTCTCTCTCTCCCCCTCGCTCCCTCGCTCCCTCTCTCTCTCCCTCTCTCCCTCTATCTCTTTCTCTCCCTCTTTCTCTCTCTCTCATTCTATTTCTCTCTCTCCTGCTCCTCTCTCTTTCTGTGTGTCTGATTCTATCTGTGTTTTTCTCTAAAGATAGGCAAGACGATATATGGATTGTTTGTGAAGTACTCTAAGTGCACCAAGCTGGCTGTTTTGTATTTTGTATTTGTCCTGCCTTTCTCCTAACCTCAATACCCGACCACATCCACTCCTCGCCGCCTGCCTAAGCCACTTCAGGTGGGTGACTGACTCTGGTTCTGGTCAGAAAATCAAATAGTATTTCTCAGGGGAATAGGAGAGCTCAGTTGTATGCAAGTGGCCTTCTTTTTGGAGCTTTTAGAAAAGCTCGTGTCAGCTTTCATCCAAAAGGCTTTTTTCAGTTCTTTTCTTTAGGCTTCAGACTTCAGGCTCCAGAGAGAGGTCCAGCTGCATACAAGCTGCCACAGCACACATACACATACATACACACACACACACACACACGTGCATCACGAATGAGCATCTTTACAGACTGTTAGGGGAAGCATTTGAATGGTGCAACTCTTTAGTGACCTCACTGCTGTACCCCATAACCTCCGACCCCATAACCACCCTGCACCCCAGTTTCCACC
>CM059275.1:17713737-17723737 GCA_030347295.1 Setipinna tenuifilis
AAAGCCCCAGTGTACAAATTCTGTGTGTGTGTGTGTGTGTGTGTATGTCTGTGTGTGTGTGAGAATACATGTGTAGGCCTGTGTGTGTGTGTGTGTGTGTGTGTGTGTGTGTGTGTGTGAGTATGGTGTGTGTACATCCATGTATGTTTGCGTAGGCCCCCTGTGTGTTCGTGTGTGTGTGCGAGTTTTAGAGTATGATGTATGTGTGTGTGCATGTATGTTAGTGTATGTGTGTGTGAGAGAGAGAGAAAGAGAGAGGGAGAGAGAGAGAAAAGAGAGAAATCAGCAGGTTGCTAATTAACTTGTATGACGACGCCCCTGGAAATGCCACACTTTGCCCCCACCCCCCTCTCCACGCTCCCACACACACACCTCACTCACACATACACTCATCCATCTCCTTCTCTATTGCTTTCTTTCTTTTTCTCTCCCTCTCTCCCTCTCTGTCTTTCCTTCTCCTTCTCTTCCTCCCTAACCCCTCCCCTCTTCACGCTCCCACACACAACACACCTCACTCACGCATACGCTCATCCATCTCTCTCTCTCTCTCTCTCTCTCTCTCTTTCTCTCTCTCCATCCCTCCCTCTCTTCCCTGAGTAGCTCATGTATTATTCAGTAGCCTCTGAGTTGGGCCACATGTGTGTCCATTTGTCAGCTTCACACTCGTGACTGCACGTGTGTGTGTGTGTGTGTGTGTGTGTGTGTGTGTGTGTGTGTGTGTGTGTGTGTGTGTGTGTGTGTGTGTGGAGCATTATCATTTGCTCTCCCATGGTGTGCGTTTGTGGATGGGTGGGGTAAAATGTGTGTGAGAGAGAGAGAGAGAGATGGTGTGTGTGTGTGTGTTTCAATGCTGGTGTGATGGGTCTGGGTGTCCGATATATATCGGTACATTTTTCTAAAAACAGTATATGCAGCTTTGTGAGTGAGTGCAGATCGTGGTGTTGTGTGTGGGCCACGCATGTATATGTGTGTGTTACCTGTTTGCTTTGAGAAGGTAGTGTGCATTTGTGATTGTGTGTGTGTATGTGCTGGTATGTGTGTTCGTCATGATGATGAATCTAATGGTAGGAACAGGAGTGCAGGTTGTTGCATAGGCATAGGCATTCATTTTGGCTCTTCATTAAGGGCGATTCTGGACACACACACACACACACACACACGCACGTGTGTGCACACTCGTACACACACATTCCCTTTTTCCCACACTACCAGTGCCGTGGCATCGATTTCCCTTTCTTCCTCCCTCCCTCCCTTCCTCCCTCCCTCTATTTTCTCTGTCTCTGTGTCTCTGTCTTCCTGTGTGTGTTTGTGTGTCTGTGTGACAGAGAGTGCCACCAACTACTGTGTTTGTGTGTGAGCTGGCCCTCTGCCTACTTACTCAGGTGGCATTTGCCCCTCCGCTTCACCACTCAGGTGGCATCCGTGCGATGGCACCGGGGCCGTCACTTATAGCTCGCTGTCACTGAGCAAAAAGCCCTCTCCCCTCCTCTCCTCTCCCCTCAATCTCACCCCTAGCCAGATTTAGCCGTCCCTGCCTGGCTGTTTTTAGCCCACTGCTCTTGCTACCTTTCTGTCAACCTGACACGCGGCGGCCATCTTTGTCAGGTTTGTTTTGGGATTACCACCCCAGTGGCATTCTCTCCGCTCACGTCCAGGAAGTGGAAACTGCAGCTAGTAACATCTCTGCAGACAACCTGTTTTGTTCACCTTTAAGAGGTGGCACATCGTTGTCACACTGGTGCGGAGGGAATGTTTGGAGTATAAATGTTCTACAGAATGTTGGGTTCCATAGAATATCATGTGGAATTCTAGAATCTGTCATTGTTGTAGACCTCATTCTTTTCTTTTTAGAATGCTCACAACACTGTTAATGGTTATAAATAGTTACACTGTATCTAAAACCTCTTTAGGGTCAAAAAGCCACTCTCTATTCTGTCAGTAATGCAACCCATTTGTATGATGTAAGATATTCAAAATTCTTCATCTATTTCATATGAGTGGACATTTTCTGAGCTACATCAGGAAAGGTAGTGGCTCAAAACAAGAAGCATCCCTTTAAAAAACAGCAAGGTACAATGATGAAAAAGTAAACAGACACCTGGTATAATGGATGATAAATATGTAATGAGAAAAGCAGCCAGTGTGCAGTTTAAATAAACAATATGCAGTGATATTGCACACGGGTGAATCGTTAGCCTGTGCTTCCCTTTGAAACTGCAGTAAATGTCTTACAAACTCTGCCGGTAGTAATTGTCTTAGAAAACTCTGCCGTGGGTATTATAGTAATCTCCCTATCTGAAGTCCTTAAAGACTCTCTTAAAGAAACTCTTTTATTTACAAACTAGGAAACACCAATTAAAAGAAATTAGCCTCCATCAGCAGCTCAGTACAAGCGTACCCCTCTTTTGCCCAAACCTGGCCTGTCTGTGTGTGTCGATAGCAGTTAATCCCCATGCTTGTCTCACGCTAGTGAGACCTACAAATAACTGTCATTCTTGGCCTTTAGGTAATAAATGTGCTTGTCTCCCGCAAGTGAGACCTACACATAGCAATTAATCACAATGCTTGTCTCACACTAGTAAGACCTACAAATAGCAGTCAATTACAATGCTTGTCCATCACTAGTAAGACCTGCAAATAGCAATTAATCACCATGTTTGGCTTGTCTCTTGCTAGTGAGACCTACATATAGCGGTTAATCACAATGCTTGTGTCCTGGTAGTAAGACCTACACATAGCAGTTGATCACAATGCTTGTCTCACACTAGTAAGACCTACACATAGCCATCATTCTTGGCCTTTAGTTTTTCCATGTGAGGTTTGAGGAGGACCTTGTTGAAGACAGCTGTCAAGAAATCAGCACAGTCTTTATTTCGATGTTTCGAGTGGGGAATCAAACTTGGCTTTGCTGGAGATGGGTGGTGTTTGTCCTTTAGTAATGAATGGCCGTAAAGCTTGTTAAAGACGTGACTTTAGTGTTTTATCAGGAGATATTCATGATGGCTGTCATAAAGATGAAGGCATGCTGACTCATTACTCTGGCTGAATTTGAATAACAAGGGATCCCCACAGTTTACAGCAGCTTTAAATACTTGTAGTAGTTGGCATGCAGAGAGCACCGGGAATGAACAGGGGCTGTGTGTGTGTGTGTGTGTGTGTTTTCCTTCCTCTTCCTCCACCCTGTCTTCTTCTTTCTCTCTGTCGTCTTCCTCCTCCCCTTCCCCTCATGAAGCTCTCTTTGAAGCCTATTTATAAAGAGATTCCCCGTGAAGAGGAGCATGTTTGTGTGTGTGTGTGTGTGTGCATATTTAGTGTGTGTGTGTGTGTGTGTCTGTGCATATTTAGTGTGTGTGTGTGTGTGTGTCTGTGTGTGTTTGTGGGTGTGTGTAGGGGGTGTGTGGTTGGTTGTAGATGGGCATTGACCTGGGGGGAGGGGGTCCCCCAACCCCCAGTGTGTGTGTGTGTGTGTGTGTTTGTGTGTGTGTGTTATTAAAGAGCACTAAAACACCCCCACCCCACACACACACACCCCACCCCACCCACACTCACACACACACTTCAACCCCACCCCGCCCAGTTCCTCAGGTCATCCGCATGCAGACAGGTCACAAGACGCCTCCTTTTTTTGGCCCTCGCTTCAAATCAATGGCGGGGATCACTTTACATCTTTACGGCCCAGACCCAGACGCGGAGTTCCTGTTCCAGTAGAGCTTCAAGCAGCTTTTATTGACATGACTCTCTGTCTCAGGACAGTCGCTGAGGCCGTTTATATAAAGACTGTTAAACAGAAGAGCTGCTAATGGAGGAGGATTAGGGCACATCAAAGCCCTCTCTCAGATAGAGGGTGCTCACACTGGCCGATATTGGAGAAGTGGGTCTAACGCATACGAGTATTAAACTAGGCTTATTAAACCACTCTTTATACTTACTCATAATATTGGGGGAATATCTTCAGCTATTAGCTCATGATAGCCTATTATGAAGTACAGTTCAACTGAATGGGCTATCTCAAATGAGCTCTGATTTGAATGCCGAATGAATGAATGAATAGCCTTTATTGTCACTAGTCAGCGAAATTAGCAACCCATCAACCCATCCAACATAGATACAGTACAAACAAATAGTTTGTTAGTGTGCCGTTAAACTGAATGGGCTAGCTTGATGTTTGAGCTCTGATATGAATGTCAAATACTGATACACCAGAGTAAAGTAGCTTGTCGGTGGATATGTTTTTGATTTACACACGCAATCCAAATCCTTTTTTTTAGGAAACTATGCCCATCATTCATGTCTAAATGAGACACCATGGCTTTGTGTGACAGACTGCTGGTGAAGGGAGACACCAAAAGCACAGAGGATGTTGCAGACTGCAAACTGCACTTTCAGCCACTGCATTCAACAGCGTTTAGGGTACAATGTAAAATAAACTTTGAATCGCTAAAACAGTTTTCAAATCAAAGACATAAATAGTAATAGTAGCTGCTTCAGTCGATCAGGACTTGTTTCATGATATTGACCTTTCTGCGATACATTATCCCTCACCTAGTACGTGTAGGAGCTTTTGATTTCCAGTTCATAACAGATCATTGCAATGGATTTGCAATCGTTGTAGTTTTAACACTGAGACTCGTCAGCGTCAACTTTTAGTGACAGTGCTGAGGTTTATTTTCCCAGTCCAGTAGCGCTGAAGCCACTCAGAGATGATTAGAGGCGACAGTAGCGTAGCATGTAGCCCTGAACCGCACAGTGGTTCTTTGCGTAGCCGCACTTACTCGCTAAGTGAAAATGGCATCCTCTTCCAGCCCTGCTGAGAAGGGTCTGAAGAGGAGGAAGAGGAGGAAGAGGAGGCCTGACCGAGCAGTGGCCACTGTCTCAAGACGAAGGTCCCTTTTAAAAGTGTGTGTGTGTGTGTGTGTGTGTGTGTGTGTGAGGGTACAGAGAGAAAGAGAAAGAAATGACGAAGGTCTAGATGGAGAGCTGAGGACTTCGAGGAGGCTCTTTGAGTGCTAGAAATAAAGAAAAAGAGAGAGAGATGGTGGGGAGAGAGAGATGGGAGAAAGAGAGAGAGGGGTGGATGCGGAGGGGAGAGAGATGGGGGGGATAGAAAGAGAGAGTTTAGGGGGAAAAAGAAAAAATGAGACGGGAGGGGGGAGACAGAGAGAGAAAGAGCTAGAGAGCAGAAGAGAGAAGAGAGAGATTGTGGAGAAAGAGAGATGGTGTAAAAAGAGAGAGAGAGAGAGAGATAGAGAGACAGAGACGGAGAGAGAGCGCAATGTGGGGGAGATCTAAGGGCAGACATGAGTGTCTGAAGCCCCATCTGCTGAGAGTCTCTTGGTTGGGGGGCGGAGGGGGGGGGCAGTATCGCAGGAGCAGGAGCACGGCTCCTCATCTTGGCAGGCCCACACCCAGCGCCGGGCCTCTCTGTGAGCCCACCAGAACACAGCACAGCAGAACACAGCACACGCTGTAAACAAGATTCCTCTGATCTACTCTCTCTCTCGCTTTTCCTCTCCCGCCCTCCATCCCTTCCTTCCTCCATCTCTCGCTCCCTCTCTCCCTGCCTCCCTTCCTCTCTCTCTCCCTTCTTCTCTGTCCATCCCTCTCTCTCCCTCTCTCCCTCCCTCTCTCTCCCTTTCTCGCTTTCCCTCCCTCCCTTCCTCTCTCTACCTCCCTCTCACCCTCTCTCTTTGCCTCCCTTCCTCTCCCTCTCTCTCCCTCTATGTCCCTCCCTCTCTCTACCTCTCTCCCTGCCCCCCTTCCACACTGTCCCTCCCTCCTTTTCTCTCTCTCTCCCTCCATCCCTGCCTGCCATCCTCTCTCTTCCTCCTTCCCTCCATCCATCTGTTTCTCTCCCTCGTCTCTTTCTTTCATTACTTCTGGCATTTCTTCCCCCGATGTTATTGCCGCTCTCTGTTTTGCTCAGTGTCTCACTCTCTCCTTCCCCCTGTCGTTCTCTTGCTTCTTCTCCCTCTCTCCTTCTCTCTCCTTTCCTCCCTCCATCCCTCATTGTCTTGGTCCCTTTCCCTCTCTCCTTCTCTTTCTTTTTCTCTCCTTCCCTCCCTCCCTCCGTCCCTGTGCTTGTTGCTCATTTCAAGATGCAAGACTCAACGGGCACTCTAAACTGAGACGACAGCCACACACACACATACACACACACACACACACACACACACACAGCATTTTGTGTCCTTCAGCAAGTAAGCAGCGAACACACATATTCAGCCACAACTCCCCACACACACACAGACAGAGACAAAGAGAGAGAGAGATTGCTAGCGAGTAAGCAGCGAACACACACATTCTGCCAGACCTCCCCACACACACACACACACACACACACACACACACACACACACACACACACACACACACACAGATTGCCAACCGTCATCTTCACAGGCGCGGTGCAGCCTTCACTCCCATTGGGTTGGTGTGAGTGCTATGAACATTAGGGCTGTGGAGTGGGTTAAGCGTATGAAGCGTGATTTATGTTATCATGAGTATGATGTATTAGCACGATTAATCAACGTCTACGCCTCACCGGGGACGACCACCGAACCGCCCCCCCACCCCCCCACCCCCCTTCTGCCCAGCGTCTGCCATTAGTGGGGTACGCTCAGAGTTAGACATGAATAGCAATGATGGAGCACTTGTGGCCCTTGCAGGCTTTTGGGTGTGTGTGTGTGTGTGTGTGTGTGTGTGTATGTGTGTGCATGTCTGTGTGTGAACGCATGTGTGTGTGTGTGTGTGTGTGTGTGTGTGTGTTTTATCAAGGAAATAAAGACAAATAGAGAAAAGATCATGTGAGACACTTCACATACGTGGCAGGTCACAGAGGTGTGTATGCTCTCTGTCAGAGGTGTGTGTGTGTGTGTGTGTGTGTGTGTGTGTGTGTGTGTATGTGTAAGGTGCTCTCTTTCTTCAAGTGTCAACATCTATCCGCCCCACAAACTGATAGTCCTTTCAGGGAAAGACTAAAGCTCAGAGTGCTTGAACAGTTTGGCAAAGGACCACAGGACAGAGACACACATGGCTAGCTGTGTTATAGCCCAGTAGCTCCAGAGAGATCCTCCAGGGCGCTGTGGAGAGCTCCACTAATGTCCCCTGTGATAATCCCACCCAGTATGCGCACAAACAATACAAACAGCTAAATATGACATTATTTCCGCACAATATCCCCTTCTGGCAGAGACGCTACTGTGTGTGAGGGAGTGTAAGGGAGCGTGAGGTGTGTGTGTGTGTGTGTGTGTGTGTGTGAGGGAGTGTGAGGGAGCGTGAGGAAAGTCACCTTCTGGTGGGGGGGCCACTTTGGGGCTGGTGCTGGTGCTGCCGCTGGTGCTGCCGCTGGTTTATGGCCCTTCCCCTCCCTCTGGAAACGGCCATCGCTGAGCAGCTTCCATCATGCCTGCAAATAAATGATTATGAGTGTGTGTGTGTGTGTGTGTGTGTGTGTGTGTGTGGGCTTCAATCATGCCCGCAAATAAATGTTTATGGGGTGCGGCTGTCTCCCACCTGCAGCTGTCGATGGGAGGAGGATGAACGTTCATGGGGGGTCATGGGTTTGCCTGTGTGTGTGTGTGTGTGTGGCAGAGATTGTGGAGATTGTGTGTGTGTGTGTGTGTGTGTGTGTGTGTGTGTGTGTGTGTGCGCGTGCGTGCGCGTGTGTGCGATTGTGTCTGCTTGTGTGTGTGTGTGTGTGTGAATGTGGCAGAGAGACAGTGTGTTTGTGTGTGGTGTGCGACAGAGAGATATGTATGCATGTGTGAAAGAGAGAGAGAGAGCGAAAGAGAGTAACAAATGTGTGTAACAGTGTGCAGTGTGTGTGTGTGTGTGTGTGTGTGTGTGTGTGTGTGTGTGTGTGTGTGAGTGTGTGTTCGCCGTTCTGTTTTAACGAGCTGGAGCAGAGGGTAGGTGATAATTAAGCTCCTGGTGCTTGTGATTGTTGCTAGCTGCAGCTAAACTTGCTGGAGGGCTGGGCTGGGCTGGGCTAGCGCTGAGGCTAACGCTAACAGACAGCTGCTTCCAGTGTGCCTACTGATCCTTTTGTCTTGCAGGTGGAGCAGGGGGTAGTGGTGTGTGTGTGTCTGTGTGTGTGGAAGGGGCGGGGGGTGGGGGGTTTACACACAATCTGTGTAGCATCAGCAAGTAGAACGGGGTGGATCGTGTTCGTGCCAGTGTTTGAGTGTGCATGCAAGTGTGTGTGTGTGTGTGTGTGGGTGGGTGGGTGGATGGGCGGGCAGGGGGGGTTGTGTATTGGTTTAGGGAGGGGCATAATGTCTTTTGGCCCTATGCCCAGGCTTTGACAGTGAAGTGAAAAACAAACACTCATACAATTTATGCCTGCCGCTGTCCACGTATAGTAACCCCCCACCCCCAAACACACACACACACACACACACACACACACACATAGACACTTCTGATGGCACCGTCCACCCTCCTCTTGCCCACACTAAGCCCTATATTATATAGTTATCCCCCTCCCAACACACACACACACACACACACACACACACACACACACACACACACACACACACACACAGCCGTATATTGCATGCTGTCAGCTAAGCCGGAGCCACAGATGCATTAGCACCCATTAGCCCTCAGTAGCCTGTGTGTGATATGCGAGGGGAAGCCGTAATTGGCCGGGTCCTGATGAGGCTGTCCTAACGAGCGCCTGTTTTTAATTGCTCTCTCCCCAGCGCTTAATCCTCATTAGTAATAGCGCACCAAAAAATCCTGACAGCAACGAGAGCAAAAACGAGACAATTAGGGAACACAAGAAAAGCAACACACGATCCCAATCAGAACACAAGCTCTCTGCCCTCTGTTGTCAGTGTTCAGATTTTTAGACTCATTTTTAGGCTATTTTAAACAACAACAGCAACAATAACAATAACAGCAACAACAACAGCTCCAGCAGCAGTGGTAGCATCAGCAGTGAGACGCTGGGTTTCTCCTCAGTGGGCTAATCTCACTGCTCATTTTCAGCTTGGCACGCATTCAGCTGCTAAATCTACTACAGAAACAGAGCGCGCACGCACACACACACACACACACACACACACACACATACACACACACACACACACACACACACGAGTGTGTATGTGTAGGTGGGGGTGTAGTCAAATCTGTGTAAGGCAAATGGGTTTGTGTGAGTGATTTTGTGTGTGTATGTGTGTGTGTGCAAGAGAGACAGATAAAAAGAGAAGAAGAAGAAGGAGGAAGAGAGAGAGAGAGAGGGAGAGAGGAAGAGATTCCCAACTGGACTGTGTGGTTATGGCTTCGCCATTTTGCCGTTTTGTTAGTGTGAGGGGTTCCTTTTCTGAGGCAGCCAGCGAGCACAGCGAGCGCATCGATCCTGGACTCACGTGTGCACTTAACACACCACTGAACTTCTAGATTGGATATCACATTGCACTGGGAGCGCCTTTCATCAGAGCTGTGTGTGTCAGTGGGCGTGTGTGTGTGTGTGTGTGTAGGTGCGCACACACACTCACATATACGCATCTGCCCCTTTCTGTAATTACTTCTATATAGAATTATTACACAGGTGCTTTGGTGTGTGTGTGTGTGTGTGTTACATACATACCATGCTATGTGTGTGCATTTGCATTTAGTCCGTGTGTGTGTGTGTCCATGTCTGTCTGTGTGCTTTGTCCAGGGTTGAGCAGCACAGTTGGGGATGACCATGGCATAGGCTTTTGTGTGTGTGTGTGTGTGTGTGTGTGTGTGTGTGTGTGTGTGTGTGTAGCGTTGCCAACTCTCTGATAACAAAATCTGGAACAGCAGGACATTGAATCAGACATCCAATTTAAAATGTGCGTTTTGTGTTGGATAGTACGGACAGATTTAATTGGGCGGTAACAAAGCATGTTGTAACGCAATGGAAGCAAGTGTGTACCGTGAGTACTATACTGTATTGTATTTCTTCAGTATAGAATATGTTTTTTATCTTCCAATTATGGAGCAATTTCATATTTTCGACCCCTGC
>CM059275.1:17733737-17736237 GCA_030347295.1 Setipinna tenuifilis
ATACATATGTGTGTATGGTTGAAGATGAGCACTCAGCCTCAGGGCAGACGATGGGTGCGGGGTGTATAGAGGCTGTATCCGAATCCGCACTCGGTGCTCGACTTTGTTGGGCTGCCAGTATCATTATGTTCCACTATCGATTAGCCGTGTCTGATGTTCACTGTGGAAGAGAGAACAGAGCATAGCTGTAGGCGCCGCTGTCTTTTCTGGGTTCCTACAGCAATTAACAAGGTACAAAGCTCTTTATTAATAGCCAGGTCAATATCTTCTCATGACCCCCCCTCGCTAAAGTCTCCCCATACAGGGACCTTGTTTTTGCAGTGTCTAGTTCTCTATCCATCGCAGACAGTTTCCATTTTATATTCCATTTATATTATGTTCCATTTGTTTAAGCGCGGTATGTATAATCTATACTCAAACTTAAGTAAGCAAGTTTTATAATCTATACTTACACTTAAGTATGTATACCATATAATCTATACTTACACTTAAGTATGTATACCATATAATCTATACTCACACTTAAGTAAGTATACCATGTAATCTATACTCACACTTAAGCATGTATTTAGTACAGCCTATTGGCTCAATACATGCCAGTTAGTGATTTGGCTGCGATGGGAGCTTCTTCCAGGTGCCAAGCAACGTCTGTATGTTACTTAGAGGAATGAGACAGTTCTTCAGATGGCCAAATGGATGGGACAGTCAAGCTAACAATACGCAGTTAACACCCTGTCTAGTACACGTCCAGGCAAGATTACTGTAGTATACTAAACTCTTCAGGCTCAAACTGACAGGTTGGGAGTAAACATAAGCCTTGTTTATACTGTGAGCTTAACCTGGTGCTTGAACTTAAGCCCAAGCTTCTGCTAGAACTTTGCCATGTGCAAGTGAACTATACTACTCTAGCCCATAAATCACAACACGGCTCAAATTTGCCCTTGAATGTGGACAAAGACAATACATCTGTGTCAGAGGACAGGTGGTATGGTGGTGTTGTAGTACGTGCAAATTGTATGTGCTACATGCTAGCTTGCTATACAGAAGCTATGTTTAAGATGTCCGTGAAGATTCTCATTCATCCAGGTCATGTTAGTCAAATGACTTCAGTTGTAAGCAACTGGACTTCTTTCAGAACTAAAGAGGCCTTTAGAATAAAAGGTAAAACGTCTTCAAGCTACTAAAAGAAGTCCAGTTGCTTACAACTTAGCTCATTTGACTATGTCCAAAATATGTCCATTATCCACTGCACAAAGCACAGGATTAGTCATTACTATGTAATATTAATGCATGTGCAATAACTGTATAATTAATGGACAATATCACTCCTAATTTATGACTTTTGCCTCAGAACTGTGCACTCTATCCCCCTTTTTTATTATTCTTCATCTTGCCATTCAATACTATTTATTTATTTTATGTTGTAAAAATTCTTCATATATGTCTGCACTGAAGAAGGAGCTGCCTTTAATCTCATTTTACATGTGTATAGTGACAATAAAAGGTTTTCTATTGTATTCTATTCTATTCTATTCAATTATGTTCTGTTCTATTCTGTTCTGTTCTATTCTATTCTATTCTATTCTGTTCTGTTCTGTTCTAAGCTACTACTGATGGGGTGGTACACACTGGCTAGTAGGCAGCACCTACTGAGGTTTCAGATGTAGTGTGTGTGTGTGTGTGTGTGTGTGTGTGTGTGTGTGTGTGTGTGTGTGTGTGTGTGTGTGTGTGGAACCCTCCTTGAGTGTCACCTGTGTGTGTGGGTTTGTGGGAGTTTCTCACGACTGTGCCGGCCTCAGGAGTTAGACGACTCCCTCTGACCTCCGACCTTTAACCCTATCCCACCACCGACTCAGTGACTCAGTGGGAGAGGGGGATTATGGGAGATTTATTGCCACAATTACTGAGGAAGTGGCCCTCACACAGAGCAGGAGAGTGACATGAGTTTGCAAAAATTGCGTACAGTACTTAAGTCTACACACGCGCGCACACACACACACACACACACACACACACACACACACAGCGAGAGTCTTAAACTCATTTTAGAATGGTGTTGCCTCATGGCCCTCATCATGCATTACTGTCATGGTGACTAAATTGTGCTGACATTAAGGGTAAGCGCACTTTTAACAAATCAGCACAATGTGCTGAGAGCCTCTCTTGGTGCATCACTCTATAAATAGATTTTGTGTGTGTGTGTGTGTGTGTGTGTGTGTGTGTGTGTGTGTGTGTGTGTGCGCGTGTGTGTGTGTGTGTGCGCGTGCGCGTGCGTGTGCGTGCGTGCGTTCGTTCGTGCGTGCGTGCGTGCGTGCATGTGTGTGTGTGCATATGAGCATGAGTGTGTGTGTGCACGCGCGTCCTGGCCCGATCATGAGCATGGGTGTGTGGGTGTGCTTGTATGTGAGTGTGCCAGTAACTGTTCTCATGGGCAATGGGATTCCCTCTATCGAGGTTTCTCTGGGGACTTATTCCATGTGGATTTTTACATCTCTCTCTC
>CM059275.1:17749790-17752290 GCA_030347295.1 Setipinna tenuifilis
TGGTGTTCATGGGCATCCATGCCATAAATCTGTGGACCAAAGTTTGTGTCTGACTCTTGAGATTAATTCCTGATCCTATTCCATCTCTTTACTAGTTTAGTTAATTTCTTCCACTGTCTACTAGCCTGTGTGATTAGATGCAAGAAAGCCCCCAAAAATAACTTTAAAACTTTAAGTGTTTAAAATAATAACTTGATGTATTGTTTAATTATGTCCAACGGTGCAAGTGGGGGAGTTAACAGAAAGTGGTAAATAACTTTTTAAAGTATTGTGCAACAGTACTTTTTGGGGACACACACACACACCTCTGGCATAAATGAATGGATCTGGGTTGAACCCCATGTTGGTGCGGGTAAGTCCAGTCCATCTCAGACGGGCCCAGCCTAGAACCGAGGTTCAGAACCAGCTTAGAACCGAGTCTAGAACAAGCCTAGAACCAGAGCCAGAGGAAGGCTGCTGTCCCTGAGTGCCCAGCACTGTTTGGATGGACGTCCATGTACTGGACACGGTACATGCTTTTCTATTGGTTAGGATGGTGTGTGTGTGTGTGTGTGTGTGTGTGTGTGTGTGTGAGTGACTGTGACTGTGACTATGTGTGTGTGTCTGTGTGTGTGTATCCTACAGTGAGGAGAATGTTTCTTAGACAGGTTTGGAGTGCCGTCCCCCTCCAGCAATTTTTACCATTACCATAACCCCCCGCTGTGACAGTATGGGTCTGCTGCACCTGCTGTGTGTGTGTGTGTGTGTGTGTGTGTGTATGGTTGGGGAGCAGTGGGGGGTGTACTTGTGTGTCCTTGGTATGATGAGCGCTGACACAACCTGTTATGACAACCTGTTGGTGACATGGGCACGTGTGTGTGACAGTGTGTATGCGTACACTTAAACATGACGTGATCGAAGCAGACAGACAAAGGAGCTGATGTCCAAGTGTGTGTGTGTGTGTGTGTGTGTGTGTGTGTGTGTGTGTGTGTGTGTGTGTGTTTGTGTTTGGGGATGATCATTTAGTGATGGTGGCTGGGTTTGCAGACCTGTAGGACTGCTCTCAGCGATGTCTGCCTTATATTGCTGTATAGCTGAGGACATAAAATATGAAACAATGAATAAAATATCCATATCCGGTTTTTACCATTGATATGAACTGTTTCGAACCATTTGCAGGATGCAGAAAAGAAATTAAGATCAAACGACAGTCTGTCAAGTTGCGGAAATATTGCAGTTCCGAGTAGGACTCCGTGCTATTGAGGATAACACCACCCAGAGAATTCATGACGCTCTTGCCGGTCTGGATAATTGCATTTCCGAGGCCCCTGGTCCTCAACAAATCTATAGGCAGTAATAAAAGAATCATTGGGTTCCGAGTAGACGGATTTAAAACTTTCATTTAAAGCTGCCTGCTCTCTCTTCCTCATTGACATTAAGTCAGAGGTGTGTGTCTACCGCTTTTGTTGCTCTCTGTGGAGTTAAGGTAGTTTGGGTCCTCTCCTCCCCTCCCCTGCCCTCTCCTCTCCTCTCCTCCCCTCTCCTTTCTTCTCCTCTCTTACCCTGTCCTCTCCTCCCCTCCCCTCTCCTGTCTTCTACACTTCTCTCCACTCTTCTTCACTCATCTCGTCTCCATTCCTCTCCTCTCCTCTTCTCTCCTCTCATCTCCCCTTTCCTCCTCTCCTCTCCTCCCCTCTCCTCTCCTCTCCTCTCCTCTTCTCTCCTTCCCTCTCCTCTCCTCTCCTCTCCTGTCTTCTACACTTCCCTCCACTCTTCTTCACTCATCTTGTCTCCATTCCTCTCCTCTCCTCTTCTCTCCTCTCATCTCCCCTTTCCTCCTCTCCTCTCCTCCCCTCTCCTCTCCTCTCCTCTCCTCTTCTCTCCTTCCCTCTCCTCTCCTCTCCTCTCCTGTCTTCTACACTTCCCTCCACTCTTCTTCACTCATCTTGTCTCCATTCCTCTCCTCTTCTCTTCTCTCCTCTCATCTCCCCTTTCCTCCTCTCCTGTCCTCTCCTCACCACCCCTCTCCTCTCCTCTTCTCTCCTCTTCTCTCCTCCGCACTCCTCCACTCTGCATACACTCCACTGCTCTCCTCATCAACATTCATTTAGAGGCGTGTCTGTGGCCTTTGATGCTCTCTGTGGAGTTACGCTAGTTTGGGTCCTCTCCTCCCCTCTCCTCTTTTCTGCTCTCCTCCTCCTCCTCTCCTCCTCTCCTCTCTCCCCCTCCCACTCTATACACACACACACACGCACACACACACACACACACACACACACACTGCCTCCTCCATCCTCCCCGTGGACTGAGGTGCCCTAAGCATGGTACCATCCCCACACACACAGACACACACACATTGCGGTGCCCTGAGCATGGTACCATCCCCACACACACAGACACACACACATTGCGGTGCACTGAGCATGGTACCATCCCCACACATTGCTCCCCGGGCGCCCTGTCATGGCTGCCCCCTGCTCACATGTGTGATGGGTTAAATGCAGAGGTTGACTTTCGTTAT
>CM059275.1:17762290-17767290 GCA_030347295.1 Setipinna tenuifilis
CCATTAGCGAATCAGATGCCCTCTTTTATGAAACCAGGAAGTTGGACTGTGTTTTGCTGTGGCCTGCAGATGTCTATGGTGGATGGACGTTGGCTAAAAGCTTCTCTGCACTCACCCTCTGCACGTCTAAACACACACACACACACACACACACACACACACAGACTCATCCTCTGCACGTCTCAGGCTTACCGATGGAGGTAAAGAGCTTGTGCAGAGGGGCCCAGACATACACACACACACACACACACACACACACACACACACACACACATGCGCAGAGAAAGAGAAAGCTTAATGAATGTGGTGAAGCATCCCCTGCCACCAACAGACACACACACACATACTCACAAACAAACACACACACACACACAAACACACATTCCTTCACAGAAACTGCTAAGTCTCTCAGTCCCATGCTATCTATATTTACTGGACTATTTATACATTTTACAGACCCCACTGTGTGCGAACACCCTTCACTATGCAGTGACAAGACCTCCCCTTAGAGGAACGGATGTGTGTGTGTGTGTGTGGTGTGTTTGTGTGTGTGTAAGCGTGGGGGGTTGTGTTTGTGTGTGTGTGTGTGTGTGTGTGTGTGTGCTTGTGTCTGTGTGTCTGTGTGTGTGTTTGTGTGTGCTTGTTTGGGTAACAGAAAGACAGCCTGTGTTATTAAAAGCACATGTCAGACATCATCCCAAAAGTAAGCAAACACGCGTGCACACACACACACACACACACACACACACATAGACACAGTAAAGCTAAATTAAAGTAAGCCATCCCAGCCCTCAGGTGACATCCTGTCGTCTTGTCTCCCCCTCCGCAGGTGAGACGCTCTAGTTGTCTGTCTCCTCTCTAGCAGTAGTTAGCCAAGTGGCCCCAAACTCAAAACTGCAGCGCAAACAGTTGGAGGCAGAGAACAGGGGAGCTGCCCACACACACACAGACACGACGGCATCGTTAGCCTGCCAATATTAGGGTTTGTTTGTTTGTCTGAGTCCTTGTTAGCGGATGCTTCTTGTTAGCGACCCCCCCCCACCCCCACCCCCCCACCCCACCCTGCACTTTGGCCAGCTGTGTGATCGGTCTGTAGGCCCCTGTCGAAGTTGTCTCCCTGGCTTGTTTTCAGCGCTCTGGCAGGTGCTGTGCTGCTTCTGCTGCTGCTGTATCTGAGATCAGGATCCCTGCAGCCGATAAGCCGGGAGATACAGACAGAGATAAAGAAAAAGGGCGGCCTGCCAAATGCTTTAGTTAAGGGTGAATCTGCACAATCTTTGGCCGTTCTCTCCATCTCATTTTGTTCTCCACGATCTCCTGTGATAACTGATACCTTTCCGTTATTAATACCAGGAAGAAAATGTTCCTAAAACATGTTAAATATGAATTCATCAAATAACCAATCATTTTGAAGGAACACTGAGTATTTTGGGGGGGGGGGAAGTTTAAGTGGACGGTGTTCTGTCAGGTTTCGTCAGATTTCTAGAATTCTCCACACGGGGTGGCGGTGGTACTGGACTAAAAAAGGCCACAAAACCTTTGTCTGGCAATTTTAGCATCGCTTAACAGTAAGGTGGAAGGTTTCCCCAAGTAAAATATAACCCATAAATCCAGCCCCCCCATCCCCCCAATAAAAAATAAAATATATACTGTATACCAACCTCTGTGTACCCGCTGAGAGTGCCAAATTGTCTGTGAAGGATGTCTCCCACAGAGAGGCTGACACTGACTGACGAAGGTGGGTTTTAAAGTGGCATAAATGTCACCAGAGAAATTGATGAACTCCAAACTATAATGAGGTTTTAATCACAGCCTACGTCTCCTCCCCCTCACCCCCCCCGTCCAACCCCTATACATCACCGCCCCCCCCCCACCACCAACACACACACACACACACACACACACACAAACACACACACACACACACACACACCCCACCCCATGCAGTCGCAGCTTGACATCTCTAAGGGAGATAATGTACCCAAAACCAACACCTCATGACCGTATCACATTAACACACATTAGCCTTTAAGGACGCACATTAGCATAGCTAGCACATGCCATTAGCAAACAATGCTGTGAACCCAGCATGTTAGCGCATGTTAAAATTAGCATAGCTAACATATGTCATTAGCAAACAGTGCAGTGAACCCAGTGTGTTAGAGTGCACATGTTAAAGTGTCACATAAACACTGGTTGCTTGACTAGCTCATTAACAATGCTGCCGTGGCAACCTCACATGAGCTTGAGCACAACAATGTAGCAGCTTGCGTAGCGCATCAACACAGCGTGAACCACACTTGTTTGCTATGAACACATACTGTAGCTTTGGGTTGATGTACTGTTATTTATGGGGAGTGGATAGTGCTTCTTAGCAGAGTGAATAAACGGATAGGAAACGTCTCCTAATAAATGAGACCTACTCATGGGCGGCATTCTGATAAACAGGCAAGATTTATTACTGCGGTTAGGTGCTTAGAGATATGGCTAGTAAAATCATTCAAACAACACTCACACACACACACACACACGCACACGCACACACACTCATTCTCTCTCTCTCTCTCTCTCTCTCTCTCTCTCTCTCTCTCTCTCTCTCTCTCTCACTCTCTCTCATAGTGCTTTGTTGTACCTTGTGTGTTGCTGTATATTACTGTGACCATTGACTTAGTTGCACATACTCTGCAGCTTTGGTAGGTCACCATTCACCAGCACGACTTGACATGGGCAGTCTGTCTCGGATAGCTTGTTTCCACCGCCATGGTGCTGGTGTCAGTGCCCAATCTCCAACTGGTTCTGTCTGTTTCGACTAAGAAGGGACAAACAGCATGCCTGGATCCCTCAATTTGCTGGTCCCAAAGTCGGCCCCACCATATGACAGTGGACCGGACATCCCAGGTCTCCCACTGTCTGGTTTCACTAAGAAGGGGCAGGTGCTGGGGCTAAAAAGCTGGCCCACCGTCATGCGTGGCTCCCTGAAGTTGTTGCCAAGTCCCCTGTGACGCTCGCAAGCAATACAGCATTTCCTGCAACTCGCGCACATTTCTTTAGCTCATTAAGGCAAGTGGCAGATGCAGATGCAGCAAGTGACAGGGAGACAGGCGGAGTGAGGAAGAGTGACAGTGACAGCTCTGTGTAGTGTTTTTCGCAAACATAATAGACAACCTGTGTCTCTCTCATTAGGCTATTTACTTTCTTTACTTTTTTTTTGCTTTCGCGTGTTCTTAGAGCCTCTTTAAGCCCCTCACAAATGAGTTTCTGCAGGCTGTAATGTCTGGAGTGCAGGTCTCATTGAAATGGGCTGGTTGTAGGCAGAATCCATCCCAGCCAAATCAGTGCACAGAGCGAGTCTTCATGAGCATTAGTCCGTTAGTCTGTTAGTTGTATAGCCGTAGCGCACACGTGCCCAAGCATGCTACAAACATACGCGCACACACACACACACACACACACACACAAACAACCACATATACACACACACACACGTGCACACACACACAGTTACTCACTTATACACCCACACACATTAAAATGAAAGCATGAATAATACAGTGAGGTTCTGGTAATCAGACACCTGTGTGAGAGTGACAGACAGACAGCAGGAGACAGACTGCTGTTAGCAGACGGGTGGGCTGGCGTGGGCCTGCTCCCACCCACTTGTCAATCAGGCCCACCCAATCAGAAGGCTCTACAAGTTTGATTGACTGTTTTAGTAATAGAAATAACCTATGTGGTTTGGGCTAGGCCCACCTGATGTCTTTCTGAGCCCACCCATTTTATGTGGTTTCTGTCTACGCCCCTAGAATGTCTGCACAGGAATTAGCACTAGACAAAGTGCTAGCCTTCCTAGCTCTGACAGACACAGATGGGGTTGCTCACTGACCAAGATGTCTACCAGCGTCTGTGTGTCTGTGAGTGTGTGAGTCTGTGGGTCTGTGCGTCTGTGAGTCTGTGAGTCTGTGTGTCTGAGTCTGTGCGTCTGTGCGTCTGTTTGTCTGTGAGTCTGTGCGTCTGTGCGTCTGTTTGTCTGTGAGTCTGTGTGTCTGTGCGTCTGTGTGTCTGTGTGTCTGTGAGTCTGTGAGTCTGTGTGTCTGTATGTCTGAGTCTGTGTGACTGTGTGTCTGTGCATCTGTGCGTCTGTGTGTCTGTGAGTCAGTGAGCTCTCTCAGTGTCTCCCCCCCATCCAAGCCCCGCTCACTCCAGAATTCCGCTCCTCGCTCCTCACACCCCGCACCACGCTCCTGCACCTCGCACCCCTCTCCTCGCCCCGATCCGTTATTCATCCTTGCGTATCCACGGCAACAGGCACGGCTCTAACCGCCAGCACTCCGCTGCTCTCTCGATCTCCATCTCGCCTCGCTTCGCTCTCGGCGCCGAACTCACGAACTCTGCCACTAGTGCTGCAGGTGCTCAGTTTCACTCTGCTGACAACCTGTATGTGTGTGTGTGTGTGTGTGTGTGTGTGTGTGTGTGTGTGTGTGTATGTGTGTGTGTGTGTGTGTGTGTATGTGTGTTTGTGTGTGTGTAACTATGCCATCGGTGCTGCAGATGCTCAGTTCAGTGCTGACAAACTTTGTGTGTGTGTTTGCACATGAGTGCCTGTGTGTATGTGTGTGTGTGTGTGTGTGTGTGCGAGTGTGTGTGTGTGCGTGCGTGCGCGTGTGTGTGTCTGTGTGTGTAACTCTGCCACCAGTGCTGCCAATGCTTAGTTCAGTGCTGACAATGTGTTTGTGTGTGTATGTGTTTGTGTGTGTGTTTGCGCATGAGTGCCTGTGTGTGAGAGTGTGTGTTTGTATGTGCAGGTGCCCGTGTAACTCTGCCACCGATGTTGCAGGGAGTCTTTTCTGCACCACTGACAAGTGTGTGTGTGTGTGCGTGTGTGTGTAGTTTGATTCACTTGTTCCAATGAGGACAGCCGGTGACAGTGGATTTGAGTTGTGTCTTAAACTGAAACAAATGCCTTAGCGCCCGCTAGCCCTCGCTAGCCACAGGCTGTCGGT
>CM059275.1:17772290-17774790 GCA_030347295.1 Setipinna tenuifilis
GCACACACACTCATTCTCTCTCTCTCTCTCTCTCTCTCTCTCTCTCTCTCTCTCTCTCTCTCTCTCTCACTCTCTCTCATAGTGCTTTGTTGTACCTTGTGTGTTGCTGTATATTACTGTGACCATTGACTTAGTTGCACATACTCTGCAGCTTTGGTAGGTCACCATTCACCAGCACGACTTGACATGGGCAGTCTGTCTCGGATAGCTTGTTTCCACCGCCATGGTGCTGGTGTCAGTGCCCAATCTCCAACTGGTTCTGTCTGTTTCGACTAAGAAGGGACAAACAGCATGCCTGGATCCCTCAATTTGCTGGTCCCAAAGTCGGCCCCACCATATGACAGTGGACCGGACATCCCAGGTCTCCCACTGTCTGGTTTCACTAAGAAGGGGCAGGTGCTGGGGCTAAAAAGCTGGCCCACCGTCATGCGTGGCTCCCTGAAGTTGTTGCCAAGTCCCCTGTGACGCTCGCAAGCAATACAGCATTTCCTGCAACTCGCGCACATTTCTTTAGCTCATTAAGGCAAGTGGCAGATGCAGATGCAGCAAGTGACAGGGAGACAGGCGGAGTGAGGAAGAGTGACAGTGACAGCTCTGTGTAGTGTTTTTCGCAAACATAATAGACAACCTGTGTCTCTCTCATTAGGCTATTTACTTTCTTTACTTTTTTTTTGCTTTCGCGTGTTCTTAGAGCCTCTTTAAGCCCCTCACAAATGAGTTTCTGCAGGCTGTAATGTCTGGAGTGCAGGTCTCATTGAAATGGGCTGGTTGTAGGCAGAATCCATCCCAGCCAAATCAGTGCACAGAGCGAGTCTTCATGAGCATTAGTCCGTTAGTCTGTTAGTTGTATAGCCGTAGCGCACACGTGCCCAAGCATGCTACAAACATACGCGCACACACACACACACACACACACACACAAACAACCACATATACACACACACACACGTGCACACACACACAGTTACTCACTTATACACCCACACACATTAAAATGAAAGCATGAATAATACAGTGAGGTTCTGGTAATCAGACACCTGTGTGAGAGTGACAGACAGACAGCAGGAGACAGACTGCTGTTAGCAGACGGGTGGGCTGGCGTGGGCCTGCTCCCACCCACTTGTCAATCAGGCCCACCCAATCAGAAGGCTCTACAAGTTTGATTGACTGTTTTAGTAATAGAAATAACCTATGTGGTTTGGGCTAGGCCCACCTGATGTCTTTCTGAGCCCACCCATTTTATGTGGTTTCTGTCTACGCCCCTAGAATGTCTGCACAGGAATTAGCACTAGACAAAGTGCTAGCCTTCCTAGCTCTGACAGACACAGATGGGGTTGCTCACTGACCAAGATGTCTACCAGCGTCTGTGTGTCTGTGAGTGTGTGAGTCTGTGGGTCTGTGCGTCTGTGAGTCTGTGAGTCTGTGTGTCTGAGTCTGTGCGTCTGTGCGTCTGTTTGTCTGTGAGTCTGTGCGTCTGTGCGTCTGTTTGTCTGTGAGTCTGTGTGTCTGTGCGTCTGTGTGTCTGTGTGTCTGTGAGTCTGTGAGTCTGTGTGTCTGTATGTCTGAGTCTGTGTGACTGTGTGTCTGTGCATCTGTGCGTCTGTGTGTCTGTGAGTCAGTGAGCTCTCTCAGTGTCTCCCCCCCATCCAAGCCCCGCTCACTCCAGAATTCCGCTCCTCGCTCCTCACACCCCGCACCACGCTCCTGCACCTCGCACCCCTCTCCTCGCCCCGATCCGTTATTCATCCTTGCGTATCCACGGCAACAGGCACGGCTCTAACCGCCAGCACTCCGCTGCTCTCTCGATCTCCATCTCGCCTCGCTTCGCTCTCGGCGCCGAACTCACGAACTCTGCCACTAGTGCTGCAGGTGCTCAGTTTCACTCTGCTGACAACCTGTATGTGTGTGTGTGTGTGTGTGTGTGTGTGTGTGTGTGTGTGTGTGTATGTGTGTGTGTGTGTGTGTGTGTATGTGTGTTTGTGTGTGTGTAACTATGCCATCGGTGCTGCAGATGCTCAGTTCAGTGCTGACAAACTTTGTGTGTGTGTTTGCACATGAGTGCCTGTGTGTATGTGTGTGTGTGTGTGTGTGTGTGCGAGTGTGTGTGTGTGCGTGCGTGCGCGTGTGTGTGTCTGTGTGTGTAACTCTGCCACCAGTGCTGCCAATGCTTAGTTCAGTGCTGACAATGTGTTTGTGTGTGTATGTGTTTGTGTGTGTGTTTGCGCATGAGTGCCTGTGTGTGAGAGTGTGTGTTTGTATGTGCAGGTGCCCGTGTAACTCTGCCACCGATGTTGCAGGGAGTCTTTTCTGCACCACTGACAAGTGTGTGTGTGTGTGCGTGTGTGTGTAGTTTGATTCACTTGTTCCAATGAGGACAGCCGGTGACAGTGGATTTGAGTTGTGTCTTAAACTGAAACAAATGCCTTAGCGCCCGCTAGCCCTCGCTAGCCACAGGCTGTCGGTGTGCTGTTGCGATGGATGCACTCACCGCTGGGATGGG
>CM059275.1:17779790-17784790 GCA_030347295.1 Setipinna tenuifilis
TCATTAAATACGTCCTCAGCCTTATAAATCACTGTGTGATGACCGAGTGTGTGTGTGTGTGTTTGTGTGTGTGTGTGTCTGGGATCCGTTTGATCAAACCATCCCTGCTGCCGGTTGTTGTCTTTGTATTGTGTTGTGTTTTCTCTGCTGTGCTCTTGTCTCGCTCTTTGGGTATGATTGTCATCACACTTCCCCCAGAAAGAAAGAGAGGCAGGAAAGATGTTTCTGTGTGTGTGTGTGTGTGTGTGTGTGTGTGTGTGTGTGTGTGTGTGTGTGTGTGTGTGTGTGTGTGTGTGTGTGAGAGAGAGAGAGTGTGTCTGTGTGTGTGTGTGTGTGTGTGTGTGTGTGTGTGTGTATCTACCTGTCTGTGTTTGGCTGTGGCGTGTGAGAGAAAGAGTCTGTCTGTGTATGTGTCTCTCTAGCTGTCTGTGTAGGTTTGTGTTTGTGTCTCTGCGTGGGTATGTATGTGTGTGTGTGTGTGGGTGTGTATCTGTGTGTGTGAGAGAGAGTCTATGTATGTGTTTCTCTACCTGTCTGTGTGGGTGTCTATGTGTGGGTGTGTATCTGTGTGTGAGAGAGTGTGTATGTATCTGTCTACTTGTATGTGTTTGTGTATGTGTGTCCCTGTGGAGTTGGTCTGGCTAATGTCTGAAACAGGGCGTGTGTGTGTGTGTGTGTGTGTGTGTGTGTGTGTGTGTGTGTGTGTGTGTGTGTGTGTAGCCATAGCAATGGGGCGGTGAACCCAGAGAGAGGCTGCTGCCTGCTGTGTTGTCATGGCACCTGCAGGAAGTATGCTCTGACCTGTGCTGAAGAAGGATGTGTGTATATATATATGCACTCTGTGTGTGTGTGTGTGCTTGTGTATGTGTGTGTGTGCGTGCTTGTGTATGTGTGTGCACATTTGTGTGCACCTAGGTGTGTGTGTGGGTGTGTGTATGCTTGCTTGTGTATGTGTGTGTGGTGTGTGCATTTGTTTGCATTTACGTGTATGTGTGTGTGTGTGTGTGTGTGTATAAGTATTCGAAAAATTGGAGCAGGCTGTCACACTGTGTCACACACATTACAGAGAGTGTCTCTAAGGTATTCGCTCATTTAGACTCATTAGTACTGTAATTAGTACACACACACACACACACACACACACACACACACACACACACACACACACACGTGTTGGACACATATGTGCTACATGTCTTTAAGCGTCAGCATGTGTGCTGCCGTGTTTGTGTGTGTGTGTGTGTGTGTGTGTGTGTGTGTGTGTGTGTGTGTGTGTGTGTGTGTGTGTGTATGCATGTATGTATGTATAGCTATGTGTGTATGTATTGCTATGTGTGTGTGGTTCAGACTAACTCTGGTTGACAGCTCTGTTGTGGGGGGGTGTGTGTATACCCCTGGGAGCACTGGCTTGGTGTGTGATCACACTGCACCAGCACCAACACACACACACACACACACACACACACACACACACACACACACACACATACACACTCTTATAACCTTTGACCGCCAGCAGCCAGTCAACATGTAGTACAGTGAAATACACGGCCCCACTAAACATCTAGTGATTATGTATGTGTGTGTGTGTGTGTGTGTGTGTGTGTGTGTACATGTGTGCGTGCATGAGAGTGTGTTTGTGAATGAGTGAAGGATGAAGCATTGATGTAGGAGTGTGTGTATGTTTTGTGATTGGGTGAAGGTGAGGCATCGTTGATTGTCTCTGTCTCCCTTTCTTTGTCTCTCTCACTCTTTTCCTCTTTGTGTGTGTGTGTTCGTGCGTGTCTGTGTGTGTGTGTGTGTGAATGGCTGAAGGTGAGGCTATGTGGAAATGGAAAAGCGCTGTGGGCTCTCTACTGAGCGTATAAAAGCACTATATAACTGTAGTCCATGTAGCGTCTGTGTAAGCCTTTAATGCTCGTCAGTGTGATGTGGATGTTGTGTGTTTTGTACGCATCACGATGGCAAGGTTTGGAGTATATTGGTGAAGACCTAGGGGCTTGGTAAAAAAAACATAAAAGCTATTGAGTTTGTGTGTGTGTATGTGTGTTTGTGTGTGTGCATGTGTGTGTGTGCGTGTGTGTGCCTGAGCGTGTGTGCATGAGCGTGTGTGTGTGCGTGTGCGTGTGCGTGTGTGTGTGTGTGTGTGTGTGTGTGTGTGTGTGTGTGTGTGTGTGTGTATGTGTCTGTCTGTGTTTGGGCTTCCACCTGCTCCCGGGGTTGTGTGTGAGCTGGCTGGCCAGGCGGCGGGGTACAAAAGCACTCATGGGGCAGTGGAATGGGGTAATAGAATGTCTATGGTTGTCAGATGGCTCGCGGCTTGTGGAGCCATAACACCATTAAAAGCAGCATGCACTGTTTGTCTTTGGAACTAACGTCTCTCTCTCTTTTGTTTTTATTCTCTTTCTCTCCATTCTCTCTGTCTCTCTCTCTCTTTCCCTCTCTCTCCTCTATCTCCCTCAATCTGTTTCTCTATCTCCCTTTCTCTTTCTTTTGTTTTTATTCTCTATCTATTCTCTCTCTCTCTTTCTCTCTCTTTCTCTCTCTCTCTCTTTCTTTTGTTTTTATTCTCTATCTATTCTCTCTCTCTCTCTCTCTCTCTCTCTCTCTCTCCCTCTCTCCCCCTCTCTCCATGTGCTGCCCACTGCTGCCCTCCTCTGATGCGGTCCCCTCTCCTCCCCTCATCCCTCTCTCCACCAGGTAAGAGACTCTCTCTTGTTTGTCATTCTCATGGTTGTGCTGGTGGTGAATCATGTGAAGCCATTTTGCTGCATTGTGTCACAGACAGTGTGTGTTCAGACTGAGGCCTTAAGCGCTCCAGCCACAGACTCGTTCCCTCCTTTCATTAAAAACCACCTGCTTTTCATTAGCACAACTCCTCAGCCTAGTAGATAAACATATTAGTAAAATATCTTGTATTAAGTGCACAGGAACATAAGCTAATTAGTAAAATACCGTGTATTAAGTGCACAGGTAGATAAGGTAATTAGAGGAATATCTTGTATTAAGTGCACAGGTACATAAGCTAATTAGTAAAATACCTTGTATTAAGTGCACAGGAACATAAGCTAATTAGTAAAATACCTTGTATTAACTGCACAGGTAAAAAGCAACACCTGGCCTTGCTTTCAGTTTGGTTAGTCTTCTATGCTTCTCAAAACTCATAGCAGACATGCAAAGCAGGTTGGGCCATACCACTGATCCAGTGTACAGGGTGGACCATACCACTGATCCATTGTACAGTTTAAACTTCGGGTACATGTGTATACAGTGGGCCATACCATCGATGTTGTTCATGGGGTACGTGTGCATAGTGGGCCATACCACTGATGCTGTTCATGGGGTACATGTGTATACAGTGGGCCATACCATCGATGCTGTTCATGGGGTACGTGTGTATAGTGGACCATACCACTGATGCTGTTCATGGGGTACATGTGCATAGTGGGCCATACCACTGATGCTGTTCATGGGGGTACATGTGTATACACTGAGCCATGCCACTGATGTTGTTAATGGGGTCCAACGGAACAGGATGGACTGTACCACTAATGCTGTCCATGGTGTCACAGTAGTGTACAAGGGTGGACTATAACACTGATACTCAAATGTAGTCCTTGTGATGGGGGTGCCATCGCTAGGATTGAGGATGTGCTCTGTCTGCCATTCCAATGGGCCTTCTTTAGGGTGTGTGTGTGTATGTGTGTGTGTGTGTTTGTGTGGCTGTTGGAGTGCCATCACTAAACTTGAGGATGTACTCTGACTGCCATTCCAACGAGCCTGGCTCTTTGGCGTTGCGGTCAGAGTGCATGTTTGGTACCCCTAGAGACCCGGGTTCAGAGCCAGGTGGGGTGACTCCTCCCCCCTTCGGCACAGTCATGGTGGTGTACAGGCTGACAGTGACATATAAACATAGACGCCACCTTCCGCCTAGAACCATACGTCATCCTCGCCACCATATTGGATGTGGCACTGTGTTATCAATAACACTCGCCGCCATATTGGATGTGGCACTGTGTTATAAATATGGCGGACACACTGACGTATCCCAGCAATAGGCCACCAGCTCAATGCGGCGTCTATGTTTATATGTCTATGGCTGTGCCCATGTTGTCCAAACTCTGTGTGTGTGTGTGTCATCGTGCGATTAATATTGCAGTATGCGTGCTTTTCACCGCTAGAAGCTGCCTTGTGTTTATTCAGGAGTGAACAACGCAAGCAGACAGAGAGAACTCCCCATCCAGTCTGCGGCCGAGCAGAGCCAATTTTAGTTTACATAACCGCACGTAACGCTGTGTGAGAATCACACACACACACACACACACTCACACACATAACCACACGTAACACTGTGTGAGAATCATGACTGTGACTTAATCAGCATCTGTAAGGCAGAGCTCTCTCTCTCTCTCACTGACACACACACACACATACACACACACACACACACACACACACACACACACATAACCACACATAACGCTGTGAGAGAATCACGACTGTGACTTAATCAGAATGCCTCAGTGGGGGGCTAATGGACAGCATCAGTGTGGCGGCTCAGGCCTGACGCTGATCACAGTGGAAGAAAGTGGAAGGGCGGCCATCTTGGCTCAAAAAAGGAGGCTGGTTGCACCCCATTTCTCAGCAGGAGAGAGCGACATTTTGGCTCTGAAGAGGTCAGTTTCACCTCGTTTCCCTCGCCGGAGAGTGACATTTTGGCTCCAAAAAGGGGCCAGTTTCACCTCATTTCTCAGCAGGAGAGAGTGACATTTTGGCTCCAAAGGGGCCAGTTTCACCTCAGAGAGTGACATTTGGCTGAAAAGTGCTGAGTGCCAGCAGAGCATGTGTTGTAGTATTGGTCACTGCATACTGAGGAGCGGAGAGGGGGCACTGCGCAGGGAGCAGCTGCTGTGTGGGACGTCATACGTCAGATTAAGAGATCATATGTTAATTGCGATAAATTTAATGACTTATTTTGCTCTGCATATATTACACGATTA
>CM059275.1:17804790-17812290 GCA_030347295.1 Setipinna tenuifilis
TTTCATTCCCAATGAAGTGAATTCCCATAAAATGTCGCTTAGGAACACACATTCGCACATTAGCCTAGGAGGTGGTGCGCCCTGGCTGCTTGCATAACATCATACGGAGCATCACGCACAGCGAGGGAGCTCTTGCCACCCCGGAGAAAATCCATTGATGATAAAGAGCGTAATTTGTCTGGCGACCCGCAGGTAGCCGGCTATCCGTGGCAAAGCGGCTACGGTAACTTCAAAAGCCCCCTCCGTCACATGGCTGCGCTGAGGTAGACGACAGCACGCGCTGTGCAGCTTGTACATACTCGCCTCCCTCTCCATACTGAGCCTGAGCGCGCGCTGCAAAATCTGTTTCTTTTTCGACAGCCAGATAGAGGGGAGAGAGACAGAGAGAACGCAAAAGAGACAGAGAGGGAGAGAGGGAAATATATTTGATTTGTTTCCGCAAAGCTGTGATCTTGATGGCGAACCTGGAGCTGCACTGAAAGAGACCAGCGGGTTAGCGGCAAGATCCCAACCTCTGCAGCTGCCAGGAAGCACGGAAAGTCTGCCTTTCCCCCGCTGGGACACGGTGACTGCGATGTGCCGGGAATCTGGATGCTGGAGTGCAAAAACGGCGTTAACGCAGCCCTCCGACAAGCACTTGAAGCGCAAGCACTGAGCTACTATGATAGCTGTTTCTTTCAAATGCAGATGTCAGATATTGCGGAGAGTGAACAAAGGTAGGCTATGGGCACTTTCAATTATCCCATTCTCCCGGTGTGTGCACGTACGTACAGTGTGTGTGTGTGTGTGTGTGTGGCCATCACGCGGAGTGAGCGTGGATGCGAGCATCTTGTGTTTGGGCCAGCACTACACGAAGCCGGTAGCGTGAAGTGCTGACATTTTCGCTTGATAATGTCCGTAAAGACTGCTCGGAGTCGGACTGCGCGGCGGATGCAGTGCGATATAGGATAGAGAGATAGAGAGGGAGAGCACCAGAATGTCACCCTGAGCGCATCTTGGTTTGAAACACCTCTCGCTCTATGGCTCAGATGACTTCGAGATGCCTCTGGCAGAAGCGGACCGAAGTGTGTTTATTTTATTATTTGTTTTTTTTCTTCTACCTCCTCCTGTGTGTCTGGCGGCATGAATATTCATAAGAGACAAGTGGCTTGTTTGGCGACCTACGCTCTCCTAAGCTTCCCAGTGCATGGATGCTCAGCAAATGCTTGAATATATACCCACTCTTCCTCAACCGTGTGTCATTCGAAGCAGAAGCAAAGGCAAACCCAGTCAGTCTAAGTGGTTTTTGGCGACGTATACTTCATGGCAGAAGATGTGGTTGATGTCTGTGTCTGGCAGGCTGACGGCCGTGACAGAGTAAGGTAGAGCAGGCAGGTGTGCCGTTTGTATTCCGCGCACCGCCTGCGTGACTGATGGGTACGTTTAGATGGGATGCTTGTAGCACTCACATACGCCACTTCTCCAAACAAATCAGTCGCCCATCCAATATAATCAAAACATGCAGCATTATAAGCTGAACGGCTTTTCTTTTTATAGTGAAAGAAACAGAATAACATTTTTGAGGGGGTAACTTATTTATCCATGTTTTTTTTTTGGTCCTACACCGCATAAGTCATGACTTATTTTACATCTTATTCACAGAAGGGCATTAATTATTTGTACACGTCTCTTTAAGGCAGACCCAGTTGCCATCGTTTGAAAGTGAAAGCTTCGAGCCGCATCAGTAGGACTGAGAGTCGTCACCGAAGCGCCTCTCGTGCTCAACTCCCGCAGAGGAATACTTGACCTCGATATTTTTAAGTAAACATCCAGCTGCCCGTACAGAGTGTGTAGCGGTATGGTATGGTGGCTGGCTCTCTCTCTCTCAACTAAATCTAGGGCTACCCGGGCGTGACGTCACACCGCATTACGCAAAGCCCTCCTGTGTAGGGAGATTCAATCCCACACACATTTCACACACATACACACACTCAGACACACACTCGCACACGCAGGCATGTCTGTGTTGGGCAAGGATCCAAGCGAAGGTGGGGGGTGGGGGTGATTCAGTGGCTGTGGTAACAGCTGGCATATCCGTGTGCTTTTTGTGTGTGTGTGTGTGTGTGTGTGTGTGCATGTTTCAGTTTTGGGAGAATGGGGATTCCCATCAGTTTCTAATGTTTACACAAAATATTTCCCCTGGCAGTTATTAATTTTTTTTTTTTCTGTATTTGGTGGACACCACTGGAAAAGCAATGGAGGAATAGAATGAGTTTCTAGTAGGGCTGTAACGATACACCTAACTCACGATTCGATACGCATCACGATATTTGACCCACGATTCGATACACCCCACGATATTATTATTATTATTATTTTTTTTTAAAAACCATGATTTTATTTTTTATTTTATTAACCCAATAACCACCATAGCGCCCTTTAACGCCCGTCGTATATTCTCCCATTGCGCCCGACAACAAAATACACCTGTAACTGCGAAAACTGACGTTGCTGAACTATAAATACAAATCACACTAGTCAATGAGAGTATAAAGAACGTATTTGTGTATTAAAATGTATATGTTCATATGAAATTATTTTGAGATATTGTCATGTTTTAAGCGCTGTCCCCTTGACTGTGGCTCAGACTAATTCTGTGTTCGTGCGCATATTCATAGCTGACTAAAGTAGGCAATTGACCGTGTTTGTTTACACTTTGTTTGTTTACATTACTGTCAATTCCCTCGTTCTCGTGCCACATCTTATTTTGTAGCAGATATTGTTATTGCATTTACCTCAGAAAAGCTAGCCAGAACAAGAAAATGACTGCGCCGAAAAGACGCCGGTTATTCACTTTGGAGGAGGCAGTGGCGTTATGCGTCAATTCCGAGTCAGAGCTAGAGTTATCCGTCTCGGATTTCAGTGATGTAAGTTCTAAAGTGAATGTGAATATACGATAATTACAGACATAGGACTACTATGATAACTTTGTACAGCAGTTTTGCTAGGTTTTGCTAGGCTCTACAATGACTGGTAAAGCTTGCGCGTCAGGTTTTCCACCTGCATCGTTCCACAACGAAATAAAGCAGGGAGGATTATTCCTGAAGTTATTTTATCTTACCGTATCTGTCGGGTAAGCCTAAACTCAAAGGTCCAGGAATGTAGACATTTCTTAACCTGACGCAATCCTTATTGTTTTGGGAGATGCAGTCACCGGAGCAGACAGGGGCTCACGTAAAGCTAGCTGTGAACTCTGAACTCTGAACTCCGGCGAGGCGAAACAGTTCTTCAGTTCTTCAGTTTCAGTTCTTCTTCTTCGTTGCTTCTTTCTAGTTACCTAATATGCCGTGATATAAGCAGTCCATATAGTTCACCCAATTCGTTTTTATTCATACACCAAAAAAAAAAAAAAAAAAAACCTTGAAGGGCATTTCGTGGTTCTGTCTTGTCTGTCGCGATACAACATCGTGGGCCTGCGCACCGCGGTGTCTCGATTCGATACAATATCGTTACAGCCCTAGTTTCTAGGTAGTATCCAGATGGAAGACAATTACACAGGTAGTAATTGTGATGTGTGGTGATTCTAATGTAGTTAGGAGGAGGCATTCCTGTCCACATAATGTCTGCCTAACACATAGACTCGGCCTACCTTAAAATTATGGCACTAAACAGGAGCTGTATATGCTATACCTCTCTGGAGCGTCGCCCAAAGCCTTCATCTGTCTACATTAATGTCTTTATAATGCAGAGAATGGCAGCTAGTGTAGCTCAGCGTTAGTAAACATTAGTAAACATACCTCCCAACGCCTTAAAAAGGATAGGCTACCAACCTAGCTAATAGCCTAGCTTTTAGAGGATACGCTACTGACTTAGCTAATAGCCCAGCTTCTACAGGATACACTACTGACTTATCTAACAGCCCAGCTTAGAGGATACACTACTGACTTAGCTAATAGCTCAGCTTTTAGAGGATACACTACTGACTTATCTAACAGCCCAGCTTAGAGGATACACTACTGACTTAGCCAGTAGCCCAGCTTTTATACGCTACTGACTTAGCTAATAGCCCAGCTTTTAAAGGATACACTACTGACTTAGTTAATAGCTCAGCTTGTGCCGCAATTGATAGCACATCGTCCTGTCGGTGTGGAGAATTGAACCTGTGACCCTTTGGCTGCAAGTCCCAGTAGCCCAGCTTTTAGCACACCTGGTAGCACAGGGCTGGACTTCACTGGATGGCCTCAGTTACACCTATGTAGCAGGGCTGGGCGATGTTTTTGGTTCTGATTTGTAATAAACAATACATAACGATGTTATAAACATAATAAGTACAGTTTTTTGTGTTCACTGTTCTAAGCCTGGTTTATTTATATAAACAGAGTTCAGTCTGCACAGAAAAGTAGGTGGCTTTGATTAGCGGTGTTGCAGCATCAGAAATATATATTAATATGGCAATATTGTCCCACTACATATCTCCTTCAAAAATATATCGATCTTATGATAACATCGATTATGTCTACCAGCCCTACTAAATACTGTCCAACCAAATGGCAGTAGGCAGGAACTGTGGAACTGTGTATGCCATCATATCATAGGCACCTATCTACAGCGTCATCCTTCCTAAAGCACCATCCATAGCAGTGTTAGCGATGTCATGGCCTGTCCCATTGGTGGGTTGCTCTCTTCCCCCGTGGCTCTCGTTCTCGTAATGCCAAGCATAGGCTAACTTAAATATGCTTATTCGTGCACTAATTGATTTGTTGTGGAGCGGTAGAGATCTGCTCTTTTTCCAGACACACACACAGCATGTTACCGTGCGCGAGCCAGCCAAGCTCCAGTCAGGGGCAGATGGCTCCGTGTCTCCCTTCTTCTGTTTCTCTACGGCATTGTTGTTTCTCCTTCCTGTCTTGTCATCCGGACACACACACACACATGCACACACACACAAAGACACGCACACATACATGCACACACACACAAAGACACACACACGCACACATACAAAGACGCACGCACGGAGACACACACACAAACACACACAGAAAGGTACACACACAGGCTCACAAACACAAAGACACACTCACAGAAACACACAGGCTCTGGTGTAGATGTTGAGGGTAACCTTGAATGGCTGGAGCGGACGGATGGGGGGATTAGGTGATGTGATCTGTGCTGTCGCTGCAACGCAGGCATAATGTCTGATAATGTCCCACGTGTGTGTGTGTGTGTGTGTGTGTGTGTGTGTGTGCGCACTAGAAATAATGTCTGTGAGTGCCTGTGATAATATATCTCCTGTGTGTGTGTGTGTGTGTGTGTGTGTGTGTGTGTGTTCTAGGCATTATGTCTGAGAACGCCCCTGATAATATCGCGGGCCATATTCATTACGGCGTCTAATAGGGCCTAACAGACGGCGGTGTGTCCCTCCTGTTTGCGCTGTAAATCACACCGCCGCTCCGATTGAAAGTGTGTGTGTGTGTGTGTGTGTGCGCGCGCGACTCCCCTCCTGGCGTCTCAATTCGCCGCGCTATTGGGAGGGAAATTCTAAACGACGTGAACAAGCTGTGTGACACTTCTTTTTTTTCCCGTGAATGCTTCTGTGACGCCCCTCTGTTGTACCTGTGGGCTGCCCCGAGTTCTCGTGATGGCCAGATGAGGCTCAGGTGCCTAGTTTGCGTTAAGGGGCGACAAACAATTTGCCAGACAAACAATCACTAATTTCACTGCATATCCTACTCTACCCAGTATGTCTATGCAAGTGACAATAAAACATCCTTAGATCCTTGTGTCTTTGTAATTGGGAGAATTGCCGACAGCTGAATAGTAACATAAGGACACCTCACCCCTTCTTTTGCTAGCTTCTGTTTCTCTGTCACTGCCAAATGTGACTTGTGGGATAGTGTAGAGATGCAGGCATTGAGTTGACCCTTGTCTCACATGATGAGGGGTGTGGTCTACAGCTCACAGCTCCACCTCCAGTGGTCCAGAGATATAACTCCTGGTTCCCCACCATCAGACCAGAACTGAAGAAGCCTTTTTGGATAAAAAGGTGCAAGGTTCAAAAGAAGTCCAGTTTGCTTACAACCCACTTAGCTCCTTTGACTACCAGGACCTGGATGAATGAGAATCTTCACAGACACACCAGCACAGCACACTTTGAAATCTCCAGCACCCTAACAGTCTAATTTCCACCCACACGAACCATGGTCCGGACCTGCATGAATGAGCATCTTCACAGACACATCTTGAAATCTCTACCAGTGCTATCACAACAACTCCAACACCCCAACAGTCTAATTTGCACCCACACAGTCTAGTTTGCACGATGGTCTGTACCTGGATGAATGAGAATCTTCACAGACACATCTTGACATCCCTCCCAGTCCTATTGCAACAACTCCCTAACAGTCTAATCTGCACCCTAACGGTCAAACTTGCACCCACATGCACGATGGCCTGGACCTTAATGAATGACAATCTTCACAGACACATCTTACAAATCTATATCAACAACTCCCTAACAGTCTAATTTGCAGCATAACAGTCTTAAGTTACACCCCCATGCACCATGGTCTGGACCCGGATGAACGAGAGTCTTCACAGACACACACCAGCGTTATTTATGCCTCCTGTCTAACAGCTCGCCCCCCCGATGTCTCAGATAAGGGCTTGTTCCCAGTTCACTTGAGCTCGAGGAACACAAACCGGCACAGATCATTGCATTTCAAACGACCTGGAAACGCTCTGTGGGAGAGGTTTGTTATTTCAAGAGAAGGGCACAGGGCTGGAGTCGGAGTCTGTGGTGTGTGTGTATGTGTGTGTGTGTGTTTTTTTTGGAAAAGGTGGCTGGCTGTGCGGCTCCGTCACCTCTGCTATGCTGGAGCACGGAGGCGTGTGTGTGTGTGTGTGTGTTTGTCGCGGTCTGTGTGTGTGTGTGTGACACAGGGTGGCAGTGCTCCCTGAAGACCTTTAGTGTGGACGACAGCCCCAGCATCTTGACAGCCTCAGCATCCCTCCACGCACTTTTTTTTTGCTGACATTTACAGCAGGGGGGACCATAATAGTGGACACACACACACACACAGGCACGCACACACACAAACACACACACACATCTACATTCACATTTCCAGCAGAAGGGCCAACACTCAAACACTGCTCATGCACACACACACACACACACACACACTTCACACACAGACACAGGCACAGGCACGCGCACACACACGCGCACACACACACATCTACATTCACATTTTCAGCAGGAGGGCTTACACACAAACACTGCTCACGCACGCATACACACACACACATTCACACACACACACCTACATTACCATTTGCAGCAGGGGGACCCATAATAGTGGGTAGCAGGCAGCCCTTGCCAGCCAGCTCAGAGGGCTCTGGGATGGATGTGGCAGTCAGCTCACTGCCATTTCACTGTGTGTGTGTGTGTGTGTGTGTGTGTGTGTGCTCTCACTACTGCCATTTCCCTCTGTGTAGCAGCTCCGACCATACAGACTG
>CM059275.1:17817290-17822290 GCA_030347295.1 Setipinna tenuifilis
CCTGCACGTACACATTTTATCAGCCCGGTTTGAAGTCTCTAGAAATCCAGCCTCGTCATCCCCATCTGAGCTGCTCTCTCTTCATTAGCTGCCAAATCCCCCGATCCCCAGCGCCAGGGTTAAGCTGGGAGACGGAGGGAAGGAGGGAAGGAGGGATGAGGCTTTTTGGGAGGAACCGCGGATGAGAGGATGAGAGAGGAGTGATAGGGATGAAAGGATGTGATGGAAAGACTTAACAGATAGAGAAAGATGGAGAGCAGTAGAGATGTCAAAAGGAATAGAACAAAAAAAGAAAGAAAAAAGAAAGAAAGAGAAGAGAGATAGAGAGGGAGTATGATGCTACAACCTACTCCAGAAGAGAGGGAGAGAGAAAAGAGGAAAGGAATGAGGAGATTATTGAGGGAACGGGGAGGATAAGAGTTCATGGAGTGACGTAGAGAAGGAGAGATTTCAGAAGGAGAGAAAAGGAAGAAAGAAAGTAAAAAGGGAACATAGAGATGGAAAAAAACAAGGGAGGAAAGGAGAGAGAAAGAAAGTCAGAAAGAGGTCGTTTTCTCAGAACCCTTAAGGCCAAATGGCTGCTGCACCTCAGCACTTGGTCTGGATACTACTGCATCTGTGTGTGTGTGTGTGTGTGTGTGTGTGTGTGTGTGTGTTGTGAGGGTGGCTACTACTGCATCACTATTTGGTGCGTACGTGCGTGTGAGAGAGAGAGAGTGTGTGTGAGAGAAAGGGAGAGAGAGAGAGAGTATGTGTGCACGTATGTGCGTGTGTGTGTGTTGGGGGGGGGTGACTACTACCGCATCGATATTTGGTGTGTACATGTGTGTGAAAAAGAGACAGTGTGTGTGAGAGAGAGGGAGAGAGGAGTATGTTTGTGTGTGTGTGGGTGGATGTGTGTGTGTGTGTTTGTTTTAGGGTGGGGGGGGTGGTGGTCTGGCACTGTTACTGTGGTGGAGTTTGGAGCCTTGCCAGGGAGGGGGCACGCTAAGTCAAACGCAGGGAGGAGCTCTTCGATTCTAGAAAGTTCTTAGAGGGCTAAAATGGCGCGGTGTGAGGATGGAGGCCTCTCCGCTACAAAGAGCTCTCTTCTCCCACTGTGTCTGGGAGGGTCTACAAGGACTACATTCAGAGGAAGTACACTGTCTGAATGCCCAATGCCTGCCTGGCAAGGGTGCTGCTGTTGGAGTGTGTGTGTGTGTGTGTGTGTGTGTGTGTGTGTGTGTGTGTGTGTGTGTGTGTGTGTGTGTGTGTGTGTTTTCTCTCTAAGTCTCTAGATGCCTAGCCCTAAGGAGCGAGTGTGTGTGTGTGTGTGTGTGTGTGCGTGCGTGCGTGCGTGCGTGCGTGCGTGCGTGCGCGTGTGTGTGTATTACCCAGCCCCAAAGAACGTTTGTGTGTGTGTGTGTTACTCAGCCCTAAAGCACGTTTGTGTGTGTGTGTGTGTGTGTGTGTTACTCAGCCCTGAAGAGTGTTTGTGTTTGTGTCCACTCATAGCGTTTTATGAGCTCTTAGCCCCATGACTTGTCAGGCTAGCTCAGAAAATTACATCATTTGCACTAGCACTCAAGGGTGTGTGTGTGTGTGTGTGTGTGTGTGTGTGTGTGTGTTTGTGTTTGTGTTTGTAAGTATTTGTGTGTGCATATGTGTGAGTGGAAACCCATCCGGGTTTGAATAGTGGCACTTTCTCGTGTGTGTGTGTGTGTGTGTGTGTGTGTGTGTGTGTGTGTGTGTGTGTGTGTGTGTGTGTGTGTAAACCCATGTCCTGTTTGGGCGCGGTTCTGGGACTTGGCTCAAGATGAAATTGGGAGTAAAACTCTTACTCTGCATGTGGTAACGAGCCAACTTGTGTGTGTAAGTTTGTATGTATGTGTGTATCAGCTTGTGGTAATGGGCCAGCTTATGTGTGTGTGTGTGTGTGTGTGTGTGTGTGTGTGTGTGTGTGTTTAACTGAGCATGTGGTAACAAGCCAGCTTATGTGTGTGTGTGTGCCAGCTTGTGGTAACGGGCCAGCTTTTGTTTGTGTGTTTGTGTGTGTGTGCGTGCATGCATTCACATGTGTGTGCATATGTGTGTGCATATGTGTGTATGTGTGTAACTGAGCATGTGGTAACAGGCCAGGTTATATGTGTGTATGTGTGTGTGTGTCAGCTTGTGGTTACGGGCCAGCTTATGTTTGTGTGTGTGTGTGTGTGTGTGTGTGTGTGTGTGTGTGTGTGTGTGTGTGTGCATGTATGTGCACATGCATGGGTGTGTGTGTGCACATGCATGTGCATGTGTGTGTGTGTGAGTCAGCATGTGATAACGGGCCAGCTTATGTATGCGTGTGTGTGTGTGTGTGTGTGTGCGTGTGTGTAAGTCAGCGTGTGGTGACGGGCCGGCCTGACCCCGGATCAGATGGGCAGGTGAGAAACTGGTTCCGCATGCTGCGTAAGCTGGTCTTGGCACTGGGCTGTGTTTTTCAGGAAGCCCATCTGTTGGTGTGTGTGTGTGTGTTGTTGTGTGTGTGTGTGTGTATGCATGTATGTTGTAATATGTTTGTTGGTGTTGTTGTCTGTGTTTGTGTGTGTGTGGAGTTATTGCTTTAGAGAGTGTGTGTATGTTTCTGTGTGTGTGTGTGTGTGTGTGTGTGTGTGTGTGTGTGTGTGTGTGTGTGTGTGAGTGAGTGCGTGTGTGTTGTTGTGTGTGTGTGTGTGTGTGTGTGTGTATGCATGTATGTGTTAATGTGTTTGTTGTTGTTGTCTGTGTGTGTGTGTGTGGAGTTATTGCATTAGAGAGTGTATGTATATTTCTGTGTGTGTGTGTGTTCTCTCTGAGAGGCTGCTCAGAGCTGTGTGTGTGTGTGTGTGTGTGTGTGTGTGTGCGTGAGAGAGAGCTGTGTGTGAGGCATTACAGGCAATCTGAGGACGGAGGCGATCAAAGGCAGCGGCCACCTAAGTAATCAGGTCCACTCTCCCCATCAGCAGCCTCACCAGAGTCACCACACACACACACACACACACACACACACACACACACCACACACATACACACACACGCACACAGAGACGCATACACACACACACACACACACACACACACACACACATACACACACACACCACATGCATACACATACACACACACACACACACACCACACGCATACACACACACACACACACACACACAGACGCATACACACACACACACACACACACACATACACACACACACACAGACGCATACACACACACACACACACACAGACGCATACACACACACACACACACATACACACACACACACACATACACACACACACACACACACACATGGAGAATAGCAACACTTTCTATTCCTCTCTCTCTGCCCCCATCTTTCTCTCTCTCTGTCACTCATTTTCTCTCCATTTCCTCATTCTCTCTCCTCAGTTGATCTCCCTCTCTCTGACTTGTCTCATTTGTGTCTGCTTCTTCCGTACTAAAAGTAGCAATTTATCTTTCTGCATCTGACATATTCTCTCGCTCTCTGTCTCCATCCATCCATTTGTTTTTATATCTATCTGTGTGCCTTACACTTTCGTACATTTTACCACTTTATTTACCTGTTTCCTTTTTTTACTCTAAAACCATGTTTCTCTATTTAAGAGATGCACTGGTAACATTTTGTATATGCCAAAAACGGCTGTTGAAAAAGTGGCCCATTTAGGCGTTTGACAGCACTGATACGAGCACTTAAGATGCAGGCAATGTAGAGCCTGCAGGGCAGCCAAGAAATGGCCTTCAGGAAGGTCCAGCAGTTTCCAGGAAGCAAGAGGAAATGGCAGCATCCCTCCAGACCACAGCTGACCGGCATGGCGACAGGAAGTGAGCCCGTTGTGTGGAGACGGAATAGTAATGAGGATGAGAACATGAGAAGAGTGTTGGTCCAGAGTATTGGTCCAGCGGTGGGACTGGAGTCTGTGCTTCTCTCACCACATCCCGTGTCCACTTGACCATCTCATCTCTCTTCCTCTCCCTCCTTCTCTTTTTTTCTCTCTCCATCTCTCTTTCTCTCTCTCTTTATCTCTCTTCCTCTCCCTCTATCTCTTTTTCTTTCTTCCCATCTCTGTTTCTCTCTCTCTCCATCTCTCTTCCTCTCTTTCCCATTGCTCTTTCTCTCTCTCCATCTCTGATCCCTCATCTCCATCTCTCTCTCTCTCTCCATCTCTCTTCCTCTTTATTCATCTCCCTATTTCTCTCTCCATCTCTTTTTATCTTTGTCCATCTCTCCTCCTCCATCTCCATCACTCTTCCTCTCTCTTTCTATGTCTATTTCTTATTATCTCTGATTCTCTGCCTGTCTCTCCATCTCACTCTTCCTCTCTCTTCTTTCTTATCTTTCTCCTTCGGTCTTTCCATCCTTCTCTCCTCTTTTTTCTCACTCATCCTTCTCTCTGTCTTCTTGCTTCTCCTTCCATCTCTGACCATATCTGATTCTCTGCCCTGCTCTCTCCATCTATCTCTCCTCTTTTCATCTTACTCCTTCTCCTCTCTCAGTCTTTTTGCTTCTCACTCTATCTCTCGCCATCTTTCATTCTCTGCCCTGCTCCCTCCATCTCTCTCTCCTCTTCTCTTCCTCTTCTCCCGCGGAGATGGAGCCTATTTTCCATCAGTCATCCACTGATATGGCCATGAAGCTGCTTAGTGTCCTGTAGACGTGCTTATGAAGGCTGCTGGAAGGAAAGTGAAGGCACTTAACTTGGGCAGCAAGCCTAGTTTACACTCTGTCAACCACTCTGGTGCTCTGTGATTGGTCCAGCTCTGGTGCTCTGTGATTGGTCCAGTTCTGGTGCTCTGTGATTGGTCCAGCTCTGATGCTCTGTGATTGGTTCATCTATGGTGCTGTGTGATTGGCCCATCTCTGGTACAGAGGCAGTGTGGCAGAGGCAGAAGCAGTGTGACAGAAAGTAAGGCAGAGGCAGTGAGGCAGAGGCAGTGGGGCAGACCGGAGGCAGAGAGGTAGTGCCACTGTGGCAGACAC
>CM059275.1:17834790-17842290 GCA_030347295.1 Setipinna tenuifilis
CACGTCTCCACTGGCCTACATGCTACCAGCCTCCACTGAAATGACACGGCTCAGGACTGCTTTTTTCCTACAACATGTGTGTGTGTGTGTGTGTGTGTGTGTGTGTGTGTGTGTTTACGCGTGTGTATGTGTGTGTACAGGCACTCGCGTGCGTGTGTGTGTGTGTGTGTGTGTGTGTGTGTGTGTGGTATATAGATGTGTAACAGATACATACGGATGTCTTATTTGGGCCAATCTGATGTCAGGGTCAGCAGTTTCCTGCTTGTTAGCAGTAGAGGATGCTGTTCTTATTACAGGAGGCAGATGAAGGGATAGAGAGAAGGAAAGGGAAAAGAGGAAAAGGAGGAGAAGAGGACAGAAAGGCACTGAGAAAGGAACTGAGAACGACTTGGAGAGAGTGACTGAAACAGTGTGGAGGAAAGAAAACTAGGCAAGGTGTAGGTTTAGAGAGTGGAGAAAACTCTCTCTCTCTTTTTTTAAAAAAGTTAGAGAAATGGAGAAAGGTTGGCAGACTCAGAGTCATGTTGCTTATTTACTTGGTTATTTTTATTCTTTATTTGTCTAATCTGGAGCATCCCTGTGTTTTAGCCACAGACCCCCTCGACTAGGTGGGCAGAAGATGAGAAAGATTTCATCAGACGGATCGGTACAAAGACATGAAACACTAACACACACTGTTCTGTCGTGTTCTCTCTTTGTAAAGTTTACACAGTGTAAATAAATAAATAAATACATAAATATTGGCTGTTTCTTTGGGCGAATAATGAGGTCTGTTGTACTGCTGTATGTCATGGAGCTTGCAGTGATGAAGAGCCGTTACAGATAACAGAGGCACGTGACGGACAACAGCTAGTTTAATAATGGAAACAAAGACGCTTGTGTGTGAGTTGCATCATCGCTGTCTAGTACTGACAAGACAAGAAGGACCAAGCTTTTTTTTCTGGCCGTAAAAGGAAAACATTTTCTGAAGGGATGCATGTTCTCCCTCTTTCTCTCTCTCTCTCATTTTCCATCACTCTATTTTTTCCTGTCTTGCTCGTTTGATCCCTTACTTTCTCACTCTGTCTCTCCTCCTGTCTCTCTTTCTCACTCACTGTCTCCTCTAATCTGTCTCTATCTCTCCTCCTCTCTCTTTTTCTCACTCTCATGGTGTCTCTCTTCCTCTATCTTTTTCTCTCTCTCACTGTCTCTCCTCCTCTCTCTCTCATTCTGTCCTACTCTTGCTCTCTCCTTTTCCTGCTCTCCACTCATATTCACCCTGTTTGTCCATTTCTTTCTCTCTCTCTCTGTCTCTCAAATCCCATGTTTCCCCTACCTCTCTTCCACTTACACTCTCCCCTCCCTCCCTCCTCATTCCCTCGCTCCCTCGTTCTCTCTCTCTCTCTCCCTCCCTCTCTTCATCATGAGGGCGCTCCATCGGCGCTGAAGCGTCTGCTATGCAGAGTGCTCAGGTCGGCCATGTTAAAATTTAAGGGCTTTCAATCCCCAGACGCTCGACCGCACCACTCAACGGAGTGCGTGCACACACACACACACACACACACACACACACACACAGTTTTTTATGTATTTAAATGCACAGTCTACTCTGTGTGGTTGTGTCTGTGAGCAAATTCGCTAAGAAGTCTGAGCTCATCGCTAAAAATAAGGAACTTTATTCCCCTTGACAGCATACACAGCCCTACACACACACACACACACACACACACACACACACACACACACACACACACGCACGCACACACCACACACCACCTACACACACCACACACAAACACACACAGACACATGTTTTATCTGCTGGATGAAAACTCAATTTTCTCTGTGTGTGGGAGTATGTATACATGCTTATATGTCTGTGTGTGTGTGTGTGTGTGTGTGTGTGGGTGTGTGTGTGTGTGTATGGGTGATTGAGTAGCACAGTGAGTGCTGCAGGTTGACGTGTGGTTAAAGCCCAGTAAATGGCCAGAGCCATGCTGGAACCCTCCTGGGAGAAAGGGGACGTTCCCAGTTGTCATGGACCGTTTACAGGACACAGCACATCGGCCACATCCAACCGCCCATCCACCCCCATAGGGGCATTAAGGCCACCCCATCCACCCCCCGAGGGGCATTAAGGCCACCCCATCCACCCCCCGAGGGGCATTAAGGCCACCCCATCCACCCCCAGAGGGGCATTAAGGCCACCCCATCCGCCCCCAGAGGCCCACGGTTGTAATATTACAACATCACATTTAATTTTACAAATAAACCTTCACATATTCTTTCTGTTTGAACAAAACAGAATTGAGCAATTTAACAAATTGAACAAAAAACATTTTTCAAGTTTTCTTCTATATTTGGGTCTCTGGGGTCTAGAGGGGCAAGATCACCCCGTCCCCCCTACAGGTCGTAAACCTTACATCAGCCCTTAGAGAGCAGAGAAGCACTTATCTTTCTTATCTTTTTTTTTCTTGCTTGCTTGCTTGCTTTCTGTGTGTCTGTCTGGCCATCTTTTTCTTTCTTGCTTCTTTTCTTGCCGTTTTACTTGCTGTCTTGCATGCACACAAAAAAAGAAATGCACACAAACACACACTGTAGGAGCCAAATGTTGCTGCCTGTTTGCTCTGTAGTTCCTTTGTGGTACACTAGGTGGCGTATGTCTGTAATCGGGTCCACAGGTATATAGGTAGCCAACTGCATGCTGTACTGTAGGTGTGGTAGGTGTTTGTTGGCTCTGTACTTCCCTTGTCACCACTAGGTGGCGTATGTCTGTAATCAGGACTGCAGGTATATAGGCAGCCAACTGCATGCTGTAGGTGTGGTAGGTGTTTGACCATGGAAGGATAAAGAGTTTTTGACCACTAACGTTAATTCTAATGCTACATGTTAGTGCTACACGCTAATGCTAATGTTGCACACTGATTTTACATGTTAATGCTGTATGGCATGCTAACGCTACCTGTGAGTTCTTGTGAATGCTTGTGTGTCTGCTGTGGACTATACTTCATGCTATGTGGGAATAAATGAAGTAATTTGTATTCACCATGAAGATCTGCCTACATGTGTCTTGTTAAGCACACAGAAAGTCAAGTGAGCGTAGCTAACAGAGTAAGAGTTAGTGTGTCAGACACGTTATTCCCCATCTCAAGTGGCTCAGCAGTTAGTCAGCCATTAGACCAAACTCTTTTAATACACACAATGCACAGCACAGCATTCTATGTGTACGCATTAATACACATGTACAGACAAATGAAAGCTGAAAAAAAGGGTTTGATTGTCAGCAGGGTGAGGTGTGTGTGTGTGTGTGTGTGTGTGTGTGTGTGTGTGTGTGTGTGTGTGTGTGTGTGTGTGTGTGTGTGTGTGTGTGTGTGTGTGTGTGTGTGGCAGGCAACAGCATGCCTCTTTGATCTCTTGCTTTTAAATGAGGCTGCGTCATGCATGGCTGCATATACAGTGACCTGACAAGATGACAGTCCTGCAGCTCTCTCCCTCTCTTGCTCTCTCTCTCCCTCTCTCTCTTTCCCCCTGTCTCTCTCTGTCTCATTCTCTCTCCCTTTCTCCCTCCCTCTCTGTCTCTGTCTCTCTCTCCCTCTCTCATGCTGTCTGTCTCTGTCCCTCTTTCACACATTCTCTCTTTCCCTGTCTCTCTTTTTCTCTCTCTCTCTCTATCCCTCTCTCTCCCCCTCTATCACTCCTTTCTTTTCTCCCCCTTTCCCTCATTCTCAGTACTATATACTTCTGTATACTTCTATACTTTTCTCTCTACTGCTTTGTTCTTGTCTTTTTTCCTTCTCTTTGGTGCTGTCTCTCTTTTTTCTGTTTTTCTTTCCCTTTTTCTCTCTGCCTTTTCTGTCATTCTTTGATTTGCTTGTGGGCTCAGACTGGGGAATTGAGTTTTTGTCCTTATTTCTAGTCAGATGCACCCACACATACTCACTCATTCTTTCTTTCTCCCTTTCTCTTTCTTTCTCTCTCTCTTTCTTGCTCTTTCCTTGTCTCTGTATGTCTCTCTCTCTCTCTCTCTCTCTCTCTCTCTCTCTCTCTCTCTCTTTGTCTCTCACACACAGACACAAACACACACACACACACACACACACACATGACTGGAGAGCCCTGCTAATGGCCCTTGAGGATGCTTTCTGCAGCACTTCAGGATAAGCCTGCCACTCCATTCCATCTCTCCACTCTTTTTTTCCCTCCTCCCTCTCTCTTTCCCTCTTTTTCCCCTCCTCCCTCTCTCTTCCCCTCTTTTTTCCCTCCTCCCCCTCTCTTCCCCTCTCTGTTTCCCTCTCTCTTCCCCTCTCTTTTTCCCCTGTCTTTTTTCCGTCCTCCCTCTCTCTTTTCCTATTTTCCCCCCTCCTCCCTCTCTTCCCCCCTCTCTGCTTTTTCCTCTCTTTCCCTCTCTTTTTCCCTCTCTCTATTTCCTTCTCTCTTTCCCTCTCTTTTTCTGTTGTGTAATTATTTTTATTCGGGGATACCCCAGACGACCCATGAGCTCTTGCTTCCCTTTTTGTGCACGGCTGAGGTGGGAGGAGTTTTTAGGAGCAAACACCGGCGGCTTTCTTGGAACACACACGCTCGGACTCTCAGCTGTGTTTGCTTGGACTTCCTCCTGCAGCTGTGTCTGTGTTTGTTTGTGTGGCAGGTTGTGTGTTTTGGGACAGGAGCTTGTTTTGGTGTGTCTGTGTGTGTGTGTGTGTGTGTAGTGTTGGTGTGAAATGGGGAGCTGTCCGGTGCTGAATTGCCCTTTGTATGCTGCTTCAGTCTTGGATGCTTGCGCTCGTCTCTCTGGTTAGCCCTCTCTGAAGGGCAAAGAGCAGGGGGACTGCACACACACACACACACACACACACACACACACACACACACACCGACCTCTCTGTCTGGAGTGTGACATCATGGCATTCCTGTGCGGCGCTTCGCAGGCATTCCGCATGGACGCAGGTGAGTAGCCTACCGCGCACGACACGACACGACAACGCACTGGACGCCACACCCACACCGTGACACACACACACACACACACACACACACACACGGCAAACACGCAACAGCGACACCGAACACTCGGAACACTCTCTCCTCCCACTTTGTGTAGCTTCATGCCGCCGCGGTAAGGCTAGCGTGAAGGCTGACGCTAGTGCATGCAAAGGCTAGCAATTAGCTTCTTCCTGCAGCTTCCTGTCAGAGGAACACCCCCCACCCCCCTCCCCAACCCAGCATGGGGGGGCTGGTGCCAGGCAGACTAGTGTGCGGTTCAGCAGATAGTGGCAGGGGGGCCAGCAGAGAGTGGGGGGCATGGGCAGGGGAGGGGTGAGAGGCATGAGCTAGCATGGGGTTAGCAGTGAGTGGCGGGGGTGGCAAGCGGAGCAATGGGCTAGCATGGGGCTAGCGGCAGTAAGTGGCGGCAGGGGGGGGCAGGGGGGTTAACGGTGGGCTGTGGAGCAAGGGGCGGGGTGCTAGCATAAAGGTCAGCATAGCTGGTGGTGGTGGGGGTGAAAGCAGGGGGTGAGAGATGGGCTGGCAGGCTTGAGCAGCAGCCTTGAGTGACGCAAGGGCTAACGTGGGGCTGTGGAGCATGTGGCGGTGGTGGTGCTGGGATGGTGGGTTACTAGCCTGGAGCTCAGTATGGCGGGGGCGGTGATGGGCTAGCATGAGGCTCAGCAGCCTTGAGTGAGGGGGGGGGGGGGGGGGGGAGAGAGATGGACCAGAGTGGGGCTGGTGCGGAGAGTGGTGAGGGCATTCATAGCTCGAACCACAGGGTGTGTTGGGGTACGGTACCCCCTGATCAAGACCCAGCACCCCTCTAAAGAGACACAAATATCAGGGTTGGGGGGTACTGACATATTAATGTAAAATGTCAAAGGTAGTACCCCCCCCCCCCCCCTCCTGTAAAGACCCCAAACCCCCCAATTATGGAGTGGTAATTATTCACATTCAGGGCTGGGAGCTGGAAAAGAGGGTCGGGGGTGTGTGCAGGCTAGCATGAGGCTCAGCAGTAAGGGGGGGCTTAGCAGTGTGTGTGTGTGTGTGGGGTGGGGGTGGGGGGGGGTGTTGGATGGGGGCTGGAAGAGGGATGTCATGTCTCATCAGTCAGTCTTGTAGCACAGCATGCGGATGAAGCTCGGTGCCCAGGACCTCCTGTTGGGCTAATTGCTTTGTTAGCATGACATTTCCGGATGCGTGTGCGTGTGCGTGTGCGTGTGTGTGTGTGTGTGTGTGTGTGTGTGTGTGTGTGTGTGTCTCTGTGTGTCTGTGTGTGAGGCACGGTGGGAGGGTTTCGACTTTTGATCTCAGACAATTTGGATAATTACAGCAGTTGAAAAGACACGTGTGGGTGACTCACGCATTCCTGACAAGTTGGGGGGGGGGGGGGTTCCCTTTCAAAAGTTGCAGGAGAGAGAGAGGGGGAGAGGGTGGAAGACATGGATAATGGATAAAGATGCAGTTGTAAGAGCAGGGAAGTGTGTCTTTCTGTGCGAGCAAAGATCTTTGTTTGTCTGTGTGTATGTATGTATGTGTAAGCATTTATCTACTGTGTGTGTGTGTGTTTGTGTGTGTGCCTGCGCGCACATGTATATGTGGCGATGGTGTGTGCCAATTTTTCTGTATGTGTGTATGAGTCTGTATCTATGTAAATGGGTTTCAGTATGTGTACGTGGAGGTGTGTTTCTGAGCCTAGGTGTGTGTGTGTGTGTGTGTGTGTGTGTGTGTGTTTTGACAAGTGGAGCATTTGTTAAACCCCGCCGATTTGCAAGTCCCTGTTCTCCAGACTAACAGATGGAAGTTTTAACAGACGTAGTGTGACAGACAGAAGGAAACAAACGAAAGAGAGGGAGAAAACACATCGTGACTGGTTTAGGAGGGATTACAGGAGGGATTCATACTGTGTGTGCAGGTGTGTGTGTGCCTGTCTGTGTGTGTGTGTCTGTGTGTGTGTCTGTGTGTCTGTGTGTGTTTGGGTATGCATGCATAGGTGTGCTTATCATATGCTTACTGAAGGCAAGATTGTGACATGATTGTGTGTCATGTAAACACCCCCCCAACCCCAAATAAAATCACAGGACACACGCCCACTCACCCCACCCACCAAAAACAAACCTCCGCCCTTGTTACACCTCTGAGAGTTCTACTCTGAAGGACAGAAAAGAGGATGGGAGATAGAAAAGAGGATGGGGGGAGCCAGATTTAGAAGGGTGGGTGGATGAAGAGTAACATCTGTGCTGGCGTACCCATCCAGGCATAAACAATGCCAGCCTTTACAAAACATGAAACCATCTACCACCATCCAGCCAAGGCGAGAGAAAGAGAAAGACGTCTTCTTGTTATTATTTGTGCAAAACTTGAATGCCATTTTGCGTCATTGCAATATGCTGTTTAAAGCATTTGGTACAATCACTGTTTGAGTTTGCACAGAGTTTGAATGTTTTCTTCGTGTTGGCATAATCGTCAACACACAGGCTGGCAACGTGCCTAACACGGGTCTCCATGTTTGTGTGTGTCCACCACTGAACACTG
>CM059275.1:17854790-17862290 GCA_030347295.1 Setipinna tenuifilis
CACACACACACCCAGCACACACACACACACACACACACACATGCGCGCGCACACACACACAAATGCACACACACAAACAAAAGCACACAAGCACAACCGTACTCACCATCTCTCCCTCCCTCTCTCCCTTTCTTTCTGTTTCTCTCTCACACACAAATACACACACACACACACAAATACACACACACACACAGGCAAACAACTTCCCCAGTGCTGGCTAAACTCACACAGTGCCACACACACACAAATACACACACACACGGACAAACAACTTATGGACACTTCCCCTCACACAGTGCCCAGGCCGATGGAGATGTAAGCACTTGACTCAGACAAGCAGCTGCTCCTGTCTGGGACTGGAGCACAGAACCAAAGGTTGTGTTTGTGTACTGGAGCGAGGGGAATAGAGACAGAAGAACTGATAGTGGTGGGTGTGTGTGTGTGTGTGTGTGTGTGTGTGTGTGTGTGTGTGTGTGTGTGTGTGTGAAAGGTAGAGTCAGAAGGTTGACTATAGCCATGACAGGGTGGGTGTGTGTGTGTGTCTGTGTGTGTGTGTGTGTGTCTGTGTGTGTGTGTGCAAGGTAGTCTCAGAAGGTTAATTATGACGGGGGGGGGGGGGGGGTTGTGTGTGTGCCTCTTGGCCAAACTGTTGCATGTCCCTTGTGATGCAACTTGAGATAAGCATGAAGCATACTAACTGACTAACACCCTCTTTGGTATGTATGTGTGTGTGTGTGTGTGTGTGTGTGTGCGCATGTGTGCGTGACTGTGTGTGTGCGCGTGTGTGTGTGTGTGTGTGTGTGTGTGTGTGTGTGTGTGTGTGTGTGCACCTTGAATAGCATGTGTACTTTAAGCTTTCAGCATGTGTTAGCTTAGCATACCAATAAGATGAGCACTGAGTACCGAAGTCATCACCGCCACACCCACTCACAGGACCATCATCATCATCATCATCATCATCATCATCATCATCATCATCATCATCATCATCGTCATCCCTGCTTACTGTCTGATCCAGCAGCTCTTGTCTTAGCCCCAGGAAACAAACACTAGTAAAACTAAAACATTTTAAACTGTTGAGCAGTGCTGTTAAGAGCACCTATGAGGTACGCACAAAAACGGAGCCAAAATTAATCACCAGCTCTGCAGGCTGTACTTGGGGTGGTGTTTTTGTCATCTCCTAAAATGATGGTGGGGAGCTGCCAATAGATAGTGTCCTCCAGGGGGCTGTGTAGAACAAATATGGCCGCTGGCAGGAAAGAATGAAAAAAACAAAACAAAAAAGAAAAAAAAAAAACAGTCATAGTTGAGGGGATTTAGAGAAATTTGCTCGAAGAACGAATGTGTGGCTGTGGGCTTTGACTGACTACAGCTAAATAGGTGTTTCAGACTAAATTAAACTCATTTCCCTTCCTGAAGTTCTTCCTCTCTCTCTCTCTCTCTCTCTCTCACACACACACACACACACACACACACACACACACACACACACACACACACACACACACACACACGGACAAACAACTGAAGTTCCTGAAGTTCTTCCTCTCTCTCTCACACACACACAAATGCATGCACACACACACACACAGACAGACAGACAAACAACTGAAGTTCCTGAAGTTGTTCTTCTGTTTGAGCCCTGCTGGTGATGTTTTCTGGTGTTTTTTGTCATAAGCTGTGCCGATGTTTGCTCCCTGCCTGAATACATTAGCATTAGCATTAGCATTATCACCTGTCTGTCACTGCTGTCTGCAGCTAAGCTAACATGCTTGATTAGGTGAGATAGCAGACCAGGAGCGGCTAAAACAGACTCCGGCAGAATAGCAAAAAACATACGTTTTTTGTTCTCACTGCATTGCTAATTAGGAACAGGAGCGTCAGGAGTAAAACTAGAGTAGAAAAACAGCTTTCTTCCCAAAGGCAGTCAGAACACAAAAACACAGTAAAAAATAGTAATAGTAATAGTAATAGTAAACAGCTTCTGCACATAGCCCACTTTTTTTTACTATTTATTATTTATTTTGCCCCTGTATATACTCCCTTCTCTTTCTTCCTTTTGTTTCTACAGTGCGTCCTCACTTAACACTTTCACACTTTGACACTTTGACCTTGCACCTTTGTGGCCTTGCTGTGTTATTTCATTGTACCGGCAACTGTTTAATGACAATAAAGATCTAAAAGTCTAATAAGGGAAATGTAACATATCTTAACAATAACACTCATATAACACTTGTGGGTTTCCATCTGTGCCCACAGTGTTGTACCTAAATAGTTCATAGCTAGTCACTTGTTAAACTTAACAGCACTGCAGTATTGTATAAACACACATGTGCGCGTGCACACACACACACACACACACACACACACACACACACACACACGCACACCGAACGTCATTAGTAACACCTGTTGTGTCATTAAGAGTCACACCATCTCGTTAAATAAGCTTCTTGGCACACAGGCGGTCATATGTTGGCAGCAAAGAATAGCACAGGTGTAAAAATGTATTCAGATGGGTAATCCTGGGCCACTGTTGAAAAGACCAAAGCTACACTACAAAGGTATTTAGTACAATGTTGGTTGAACTCGCATTTATTTGTAGATTTAGCTGGGCAATTGAGCTTATCTAGCTCTTTTGTGTCTGTGTTTATTTATTCTGTGTGAATGTGTGTCTGTGTGTATGTGTGTGTTTGTGCATGGGTGCGTACGTGCTTTGCATGGGTTCTTTCTTCACAAGAGCTTGGTACTTGGCATTGTGAGGAGTTTGGAGTGCTGTGCAAGTGTGTTTTGGGAAGACTCAAAAAGCTGTATTCTCTCTCTCTCTCTCTCTCTCTCTCTCTCTCTCTCTCTCTCTCACACACACACACACACACACACACACACACACACACACACACACTCTCTCACTCTTACTCTCATTTCCTCTCTTCCCTCCTCTCTCTCTCTCTCTCCCTCTCTCTCTCTATGTCTCTCTCTATCTCTCTTTGTCCCTCTTCCTTCCTCTCTCTCTCTTCCACTCTCTCTCTTGCCCTCACTCTCTCATTCTCTCTCTCTCTCTCTCTCCTCTCCCTCCCTCTCTTTACCCTCTGCTGGGAAGCACCATGAGGCTGCACCATGTGGGCTCTCCCCCATCTTCCCCCCTACATCTGAGGGCCTGTGTGCCTCCCCCCCCCCCCTCTCCATCTGAGGGACTGTGTGACTCCACCCCCCCACCCCCTCCATCTGAGGGACTGTGTGCCTCTATCTGTCCCCCTCCATCTGAGGGACTGTGTGCCTCTATCTGTCCCCCTCCATGTGAGGGCCTGTGTGCCTCTATCTGTCCCCCTCCATCAGAGGGCATGTGTGCCTCCACCCCCCCCCTCCTCCATGTGAGGGACTGTGTGCCTCTGTGTTAATAAGTGGCCGATTAGTGGCCTTGTGTGTGCCAGGCAGTGACTGTATATAAGGCCCTCTCCATGCATCTGCTCATTAGGCTGATTTCACCTGTGATGGGAGCTGGAAGGCAGAGTGTGTGTCAGCTACATGTGTGTGTGTGTGTGTGTGTGTGTGAGTATGTGAGTATGTGAGTGTGTGTGAGCCACGTGCCAAATGAATCATCTCTTGTCGACTCAAGGGGGGGGTCTGCATTAAATATGACACCCTAGCGTAGAGGAACAAATCAGCTCTTTATTTTGCACCCCCCCACCACCACCACCACTACCACCACCACCAGCACCCAACTGCTGTTGTCTGTGTCTTTTTTTCTTACTCTTCCTATTTTCTGTCTCTCTCTGTCTGTCTGTCTTTCTGTCTGTTTCTCTCTGTCTGTCTGTCTTTGTCTCTCTCGCTTTGTCTCTCTCTCTCTCACTGTCTGTCTCCCGTCCTTCCTTTCTCTTTCTCTCTCGCTTTCTCTCTCTTTCTCACTTTCTCTCTCTGTCTCCCTTCATCCTTTCCTTTTACTTCCCGCCACAGTCCTGTCCCTATTTCCCTTTCCCCCTTTCTGTCCTTATTTCTGTCACTTGTAGTCTTTAACTATCTTTCTCTACATCTATCTTTCTCTACATCTATCCAACTCTCTCCTTTCCCCCTTCCTCTCTCTCTCTCCCACTTTCCATCTCTGTCTCTCCTGTTTTTCTCTCTCTTTCCTCCTCTCTCCATCTCGTTCCATCTCTTCCTCTCTCCTCTCTGTCTCCCCATCTCTCTCTCTCTTTCCTCCTCTCTTTATCTCCATTTCTTCCTCCTCTCTCTGTCTCCCCATCTCTTCCTCTCTCCTCTCTGTCTCCCATCTCTCTCTCATCCTCCCTCCTCTCTGTCTCCCCATCTCTCTCTCTTCCTCCTTCCTCTCCCCATCTCTCTCTCTCTTTCCTTCTGTCTGTATCATTCCATCCCTTCCTCCCCCTTTCTGTCTCCCCATTTCTCTCTCTTCCTCTCTCCTCTCTGTCTCCCCATCTCTCTCTCATCCTCCCTCCTCTCTGTCCCCCCATCTCTCTCTCTCTCTTTCCTCCTCTCTCTATCTCCATCTCTTCCTCCCTCCCCCCTCCCTTTCTCCGTCTCTCTCTGAAGGCCCCTAATGCATTCTGAGTGGGTAGTGTGTTGAATATTTCAGCGTGCTGGTTAAATATATATGGCAGACACAGAGATGGCTCCGGACACACTCACCCGCTTTCTGCTAGAAGACTCGGGGTTGCACAAACACACACACACACACACACACACACACACACACACACACACACACTCACACACAAATATAAACATACAGGCACGCACACAAGCGCTCACACACATGCACACACGCATGCACACACACAAATGCTTACACACATACACATGCAAACACACACACATACACAAATGCACACACACACATACGTACACACACACACACACACACACAGAAATATACACATACAAGCACACATACACATGCACTCACATGCACCCACACACAGAAATATACACATACAAGCACACATACACATGCACTCACACGCACCCACACACACAAATATACACATACAAGCACACATACACATGCACTCACATGCACCCACACACACAAATATACACATACAGGCACACACCCTTGCGTGCTCACACACATGCTCAAACACATGCACACACACGCACACGCACACACACACACACACTCCCTATCCCAGCTCAGAGCAGCACTAGGGTGTGGTGGGGGGGGGGGGGGGGGGGGGTGGTCAGATGGGGGGGTGAAAGTGAAGAGGAGGCACAGGGATGAAAATGAAGGAGGCGTAGGGGTGGACGTGAAGGTCACTTTTTGGGGTTTCTCCTCACGTCTCACAAAGCTGCGATGGACAGAGCAAAAGGAAAGTGGGAAAGGGGGAGGAGAGGGGGAAAAAAGATAACACGAAAGTAAAAAAGAAAGAAGTCAAGAAAGCAAAAGCATGCAGTGTTTGTTTTCAAACAACCCCTCTCTCTCCTCTTCCCATCTTTCATCTCTATGTTCAGAGAGAGCAAGAGAGAGAGACAGAGACAGAGAGAGGGAGAGAGATACAGAGAGAGAGACAGAGAGAGAGAGAGATACAGAGAGAGAGACAGAGAGAGGAGGAGAGAGAGAGAGAGGATGAGAGAGAGAGAGAGAGAGACAGAGAGAGATATATACAGACAGAGAGAGAGAGAAAGAGAGAGAGATAAAAAGAGAAAGAGAGAGAGAGAGATAAAAAGCAGCAGAGGAGGCCGATCATGAAAGCTTTCCTCCAAATTGCCTTCAAAAAATTATATCCCACCGTCATTACTTTTTCATGCCGCATTCCCCAGTAGTATTTCTTCCCCGCGATGCCCTAATGGTCTCTTTCTCACGCTAAGCTGTGTGCATTAGCAGTAGTGGCGGCTCTGCCATCATGGATGATCACGCTCGACAGCACCCCCTGTTGGTGTTCCCCCAGTGGCGCGCGCAATCCACAGGCGAGCTAGCATGTAGCCACACTCCACACTTTCTTATTTGTCTCTCTGTCTGACTATTATTCTCTTATTTTTGTCTCATTTCCCCCTTTCTCTGACTTTTTCCATCTCTCTCTTTTATAGTGGTTTTATATTTCACCTGAAGGTGTTACTGCTCTGTTATACAAGTGAAATGTGTGCATTAGCACTGGTGGCACCGGCTCTGCCATCACAGCTGATTGTGCTCGACAGCGACCCCTGCTGGTGTTCCCCCAGTGCCGCGCGCAATCCACAGGCGAGACAACATGTAATAGGGCAGAGGTAGCCTGGTAAACCAGCCCCGACGTACTTCACTTCAGTTTGTACAGATGGTCTGGCGCTGGTGTCATTGAAATGTGCTGGTTGTAGGCAGAATTCATCCTAGCCAAATCAGTGCACATAGCAAGCGTTGATGAGCTTTTGGGAAATTCTAGGCTAGTGAATTCTGCCAAAAATGAGATTTTTTCAAATTTTAAAGTGGAGTTTCATGTGGCTTATTGTTGCTGCCATTGTACTGACCCAACTGAGTGGCACGTTACTGATTGACGTGAGGTAGGCAGAAAGCTACATCGAGTAAGGGCATGTTCAAATAAATGTTCAAAAATGGATGGAAGTCCATGTTCAAATGAACGTTCAAAAATGGATGGTTATGTAGTTCGGGGACGCCCTCATGCATGAGCTGAGAGTGAAGCACCCACCAACCCATCAACAGGCGGGAAACAGGGGAGGATATGATGCAATTTCTGGAAAATGGTGAAGTGGAAGTGCCTTCCTTGCTAATTGGCTGAACCTAACCAGCCAAAAAAAAAAGAAAAATTATGAAAAATGACTTTGCCATCTGAATTTTGGGCGGCAGAGGGGCACAAGACACCTTTGTGCCCATGGGCCACTTGAGCCCATAGTCCACCCCTGGAGGTGTGTCAGGAGGTCTGGCAGTGGGAAGTTGACGTCCTGTCTTTGTCAGACATAATAATAATAATAATAATAACCTTTACTTGTATAGCACAGTTCATACATACAAGATACAGCTCAAAGTGCTTTACAGTTTGGCAAGGTCACAACAAGACAGCATTTCTTGCAGTCCAATGGCATCGGAGTAATTGAACACAATAATGACATGGCGTAGTGACATAATGACGCAATGAGCCGTTTTTGCGGCCTGACACAACAATGCAATGTCACAACAACGCAATGCCCCGTTGATGCGGGCTCTTGCGCGACACAACAATGCAATGTCACAACAACGCAATGCCCCGTTGATGCGGTGAAGACATGGGGAAGCTGCCCCTAACCACATAGTGCTGACCCCAAAATGGCCGCCACATCCTCCTCCTCCTTGGCTCATGGCATCCGAAGCAATTAGCACAGACAGATTAGCAATTAGTGCTTTGTGGCTAGCAGTTAGCGCAGAGTGGGCTGCTTGCCAGAGTTGTATACAGTGCTGGCACGCTAGTCTACATGTCTGTTGTGCTAGCAGTTAGACTAGCATATAAGTTTACTATGGGTTTTCTTTCTTGCTTTTTTAATTAAATATGTCTTTTATTAACCTCATACTTATTTTACTTT
>CM059275.1:17869790-17874790 GCA_030347295.1 Setipinna tenuifilis
TGCGCGTGTGTGTGTGTGTATGTGCACGTGCGTCTGTCTATCTGTCTGTGTGCATGTGTGATTGTCTGAATTTGAATACCTAGAAGGTACAGTATACACTGAACAGAATGTTAGTCTGGGTCTGAAGCAGTAAAGCCAGAGATACAAGATGAAGAAGATATGTATTGACCAGTACAGTGACAAGACCAATGTCACCTGTGAGAAGGGGTTTGTTGTTGTGGAAGCTGTGTGCCAGTGGTGTGGTGTTTGGGGGCGAAGGGTTGCTTGTGTGTGTGTGCAGGTGTGTCTGCTGCTTCTGCCGATATGGATTTGGCTACTCATGCACCTCTTGCCAGACAGCAAGATAGGATGGCTGAGGTTGGAGAGGATTTGCCAGTATATCTAGCTCCCTGGATCTATCTGTTTGTCTGTTTGTCTATCTGTCTCTGTCTGTTTTTTTTCTCTCACACACAAACATGGACACACACACACACACACACACACACACACACACACACACACACACACACACACACACACACAGGCAGTCACACACACATTTCCACATACATATATACAAACACACATTCCTTTCATTTTCAGAGGGATTATTTAAAGCCATTCAAATGTCAAAACAAAGCATGCTATTGTTTTCAGTGGATTATCAGTTAATGAGGTACGTCTGGCCTCAGAGCGCAGAGCTGTGCGTTCAGTTTGTAGGATTGAGGTGCTAATTGCCACGGAGATGTAGTACATTTGGCAAAGGTGTGATTAAACTGATCCAAGAACAGTTTTTAAACAGGACATTGATGATGGCAGTTCTATAGGACTGCTTACTACTTACATGTTATATAGGATTCAAAACAAACACACCTTAATGTTTCTTTACACACCAAAGCTTTGGAATAGTCTCCTACCTCACATTAAATCCTGCCCAACCACTGACAATTTTGAATCTAATTTGAACACCCAGCTTTTTTAGTCTTGCTTTTAGTTCAGTATGACAGTATTTTTTATTCTAGTATTTATCTACTTATTTTATCTTATGTACATATTGATCATTTCTATCCCATTGTTTTCATAGTGTGTTATTCTCTGCCTATCTTATGCTCTAGCCCATGTTTTACCCTATTTCTAAATGTTATTATACTTTTTGTTTGTAAATCCCTTTGGGTCAACTTCTGTTGTTTTTAAATGTGTTATAAAAATACATTTGACTGGGCTTGACTTAAACATCCCTGCACACATGGGTGTAACCTGACTCCATAAATATGATTGGGAGAGACAGTAGACGTGTTCTTTAGGCCCTGAGTGTGTGTGCTCTGACATTGCTGTGTGTCGGGTGCAGGACAATGTCACTGGTGTGTGTATGTGTAGGGGTGTGTGTGTGTACTTGTGTGAGTGTGCATGTGTGTGTAGTGTGGAGCCTCACTGGTGTGTGCACGTGTGTGTGTGTGCGTGTCTGTGTGTGTGCATGTATGCGTGGAGCCTCACTGGTGTGTGTGTGTCTGTGTGTGTGTGTGTGTGTGTAAGAAAGTGTGTGGAGCCTTCTGTACAAGAGTCATCACGACTCTCACCCCAGTCGTCTTGAGATCAATCACACATGCTTAGAGCTCAGAGTCACACTCATAAATCATCCCCCAAAGCACCCCCCCCATCTCCCTCTCTCTCCCTCTCTCTCTCTCTCTCTCTCTCTATCTCCCTCTCTCTGTCTCCCTCTCCCTCTCTCTCCCTCTCCCTCCCTCTCTCTCCCTCTCCATCTCTTTCACTCTCTCTCCCTCCCTCTTTCTTCCTCTCTCTCTTTCTCCCTCCCTCTCCTTCCCTCTCTCTCTCCCTCTCCCTCTCTCTCTCTCTTTCTCTCTCTCTCCCTCCATCCATCCCCCCTCCTCTCTCTCTCTCCCTCTCTCTCCCTCTCTCTCCCTCCCTCTTTCTCTTTCTCCTGTCACTCACTCTTCCCTCCTCACTCTCTCTCTATGTTTCCCTCGTGCTCTCATTATCTTTCCATTTCTTTCTCCTGCACTTCTCCCGCTCTTTTACTCTGTCACTCTCCTTAAGACTTTCTGTTCCATGTTCTCTCTCTGTTTCTCTCTCTCTCTCTCTCATTCTCTCTCTGTCTCTGTCTTTCTCTCTCTTATTCTCTCTCTCTTACTCTATCACTGTCTTTCTCTGTTTCTGTCTCTCTCTGTCTCCATCTCCCTCTCTCTACTCTCTCTCTCTCTCTGTCTCTCTCTCTCTCTCTCGCTCTCTCTCTGTCTTTTTTTTCTTTCTCTCCCCATTAATCTGTCCATTTATCTGGGGGCACAGGCCCCTCTGTGCCCGTTTCGATCTCCCTCGTTCACACGTCCCACACTGCCAATCCGTCAGCCACGCACCCCATGTCAACCCCCCCCCCACACACACACACACACACACACACACACACCCCAACAGCCTGCCCTGTCACCATGGCAACACACACAGGGGTGCCCCGGGAGACCTGCTGAGGAATGAGTGTGGCACGGAGGGAAAAGAAATGTGTTGTGTGTGCAAGTCTTGCATGTGTGTGTTTTGACTGTGTGTGTGTGTGTGTGTGCATGTGTGTGTGCGTGCATGTGTGTGTGTTTATGTTGTGGCTGTGTGTGTTTTTATTGTGTGTGTGTGTGTGTGTGTTTTTACTGTGGCGTGCATGTGTATGTTGTTTGTGTGTGTACATTTAACTGTTGTTTGACTGTGTGTGTGTGTGTGTGTGTGTGTGTGTGTGTGTGTGTGTGTACGTGTGTGTGTGTGTACGTGTGCATGGAAGGAAAGACAGAAAGGAAGGGATGAGTGTGAGTGAGTGAAAGAGTGATCAATGTAAAGACTAAGGGAGCATGAACACTGACCAGTCGAGCAACCGACCACATCTGCCCCTCAATCCACCTGCTCACACACCCCTGTGTGTGTGTGTGTGTGTGTGTGTGTGTGTATGTCTGAATCCACCTCTCCTCACACATCCCTGCTCTAGTGCTGAGCCAGAGATACCTCCCTGTGTGAGTGTGTGTCTACTTTGACTGGGTGTGTTCACATGTGTGTCTGGGTGTGTGTGTGCTTTGATTGTGTGTGTGTGTGTTTGTGTTCTGAACTTGGAGCTCAGGCTCCTATGCTCCTCTCCTCCCCTCTGAGTTCTCTTGACCTGGACTGCCCACTACCTCCTGACACGGAGACTCCCACGGGCTTCAATCAGCACTGACCTTCTGTAGGCCCCACGGCGCAGCTGCGCGACCAGGCCCTCTCAGTAACCTTCCACTCCGCTCCGCTCCACTCCACTGCACAGCACAGCTGCACCATTCAGGGCCTATGCTGGGCATCACGGTGCAGCTGCACGACAAGGCCCTCTCATATGTAGGAGGAGGGTTTTGTCTGCTGCATTGGCTTGACAAGAAAAGATTTGAGTATAGTTGACAATTTTACCTGTGTTTATGTGTGCACATGTGTTTGTGTGTGTGTGTGTCTTTGTGTGTGTGTGTTGGTATCAGAGACTGAGTTTATTTGTGTGTGCACACAGCATGGCTGTCATATTTCTAATTAGTAATAATAATGAAGATGACAAGTTCAGTTATGTGAGTCAGCCATCATCAACACAGTTAATCATGCTTTTATTGTTGTTACTAAAAGCATTAGTATTTCTATCACTTGTCATTTATTTTGCCTTAGATTAATATAATTAATACATTTATTGTTTGTTGAGTCTAATGTCAGTGTTTGTGCTATAAATGGCTCTGGATAAAAGTCTTAGATTAGTGCTGTAAAATAAACAGATAAGCGTGTGGCGCCACAAACAAGGAAGTCAGGCTGGGAGGGCAACGGCGAGGATGACGCATATAGGGGCCCCTGGCTAAGGGACTTTTGACGCACACACACACACACACACACACACACACACACACACACATTTCTCTGACGCACCCCGCTCGTTTGGAGCTCATGGCATACCGAATGTGGATCACCGCAGAAAACGATTAATTTCCGGCAGTATCGGAGCCGTATCTGCGCGTTTTATGTACTGTAACATTTCTATAGCCTGGAAGGGTCGCATTGTCACTAAGTGTCTCTTCAGCCAGAGCAGAGAGTCCTGGTCAAAATGGCGGCAAGCAAATCATTTCAGACAATAGACAATTATTGACATAAAATATGGACACAGATAACAAGCTTATACACAGATGCATGTAGAGTAATGAGCAGGAGACTTCAGCTCTAATGCTGTGTTGGCCAGGACATCTGTTAGCCACCCAGTCCATAACCCAGCTGCTAATGACACTTTGACTGATTATATTTACACACGGATTTGTTATCAGGTCGCGTATCATGTTTCTGTGTGTGTGTGTGTGTGTGTGTGTCTGTGTGCGAGCGTGTGTGTGTGTAGCAGGATATGTCTGATTGATGTTGAGAGTGGCAGTTATAAATGTCAGGTTCTCCTGAATGCTGAAGCCTAATGCGTCCTAAGGGCACAGTAAAGGCAATTAAGACTTCACTTATTTACCTACTAGCGTAAGCAAGTGTAATATCGCCCAGGTGGGGAGAAAAAATTGAAAGTGAAGTCAGTCTAAAAAAAAAGTTACGTGTTTACCTACTCAAACCAAAGGTTTAGGGGAGCTGAATTGGTCTATTTTCATGGGGATAACTTATTTTTCACCGGTTAAATCCTCATTTTCAGTGGAACAGCAGGACAAATGGCTGATAATAGGCACAATAATAGAATCACTTTCGCTAACTTAGTTCCTTTTCTAAGGAACTAGAATTAATGTGTTAATGTGTGTGCTCATTGAATGTCTCACTGCATTATCAGCCGTCATCTTAATGTGTGTGTGTGTGTGTGTGTGTGTGTGTTAGTATGTGTGAGCAATGTGTCACCTGTGTGGCCTGTGTCACTATGTGAGGGTCACTGTGCGGGGCAGAGGGTACCACCTGTCAGCCTGGCCAGGGCTGTGACACTGTGTGTGTGTGTGTGTGTGTGTGTGTGTGTGTGTGTGTGTGTGTGTGTGTGTGTGTGTGTGTGTTTGCAG
>CM059275.1:17877290-17879790 GCA_030347295.1 Setipinna tenuifilis
TGGCAATCTTGTATCAATCTTGTATTGTGTATTGTTCCTTTGTGTGTGTGTGTGTGTGTGTGTGTGAGGGGTGTGTGTGTGTGTTCATGTAATTGACTGGGGCAGGGGGTAATTTTATTTCTGGAAATAGATAATCAGTGTGCTTCTAACTGCTGTCTAGTGTGTCTGTCAGAGAGTGACTCTGCGTGTGTGTGTGTGTGTGTGTGTGTGTGTGTGTAATAGCATGTGTCTGTGTAATTGTCTGTATCTGTGTGTGTGTGTGTGTGTCTATGTCTCTGTATGCAGTTGTGTATGTGTGTGTGTGAGTGTGTGTATGTGTGTGTGTGTGGAATTGTGTCTTTGTGTGGGTTTCTGGTGGCTTGTTGTTTGCTGTAACTATAGACTGCATCGTGTTAGTCTGTGAAATTGTTCAATTTCCATCAGGCTGGATCTGAAACAAATGGCACTCCTAATGGGCCTGTACGCAGTGCTATCAAGGAAAAAGAATGGAAGTAGAAAGTGTGTGTGCGTGTGTGTGTGCGCGTGCAGTGCGCTTTGTGGTCTTAGACTTAGGAAGTTGTGTGCCTGTATGGTTTTCCTTGTGTGTGTGTGTGTGTGTGTGTGTGTGTGTGTGTGTGTGTGTGTGTGTGTGTGTGTGTGTGTGTGTGTGTGTGTGTGTGTGTGTGTGTGTGTGTGTGTGTGTGTGTGTGTGTGTGTGTGTGAATCTCTCAGTGGAAGTGATACAGTGAGTGCGCCCGCCTGGCTGGGATGGAGGTGGCAGCCATTTTGAGCTGGGGTGGAAACTCCACTGTAGGAGCAGTGTAGATCCGCCACTGGTGTCACGCTCAAAACACTCCTGCTGGAAACAAGCATGCCCTGAATCTCTGTTCCATACGGTGCCCTTATTAGAGAAAACTGTGTTCACTGGCAGGGAGGGAAAAAACAGAAAGAGGACATGGGGCGGGTGGGGGGCGGTGAAGAGACGGAGGAAAAGGAAAAGTATGAGTGAGCGAGAGCGATGGAGGGAGGGAATGAGGGAGGATTGGAGATGATGGAGGGAGTAAGAGAAGGCGAGAGAAGATGGAAAGATGGAGAGAGGGAGCGAGGTGTCCATCCATCTTTTTGCCGTAGCAGTAGGGAAAGGCTCATCAAATCCCTTCTGCTGATTTCACACCAGTGATGAAGAGCCTGCTTGGCTCTGGATGCATTCGTGACAGGCGCTGGGCTGAAGTTGCCCATGTGTGTGTGTGTGAATAAATCTCTGTCCCAGTGCATATTAAATGTATATTTCCATGTGTGTTTTGGTGCTATGTGCATGTTGGCGCGTGTGTGTGTGTGTGTGTGTGTGTGTGTGTGTGTGTGTGTGTGTGTGTGTGTGTGTGTGTGTGTGTGTGTGTGTGTGTGTGTGTGTGTGTGTGTGAATAAATCTCTGTCCCAGTGCATGTTAAATGTATATTTCCATGTGTGTTTTGGTGCTATGTGCATGTTGGCATGGATATGAGAGTGTGTGTGTGAATAAATCTCTGTGTCTGTGCATGTTAAATGTATATTTCCATGTGTGTATGGTGCTATGTGCATGCTGGCATGGATGTGAGAGTGTGTGTGTGTGTGTGTGTGTGTGTGCATAATGTGTGTTCGATGATCTGGGGAAGGCATCGAATGACAGCGTGTCGATAGAGCGCGGGATTGGAAGGACACTCTGCCGACCCAGCAGACCAGCGGAGAGAGAGAGAGAGAGGAGGAGGAGAGAGAGAGAGAAAAAAAGAGATGGAGACAGAGAGAGAGAGAGAGAGGAGGAGGAGGAGGAAGAGAGAGAGAGAGAGAGAGAGAGAGAGAGAGAGACACACACACACAGAGGGGTGGGAGTGAGAAAGAGAGAGAGAGGGGAAAAAGACAGAAAAGAGAGAAAAAATGCCGAGATAGGATGAGTGGGAGAAATACAGAGTGGGAAAGAGAGTGAGAGAGAGAATAGAGGAGGAAGAGAGAGAGAGAGGGGTAAGATGAGTGTTTGCGGAGAGAGGGAGGGAGGGTGTCACAGAGAGAGGACAAGATAAGCAGAGAGGAGAGGAAGTGAGGAGAACAGAGGAAGCGTGCATGAGAAAGGAGAAAAGAGAGGGAGGGAGGGAGTGTGTGTGCGTGTGTGTCAGAGAGAGAGAGAGGAAGAGAGAAAAGGAGCAGGAGAGGGAGTGTGTGTGTGTGTGTGAGAGAGAGAGAGAGGGAGCAAGGGAAAGAGAGGGAGGGAGTGTGTGAGCGAGAAAGGGAGAGGGAGACAGAGAGAGAGCGAGGGAGCAAAGGAGGGAGAGTGCAGGAGGGAGGAAGAGAGAGAGAGAGAAAGGGGGCAAGGGAGGGAGAGCGAGTGCAGGAGGGAGAGAGAGAGCGAGGGAGCAAAGGAGAGAGAGCGCGAGAGGGAGGGAGGGAGAGAGAGCAAAAAAAGAGAGGGGGCAAAGGAGGGAGAGCGCGGGAGGGAGGGAGAGAGAGAGCGAGAGAGCGAAAAGAGAGCACTCCTTTCTGTCCTCCTAAG
>CM059275.1:17884790-17892290 GCA_030347295.1 Setipinna tenuifilis
ATCCCCCTCTCCATGACTACTCTGTCTTTCTCTCTCTCATTCCTCTCTCATTCCTCTCTCCATCTCTACTCTCTCTCTTTTATCCCCTTCTCCAATGCTACGCTCTCTCTCCATTTCTACTCTCTCTCTCATCCCCCTCTCCAATGCTACTCTGTCTCTCATCCCCCTCTCCATCACTGTTCTGTCGTTCTCTCGCTGTTTCACTTATTTATTCACCTGTATGTTGCCCTTCTTTGTTCTTCTCTCCATCCCTCTTTCTCTCTATCTCTCTCTTCCTCTCCATCACTCTCTCTATTGCCACTCTGTCGCTCTCCTGCTCTCGTTCACTTACTTATTCATTCGCTTTATTTCGCTCCGCATCACGCCCCCCCCCCCCCACCCCCACCCTGATGTCTCTGTATTATTGTGTCCCCTCCCACAGACCCCTCACACACTCACTCACTGACACACAACACACACACACACACACTTGGTTAGCCTTGGTTGTGTTGAAAACTACAGCAAAAACTCAAGCATTTACATTTTTGTGTCTTTTTGCTCTGTCTGTCTGCCCCCCCCCTTCTCTCATCTGTCTTTCTTTCTCTCTTTCTCTCTCTGTGTCCTTGTCTCTCTCCCACTTCCTATCTCTGTCTTTCTCTCTCTCATCTCTCTTTCTCTCTTTTTGTCTTTCTCTTTCTCCGTTCTCTCTCCCTCTCTCTCTCCCTTTCTCTCTCCTTTCTCTTTTTCTCTCTCTCTCCCTCTCTCTCTCTCTCTCTCTCCCCGTCCCACCGCCCCCCCTTCTTGTCTGTCCCTGCAGAAGCGACCAGTTGAACGTGGGCGACTACATCAAGTCGGTGAACGGCATCAACCTCACCAAGTTCCGGCACGACGAGATCATCAGCCTGCTGAAGAATGTGGGCGAGCGTGTGGTGCTGGAGGTGGAGTACGAGCTGCCCCCTGTCTGTGAGTACCGGAACTGCACCCTGCGCTCTAGTCTTTCACCACTCAAGGTCAATGCCAAGTGTGTGTGTGGGTGTGGGTGTGTGTGTGTGTGTGTGTGTGGGGGGGGGGGTCATACAGGTAATGATGGACGTCTATCTCCCGTGTTCCCATATGAGTGTTTTCTAGCAGTCTTGGTGACTTTTCAGGGACTGCCATTCAAGTGGACAGTTAAGGTTCGAAAAAATAGGACAAGGGACAAGTGCCAAAAAAGGTACAAGTGTCAAAAAAAGTACCGTTTTCTATAAAAATATGCATGTGAAACACATACACATAGTAGTAGGAGTAGGAGTAGTTGGTAAGGATTTGGACTTGCAGATAAGGGATCACAGGCTTAGTTCCCCAGATTAACAGGTGGGTACTGTGACTGAGGTGCCCTGAGCATGGTACCGTCCACACACACACAGACACACACACACTGAGGTGCCCTGAGCATGGTACCATCCCCAACCCCTTCTCCCCGGGCGTCCTTGTCATGGCTGCCCCCTGCTCACATGTGTGATGGGTTAAATGCAGAGGTTGAATTTCGTTGTGTGCACTGTGTGCTGTGATGTGCCATGTGACCACAGTGACCAATGGGAATGACTTTTACATACATTTAGCACAAGGTCCATGTGTGTGTGCTCAGAGGCAGGTAAAGTGCCTGAGGCAAGAGAAGGTGCTGATGAGGAGGCAGACAGAGCAGAGCGAGAGCTGGAGGGCTTTAGGGCACCTCGGGCACCTCGGGCACATGGCTTCAGGCTGTCCTGCATTATTATTATCCTTCAGAGCAGGGGGTCAACATCATTACCATAAAAGTGGGTAAATACAGAAAAAGTGTTACCTTTATCTTTACTCATCCACGGTCTGTGTGTGTGTGTCGTCAACATGGCTGCCCAGTGTGTAAAACAGGGGCGTCGCCAGAAATTATAAAATGGGGGAGGGTCCAGAAAAAAAATCAGGTGGGCCACGTAACCCAAAACACATAGGTTATTTTGTTATTACTGAAACAGTCAATCAAACTTATAGAGCCTTCTGATTGAGTGGGCCTGATTGACAAGTGGGTGGGCACAGGTCCATCCCTGCCCACCCGTGGCTACACCTATGGTGTTAGAAATGTAGACGCACACACACACACTTAGACACACACACACATACACACACTTAGACACACACACACAGGTACACATACAGACACTCTCTCTCTCACACACACACACACACGCACACACACACATAGCAAGTATAGTATAGTATTGACTAGTAGAGCCATGCAGAGCATATACAGTAGTCTGTAAGGAACCAGCAGGCATCCAATGCTTGCACTCCACCAACGGCTGAGGTGGGATAGGGGATATATTTCAGAAACATTTTGTTGTTCTGTTAGTTATTTATTTATTTATTTTTATTTATTTATTTATTTATTTTTGCGCTTCCCAATATCTATGAATTCACCAGCATCGGCATCCAATGTTTTCCCACGGATAGCTCTGTGCATAACTGCACGACTCAGAATCCCTTTCGCACATGCTCAACTCAGGGTTTTTTTCTGGCCTACATTTTTCTAGAACTATTTTTACTCATTGAAGGTTTACCACCATCTATCCTGCTTTCAAGGCAGTGGGCTTGTTTAAAATGCCCGGCTGGCTGAGTGGCTGGCTTAAAGCAATGCATTCCACACTTGAAATAGTGACATTTTTGGACAGTCTCATTCTTATTTTGGACAGTCTCAACAGTGTCGTCTGAACGTCACCCTACCACACCCAGCGACCCGTGTGGTTAAGTGACATTCAGACGAGATCGGAAATCCGAGAGTCGTCACAGTTTCATTGTGTGCCCTGGGTACTGTGATGCTGTGATGTGTGATTCATCTGTCCTCCTTTCCCTCCCTCCCTCTCTCTCTCTGTCTCTCTCTCTCCCTTGTCTGTCTTAAATTGGGTGTCTCTCTCCCTCTTTCTCTCTCTGTATCTTATTGCATAGAACAAAGAAAATGAGTCAGAAATGTTTCTGTTGTAAAGTGAGTGGCATACGTTATGAATACATTAATCCAGCTGTGATATGTACACAGTGGTTTTGCTTGGCTGCATGTCTTTCTGTGCCATTGTCATGCATTGCAGAAAGGGCTTCTTGATATGTTGAGTCAAGTATCTTCATTTTCGGCAAATGTAAGTTTGAAGTGAATAACGGCGGCCGAACCAGGGGCTGTAAAATATTTCATTAGCCGTCCTCTTCAATTTTTAATAACGTGTGCAGATGGGTTAGGCTATTATTACTTCAGTACAGACACCCTGATGTTACTGTGTGTGTGTGTGTGTGTGTGTGTTACAGTGTGTGTGTGTGTGTGTGTGTGAGTGAGACACGAGTGTGTGTTTCAGAAGGGAAGGCGGAAGAGTGTGTGTGTGTGAGTATGTATGTATTTGTAAGAGAGAAAATAGTGTCTCCGCTTACGGATATTTGTGTGCGTGTGTGTGTTTGGTGTGTTGCTGGCCATAACGTGCTGTTCTGTCTTCCCACAGCTGTGCAGGGCTCCGGGGTGATGTTCAAAAATGTGGAGGTGACCCTACACAAGGAAGGCAACACATTCGGATTCGTCATCAGAGGTACGTGTGTGTGTGTGTGTGTGTGTGTGTGTGTGTGTGTGTGTGTGTGTGTGTGTGTGTGTGTGTTTGACATGTGAAGAACATACTTGTTCCTAGGTAAGTGTATCTATTTGAGCACAATACACAGTGTTCCCTTCCTGTGTGTGTGTGTGTGTGTGTGTGTGTGTGTGTGTGTGTGTGTGTGTGTGTGTGTGTGTGTGTGTGTGTGTGTGGCACGTGTGCACACAAGTGTTTGAAATCTGGGATTGCAACAGAATTACGATCCATGTTTTCAATTTGCAAAGCCTATGCATGAGTGCATATGCTATAGACTAGAGCAAATGACTACATCCCATATGCTGTGTGTGCTTTTATCACACACACACACACACACACACACACACACACACACACACACACACACACACACATCCACCTACACAAACACTTACACACACACACACACGTGTATGCACACACACAAACACACGTACAAACACACACAAACACATATGCACACATACAAAGACACATACACACATATGCACACACACACACACACACACACACACACACACACACACACATACACATACACACAAGCCATTACTCTCTGTTGTTAGCCCACCCACAAAAGCCCCCCTCATAGCACAACACACACCAGCTCCATGAAACAGCATCTTAGGTCATCCCGCTGTGAAGAACACAAAACACACATGCAGCTAATCTAATGTGCTACTAATGCACTGTAGGCCTGTGCTTGATTACTTACATGACCACTAGGGTACAGGGCCACCACTGTAGGGTACACTGCCACCTCTGTAGGGTACACTGCCACCTCTGTAGGGTACACTGCCACCTCTGTAGGGTACACTGCCACCACTGTAGGTTACAGAGTCACCACTGTAGGGTACACTGCCACCACTGTAGGGTACACTGCCACCACTGTAGGTTACAGAGTCACCACTGTAGGGTACACTGCCACCACTGTCGGGTACACTGCCACCACTGCAACTTTAATTGGGATGCTGGCTTGGGATGGTGGAAACGCAAACTTAAGCATTCACACTCTTTGGCAAGAATTTGAGTTGACCTTCCATTGACTTGGGATTGCGTCAGTAATGCTCTATAATGACGAACCACAAATAAACAGCAATATAGTCAGCAGCTTTCTGATTATGGTGATGACTGTGCACTCCCTCTTAATTAGGGTGTTTAAACCCACTCTGCCTTTTAGCTGTCACTTCCTGAACCTCATTCTGGCTGTCAATCAAAGGACTAGCAGTGACCTGGCCCACTAGTGTAAGCAAGTCTATTATTGCCTGAGTGGAGAGAGACGTTTCGATGCCAAATCGGTTTATAATAAAGGTCATTAGTTCACCTACTTAAGCCAGAAGTTTATGGGAGCTGAGTTGGTCTATTTTCACTGTGATAAGTCCTTATTCACCAGGTGAAGCATCTGGAACAGCAGGGACATGGCTTATAATAGGCAGTATGTCGATAATGGGAGCTCTTCCACTAACTCAGTCATTAGTCGTTAGTTCACTTTGAGGTGCTAGGAGGGAAGTTTTCTTATCACACGTCCACCAAATTATTAGGTGTTGGCTACTTTGCTGTTTATTGTAGCCCCTAGGTATCAAACTTCACTTATTTACTTACTAGCGTAAGCAAGTCTATTATCATCGGCCAGGTGGGGAGAGAGATTTCGATGCAAAATCAGTTTAAAATAAACGTTATAAGTTCACTTACTCAAACTACCAGTTTATGGGAGCTGAATTGGTCTGTTTTCACTGTAAGAACTTCTTTTTCACCAGGTGACGCATCGTTTTAGGTGGCAGAGCAGGGAAGTGGGTGATAATAGGTGATATGGTGATAACAGGAGCTCTATTCACTAACTCATTATTAGGTGTTGGCCACTTTGCTGTTTATTGTAGCCCCTAGGTATCGCTTACTTTGGTATACATTTTAGGCTGTTATTATAAAATGTTGCCATTGATTTTTTTTCTCCAGACACTCTATATCTATGTGGCTCCTTAAAAGGTATTTTTCTTACTGGATAAAACCCTGAAAAACCCTCTATCATAACAGTGTCATAAGGTTGTTGTAAACTTTTCACAAGAGAAGGTCATGCATTGACATTTCATATCACAACAGCCAGCGTGTAGTGTTACATACACAGGTCCTCTATGAAAGGAGATACATCAGACAGTTCAAAACGGGCATTTGTAGGGCAGTATAATCCAGCCGGCGAAGACCTATGAATAACTTACCTTACCGTAAGTGATCTACAGTTGAGATTGTATCAGTAGCGTACCCCACTGAGTCCTCATCTACTGAAGGGACTCAAGAGATAAGCAGCTTTCCACTGTTTCCTTGGCCAGTCTGGTTATAGGCCAGCATAGTCATAGGCCTTCCAGACTGTGGCCAGTTCTCTCATACCTGCTTTGTTGTATGTCAGTTATCTGTCAAATGATTCCTTTGAAATCCTTAGGGCTTAGGATCCAGAAATCCAGAGGATCCAGAAATCCTTAGGGGTTATCTACAGATCTCTCAAAGTCCCTCCATAAACAAGTCACTGCACACTGGTCACTGCTTTTTTTTATTTTTTTATTTATTTTTTTATTTGGTGAACAAAGCGTTTTGCTGTCGTAACATGTATGTCAGGTTTGCTTTCAAATAGACAGTTGTTGTCACATGACCCCACCATGATTAGTGTTCCATATTCGTTTCAACCAAATATCTGCTTTAAGAATTCCCAAAAATTCATCAAAAGTGTTGATATAAGTCCGCTTGGTGTTTTTTTTTTACACGTAGTGTTGGTAGGGTGAATATGTACAGATGAATGATGGGAAATGTAGTCCTCCAGGCTCAAGCAGCCTGTGTCTCTGTACAGATGAATGATGGAAAATGAAGTCCCCCAGGCTAAGGCAGGCTGTGTCTCTGTACAGATGAATTATGGGAAATGTAGTCCCCCAGGCTCAGGCAGGCTGTGTCTCTGTACAGATGAATGATGGGAAATGTAGTCCTCCAGGCTCACTCTGGCAGGCCGTGCCTCTTCCTCTACTCCTCTCCACCCTTACCATCTCATCTCATCTCCCTTCTCTCTCCTGAATAATGCATGTAATGGGTTTTTCAGGGCTCTTGGTTGGAGACGAGGTTGGTGAATAGTTCCTCAAAGGGGAGCGTTTTCCGCCCCTTTATCATCAGTGTCAGGGCGAGGACGAGAGCGGCGTCGCCGGCGAAAATCATTTTTTAGCTTTTCGGGCGCCTCATTTCCATGCGTCTGAGGGTATTTGCACACGGCGCTGCGGCTTCATTTGAAGTGCGGCGAGAAGAAGAAGAAAAAAAAGAAGAAGGAGAAGAAGAAGAAGAAGGAGAAGAAGAAAGTGGCGAACGAACGGTGGGGCTCAGAGGTAGCCGTTGGAGTCGTTTGAAGAGGAGAGAAAGTTAACTTCAAGGTCACAGCCATCACCCCCACCCCCACCCCCCCTCACACACTAGCCGTACGTCTACCCCTTTACTCCAACACACACACACAGATACACACACGCACAGATACACACACATTCACACAGACACACACACAGATACACACACACACAGATACAAACACACATACATACACACACATATGCACACGCTCACACACACACACACACACACACACTCTAAAAAAGTATATTTAGATACCTCCTGCTTTCATCTCAGAAAAGCTCACATGTGATTGTGCAGGAATCCAAAGTCTCAGAAGGTCTCGGGGAAACTCACAAGAAACCCGCCTCAGAACTCACAGAACGCCTTCGGAATTTCAAACGCCCAGACACGGAAGGCAACTGTGTAAACTCTTCTGCTCTCCATCTTTTGTTTGTGAAAAACAGTAGCATCTTGTTTGTGTCTGATGTAGATGTCAAAACACAAACGCGTGCGACATGATAAATTTCCCCCTCCCGCTGTGAAGACAGAC
>CM059275.1:17899790-17904790 GCA_030347295.1 Setipinna tenuifilis
CAAGACAGACAGACAGACAGAGAGACAGACATTCCTTTCCGTTTGAGCTGGGGGCGTTCATTACGGCTCTGTGCTCGGCCCATTGACAACGCATCCAGGCAAGACAGACAGACAGACAGGCAGACACCCAAGACAGACGGACAGTTGGACAGACAGACAGACAGACAGGCAGGCAGACACCCAAGACAGACAGACACACAGACACACAGACATGACATGGAGGAGTGGGGAATTACAAAGTTTCTGCCACTCCTCTCCCAAGCGTTTTGTTTTATTGTGCTCTTGAACTCAGCACTGCCCCCGCCTGTGTGTGTGTGTGTGTGTGTGTGTGTGTGTGTGTGTGTGTGTGTGTGTATTGTGTTTATTGTGTATTGTTCTGGAGAAGGCCATATGAAGGCACTTACTCCTGAAGGCCTTGTGAGTTATTTCTTATTTACTTGCGTTCCTCCCCATCTGTCTGTCTCTGAGTGTGTGTGTCGCACAAGCGCAAGTGTGTCTCTCTTCTCTCGAGCTGTCTGCCTGAAGCCTTTTGTTTCACTTTTTTTTGTTTGTTTTTTTAATAATGTTGTTTTGTTTTGTTTTTTTTTGGTTGTCCTTTCTTTTCCTCTATTCTCTCCTCCTTCTTTTTATTCATAGTGCCCATTGTTATGTCTTTTTTAAAACTATTCTATTAAATCTATTTCATTCTTTTTTCATTCTTTTCCCTTTTGCTTTTTTACTTTTGTTCTCTGTCCTTAACTGACCTTTCTTCTTTGTCCTTAGCTGACTTAACAACTATTTTTCTTTCCTCCTTGCCTCCTCTTTGTCTCCATATTCTCTTTGCTGTGTTTCTCCTTCCCTCCCATTCCCCCCTCTTTTTTTTCTCACTGTCTCCCTATCCATCCTAATCTCTTCTCCTTTCATCCTTTTGTCCTCCTATTTCATCCCTCCCATGTTCTCTTATTCTTTCTTCCAGCCCACCTTCTCTCTCTCCATCCTCCATTCTTCTCTCTCTACATTTCTCCCTTCCTCTGAAGGTCTTTTTTTCTCATTCCCTCTCTCCTTCTATCACTGTCGTTATCTCTACTTCTCTCTCTCTCTGTTTTGAAAATGGTTGGTCTATGTGTTGCTGCTGGCGTGTGAAAATGGCTGTTTTATTGATGTATTATTGGTAGACGGTGCTCTAATAAAGCAATTTTAAATCTCTCCCTCTCCCTCCCTCTCTCTCTCTCTTCCTCTCTCTCTCTCTCCCTCCCTCCTATCTCTCCCCCCCTCTCTCTCTTCATCCCTCTCTCTCCCTCCCTCTCTCTCCCTCCCTCCTTCTATCTCTCTCCCTCTCTCTCCCTTCCTCCCTCTCTCTCTCTCCCTATCTTCTATCCCTCCTTCTATCTTTCTCTCTATCCCTCTCTCTCTCTCCCTATCTTCTATCCCTCCTTCTATCTTTCTCTCTCTCCCTCTCTCTCTCCCTCCCTCAGGGAAGGCACTATTAAGCCAGGTGATCGGCTGCTGAGCATCGATGGGATCCGTCTGCACGGCACGTCCCACGCGGAGGCCATGAGCATCCTCAAGCAGTGCGGTCAGGAGGCCACGCTGCTCATCGAGTACGACGTGTCCATCATGGGTAAGTGGCGCCCCCACGGCCCAATCGCATCCCTCCGCTACTCTTTGAGCCATTCAGTCAGCCAATCACATCCATCTGCAACTCTTTAAGCCCAGTATGGGCCAAGCAGTCAGCCAATCAGTGATCTTATGTGTCTATTATGGGTAAGTGGTGCACCCATGGCCCAATCACATCCCTCCGCTACTCTTTGAGCCACTCAGTCAGCCAATCACATCCCTCTGCAACTCTTTAAGCCCGGTATGGGCCACACAGTCAGCCAATCAGTGATCTTACATTCCTGTTTCAGCAGCCAATCAGATCCCTCTGCTGCCCTTTGAGCCTTGTATGGACCACTAGATCAGCAAATCAGTGATCTTACATTACTGTTTTTCATTAGGTGCACATAGTTATACATATTTACTTGCGCTGGTATTTTGTTTTAGCTGAACTCAGCACTTTGCACATAACTCCTTGAGCTCCTCCAACTACACTGTAGCTGAACTCTTTCCCTGACTGATTGCTTTTGTATAAAGGTGCCTGTGAAAGGCATTGTAATATACAGTAGGTGAATAAAGAGTGGGCAGCCCAAGCCTCATTACTGCCTCCCTGCCTGGAGTGTGAGTGTGGTGAGTTGTGGTTCCACAGTGCTGCAATAAGCTACCGTGTGCTACCAGAGCAGGGCCAACCCTCCGTATATTAAATAACAATAATAATAATAACCTTTACTTGTATAGCACAGTTCATACATACAAGATGCAGCTCAAAGTACTTTACAGTTTGGCAAGGTCACAAACAAACCGGCATTTCTTGCAGTCCATTGGCATCGGAGCAGTTGAACACAGTAACGGAATGGCGCAATGACATAATGACGCAATGACCCGTTAATGTGGGCTTTTGCATGACACAACAATGCAATGTCACAAGAGACTCTTAAAGACATAAAGATGGTTTTTGAAGTACCTTGATAGAGGCCTACAGCATATGGCTGGAACATAGGGTTTTTGTTTCTTTTTTAAGTAATAATAATAATATGTAGCTCAAAGTGCTTCAACAGTAGTGGCGAGAAAGTTCATTCGGGCACTGTTGACAGTTTCTGGTTGTGTCCATAGGGGCGACAGGGGTGATGGAAAAACTCCCTGTTCTGAATTCTCATTGAATTATTTAAGTATAAATAAGTCACTTGGATGTCTCGCAGTTTTTATATATTTTTGATCGCTGAGCCGCAGAGTGCCAGACGAACTGTACACTCAGGTGGCACTCCAAACAAATTGATTTGTTGGCAATAACACCCTTTTGTCTTGTCTTAACTTCTCTGTCACCCCCCTGTCCTCACCTCCACTAGCCAAGTTCCTCCCTTCCTCTAAGAGCCTAGTGGTGAGTGCTTACTGCTTTGGATAAAGGCATCTGCTCAGTGGAGTGAAATATAGCGTAAAGTAAAGTCACCCCATGTGGACCCAATGGGCCAGGCCAGTAAACCAGACACTTCTCTCTTCCTCTTTCTGTCTCTGTCTCTATCTCTCTCTGTCTCTCTGTCTCTGTCTCTCTCTCTCGCTCCCTCTTTCTTTCCCTCTCTCTCTGTCTTTCTCTCTCTCTCTCTCTTTCTTTCCCTCTTTCTCTCCCCCTGTCTTTCTATCTCTCTAACTCTCTCTCTCTCTCTCTCTCTCTCTATCTCTCTCTCACACACACACACACACACACACATCCTATTGTAATTTGTGCATTGGTCTTTGGTCCAGTGAATCATGATGGTATTACCTGGTCTATGAACAGGGGGCCCAGAGGATGGCCAGACTTGTGCCTGCTTAGCATTCCAGACAAGCAGCAGCGGGAGGAGGGTACGTGTGCAAAGTTCAGAGCTGTCCAGAGATGGAGTGGGTCTCTTTGGTCTTTTTAAAGGCTCGGCCCTTCGTCTGCTTAGAGGCGCTTAAAGCCCTCACTCACTTAGAGGCACTTAGAGGCAGAGGCCCCTCACTTGGTTAGAGGCGCTTAAAGCCCTCCTTTGCCTAGAGGCAGAGGCCCCTCACTTGGTTAGAGGTGCAGGAACTTAGAGGCAGTGACTCCTCGCTTGGTTTGAGGCACTTGAACCCCTCGCTTGCTTTGAGGTGCTTAAACCCTTCTAAACACTTAGAGGCAGAAACCCCTTACTCACTTAGAGGCAGAGGGCCCTCGCTCATTTAGAGGCACAGGCACTTAGAGGCCGAGGCTTCTTGCTTGCCTAGAGGCACTTACAGGCCCCTCACTCATTTAGAGGTGCAGGAACTTAGAGGCAGTGACTCCTCGCTTGGTTAGAGGCACTTGAACCCCTCGCTTGCTATGAGGTGCTTAAACCCTTCTAAACACTTAGAGGCGGAAACCCCTTACTCACTTAGAGGCAGAAGCCCCTTGCTTGGTTAGAGGCACTTAAACCCCTTGCTTACTTTGAGGTTCTTAAACCCCTCTAAACACTTAGAGGCGGAAACCCCTCACTCACTTAGAGGCAGAGGCCCCTTGCTCGCTTAGAGGCGGAGGAGCCAAAACTCCTTGGTCGATTGGAGGAGGAGGAACTTAAACCCTTCACTTACTTAGAGGCGGGGGTGTTTAGAGGTGCTTAGACCCTTCACTAGTTTAAAAGCAGAGGCACTTATAGGCAGAGGTGCTTAATCCCCTCATTTACTTAGAGGCAGAGGCCCTTAGAGGTGGAGGCTGTTACAGTCGAAAGCGCTTAGAGGCGGAGGTGCTTAATCCTCTCACTCGCTTAGAGGCAGAGGCTGTTACAGCCAGAGGCCCCTCACTCAATTAGAGGCAGAGGCAAGTGAGAGAGAAGCCCCTCACTCACTTACTCCCTTAGAGGCAGAGGCCATTACAGCCAGAGGCCCCTCACTTACCTAGAGGCAGAGGCCCCTCACTCACTTACTTGCTTAGAGACAGAGGCCCTTAGAGGCTTAAACCCATCTAAACCCTTAGAGGTGGAGACCCCTCATGTGCTTCGAGGCTGAAGCCCCTCACTCACTCACTTACTGACTTAAAGGCAGAGGCCGTTACAGCCAGAGGCCCCTCACATGCCTAGAGGCAGAGGTGCTTAATCCCCTCACTCGCTTAGAGGCAGAGGCCCTTAGAGGCTCGCTTAGAGGCTTGCTTAGAGGCAGAAGCTCCTCACTTGCTTAGAGGTAGAGGCCCCTCACATGCCTAGAGGCAGAGGTGCTTAGAGGCAGAGGCTGTTACAGCTGAAAGCGCTTACAGGCGGAGGTGCTTAATCTCCTCATTCTCAGAGGCCGAAGCCCTTAAAGGCAGAGGCCCCTCACTCAATTAGAGGCAGAGGCAAGTGAGAGAGAAGCCCTTCACTCACTTACTCGCTTAGAGGCAGAAGCGTTACAGCCAGAGGCCCCTCACTCACTTAGAGGCAGAGGCCGTTACAACCAGAGACCCCTCACTAGCTTAGAAC
>CM059275.1:17911234-17913734 GCA_030347295.1 Setipinna tenuifilis
CACACACACACTTTTTCCCTTACCCCTCCTTTTTCTTCATCTCTGTCCTAATTTGCCCAAAGTCCAATTTCTCTCCTCTGACTTTCTCTCTTGATTTGCTCTCTTCTTTCCTGTGGTCAGACCCCCTGTCTCTCTCTCCCTCCTCCTCTTTCTCTACTTCTCACTTGCTCATCTCTATCCATCTCTTCTTACCCCCTCTTCTCCCCCTTCTGTCTCTTCTTTCCTCTAGCCCCTGCTTTTACTGTGTGTGTGTGTGTGTGTGTGCGCGTGTGTGCGTGTGTATGTGTGTGTGTGTGTTTTCCCTTTAACTGCTGGTCTGTGTGTGCATACGTGCGTGTCTGTGTATATGTGTGCATGAGTGTGTGTGTGTTTTGCGATTCCTTCTAACTGTTGGTCTGTGTGTGTGTGTGTGTGTGTGTGTGTGTGTGTGTGTGTGTGTGTGTGTGTGTGTGTGTGTGCGCGTATGCAGCTCTAGGCTCGTCCTTCTCTCCCGCCTCCATGAGTGCGTACAGCCTGAGCTCCCTGAACATGAGCACGCTGCCCCGCAACCTGTACCCCACCAGCCCCCGGGGAACCATGATGAGACGCAAGCTCAAGAAGAAGGACTACAAGAGCTCACGTGAGTCTCACACACACACACACACACACACACACACACACACACACACACATGTACACACACTAGACTATGGTCACCCAACTTTTACACACACACAAGCTGTCCTGGGCCTGTATTCACACACACACACCCATGGTATACTATGTCCACTCCTCTTGTGTACACACACACAAACACTCTGACTATACTATGTTCACTCAACTTACGCACACACACTCCTGCTTTCTATGTTTTTTTTAACTGCCAGAACTATGCACGAGGACTTGTTGATGCACATTCTCAGAAACTCTTGTCTCTCTGCACACACCCCCACACACACATGTGTGCACATAGACACCCACACCCCCCCACACACACAAATACGTGCACACTCACATACTCATACACACAAATGCGTACACACACACACACACACACACACACACACTCCTGTCTTGTCCTCTTATTTTCTCGCCCTCTCCCCTCTTGCCCTCTCCTAGTCCCCCCTCTCCCCTTGCCTCTTTTCCACTCTCCTCCTATCCTGTCTCCTTCAATCTTTTCTACCCTAAAGTCCCCCCTTGTCCTCTCCTTCTCTCCTCTCCTCCTCCTCTCTCCTTTCACCTTCTCTCAGCTTCTCATCTCCACTCCTCCTCTACCCTCTCTTCTCCACCCATCATGTCTCCTCAACGTCTTCCTCCCCCTCTTCTTCTGTCCTCCCCTGCTCTCTTCCTCTCCACTTTCCTCTCCTCTTCTCTACTCTTTTCTTCTCTCCTCCCATCCTGTCTCCTCAAATCTTTGCTCCCCCTGTCCTCTCCCATCACTTTCTCTCATCTCCTCTTTCCTCTCTTTTCCTCTTCTCTCTCCTCCACTTCTTCCTCCCCTCCTCTTCTGTCCTTCCCTGCTCTCTTTCTCTCCACTTTCCTCTCCTCTTCTCTACTCTTTTCTTCTCTCCTCCCATCCTGTCTCCTCCAATCTTTCCACTTAACTCCCTTTGTCCTCTCCCATCACTTTCTCTCAGCACCTCCTTTCCTCTCTTCTTCTGTCCTCTCTTCTCTCTCTCTTTTCCTCTCCTCTCCTCTCACCTAAACTTATCTGCCCTATTCTCCCCTCTTCTCTCTTCCCCCCTCTCTCCTCCGCTTTCTCCTCCTCTCCTCCCCCACTTTCTCTTCCTCTTCCTCTCCTTTTCTCACCCCTTTCCCCTCCTCTTCCTCTCTTCTCTCCTCCACTTTCTCCACCTCTCCTCCCTTACTTTCTCTTCCTCTTCCTCTCCTCCTTTCTCCTCTTCTCACCCCTATCCCCTTCTCTCCTCCTCTCTCTCTCCTCCACTTTCCCCTCTTCTCCTCCTTCTCCTCTTCTCCTCTCCACAACTTTCTCTTCCTCTTCCTCCCCTCCTTCTCTCCTCTTCTCACCCCTTTTCCCCTCCTTCTCCTCCTCTCCTCCACCACTTTCTCTTCCTCTTCTCTCCTCTTCTCACCCCTTTGCCCTCCTCTCCTCCACCACTTTCCCCTCCTGTTCCTCCCTTCTTCCTCTCCTCTTCTCACCCCTTTCCCCCTTCTCTCGTCCACCACTTTTTCTTCCCCTCCTCTTCTCCTCCTCCCTCTGCATCAGCACCGCCAGCACTTTTTTTTCCCTCCCACCTTCCATTTTTGAGAAACTTTTCCATTTGTGGGAAGGGCTGAGGTAAACAAAAATGGCCGTTTAGTATTGATTTCCTGTGGAGCGCCGCTAATGGATCTTTGCCGCTAGCTGCTACAGCGCTATGGCAAAGTGCGCGGCGGCGCCTGAGTTATCATATCGGCTTTTACAGCTGCTTATGGCTCCACGGGACAGATAGCGGTAGGTGGGATACACACACACACACACACACACACATACACACGCATTCAGACGAACACACACTCA
>CM059275.1:17921234-17928734 GCA_030347295.1 Setipinna tenuifilis
ATCAGTCATTCATGCCGTCTTTTGTCTTTTCTGTGCTGCTGATGGGACTCAGATATGGCTGATGGAGAAAGGACAGGACAGACTGTTTTCCCTCAGGATTAACTTCTGAGCTGCACACTAAGCTGAAAGTGTTACATCGCAGACACACACACACACAGACAGATTTCTTTTTTCCTTGTTTGTAACAGCTAGCTATCAGCGCTAGTGCCAGTTGGCTAGTGCTGTGTTTGCGCAAAACGATGGTGTTTACTTGTGTTTACTTGGAGGATACATTTTCAGATTGTATTTGTTGCTGTGTAACAAATATTTTATTACAGCACAGCAGAGGTAGTAGTTTAGTTGTCAATTTGAGTAGTTTCAGAGCTGGCTTAACTTCACCCTCACTTGGTGTGTGTGTGTGTGTGTGTGTGTGTATGAGTGGGTGTATGAGTGGGTGTGTGTGTGCGTACATGCGTGCATGCGTATGTATTAGTGTGAGTGTGTGTAACAGTGTGTGTGAGTGAGTGAGTGTGTGCAGAGAAGCTGAGTTCTAACACATAAAAAGGAGTAGGGACGGGAGCGCAGTGTGCTACTAAATTAGCCCAAAGCATTACAGAGTAGCCATAAAGGAAGCACTAATGTGGGGCTCGTCATTACTGTGGTCTCTAATAATGGAGCCCCAGGGCCTGCAGCAACAGCAGGGGTCTGCATCCGTCTCTGCCGCTGTCCCAGGCATACAGTCAATGGGCTCTCATATGCCAAAACACAGCTTCTCTTCTCTTCTGTCCCGTTATGTAGGGGGGGGCAGGGTTCGGCTTCAGGATAGGACCCCCACCCCCTTTTGGTAGGGGAGGGCACAGGGTACGGTTCCAGGATCGGACACCCCCCCCTTCATACAACCCTCTTCCGCCTTTAAGTAGTAGAGCGACAAGGTACAGCTTCAGGATTGGACCCCTTCATGCCCCCCCCCCCCTCTAGTAGCAGAGAGACAGGGTATGGCTTCAAGACCCAACCCCCACCACCCTCCTAAAAAAAACACTTCAAAGGCTTTCATCCTGTCTTTTTTTCTGGGTCATTTCATAAAACTGATCCTCATTCTTAAGATGAAAGTCATTTTTGTGTTTGTTTGTTGGGAGGTGGTGTTACTGTCTTAGTGGTTTGTTGTTGATGCTGCTGTTGCTATGGTTGTCAGCTCTGGTGAGGGAGAGCACAGTTGTCACAGGAAGCAGTGGGTAAGCACAGGGCACAGGCAGCTTTGCAGAGGCCTCACATCACCTGTGTTCAGCTAAGCCTCACCCAATCCTCTACCTGAGCCAAGGCAAGGCATGAGCCATCAATGCCTTTCACAGCGAGAGAGAGAGAGAGAGAGAGAGAGACAGACAAAAAGAGGGAGGCAGAGAGAGGGAGACAGAGAAAGCAGGAGAGGGGAGGGGGAGATTAGGGAGAGATAGAGAGACAAAGAGAGGCATGAGAGACAGAGAGAGAAAGACAGAGAGAAATCGGGAGACAGAAAAAGTGGGAAAGAGGAGGGGGAGATGAGGGAGGGAGGGAGGGAGGGGGGCGGAGAGAGAGAGAGAGAGAGAGAGAGAGAGAGAGATTTCCACTGTGATTCATTGAGACAGGCACTGAGCAGGAGATCCTTCAGGTGTGTAGACTGGTGTAGAGTCCGTCCGTCCGTCCATCCTCCCTGCTGTGCCTCCGGCCCTTGAAACAGCCACATGACACAGGGCACTTCCTGGAATAGCCGTAGGGAAAAAAAGTCTGCACAGTCGAAATCTTTTTTGTGGCTTATTTCATGGCACAGAATAAAGAATGACGTTTCGACCATGTCTGGTCTTCCTCAGATTCACGTCAAACACATGATCACAGATCAGATGTTTGTCTTGTATCTTGGCACAGGAATGTGCACAACCTCCTTGTTGTTGTAATCACTTCCTGGAAAAGCCAGCATGAAGGGGCAGCTGCTGGGACCCTGTGAAAACACTTCCTGGGTCACATGAGGCATAGGTCACTGGGTCAGCACGCAGTCCAAACTAAGGGGACACCATACACAACACATCTCATGGCTTTGCACTTAACACATATGGCTTTGCTCATTGGCCAATCAACCCAGCCCATGATATATCAGGAAAAAGTTGTGTCTAAATATGTGGCAGGGATTTTACGTTCTTAGGCCGGGACTGACACCTCTGTAAATAGCCCAAAGCAAAGACAAGACATGGCTTAAGGTGTAAATGGGTGGAAATAATTCAACTCTGTTTAATGCAGCGAAGCAAAACCAGACAGTTACTAGGTTGTGTGTGTGTGTGTGTGTGTGTGTGTGTGTGTGTGTGTGTGTGTGTGTGTGTGTGTGTGTGTGTGTGTGTGTGTGAATGTAAGAGAGAGAGAAAGAGAAGTAGAGAGTGTGTGTCTGTGTCTGTGTCTACGTGTGTGTGTGAGAGAGAGGGAGGGAGAGCATATGTGTGTGTGTGTCTGAGCTGAGAAGTTCTGCGCACATTAAAAAGTGAAGTCTGCTGCATATCAAGTGTGGGGTGTGATGGTGGGGTGGGGTGGCGGGGGCATATTAAGTGTGGGGTGTGATGGTGGGACTTTGTGGGGAGATGGGGTGGTATGGGGGGGTATGGGGGGGGGGCACAGAGGGCATGAAGTATGGGGGTGATTAGTCAGGCCATGCCAGAGTGGAGAGAGTAATTGCCTACACACACACACACACACACACACACACACACACACACGCACACACAAACACACCTGCAGTTGGCAAGCGGCACGTCCCACCTCGGGGCTCAAAAAAGTAGAAAAGCAGAAAAAAACTAAAACTATTCTTCAGCTTAAGTTCAGCTCCCGTTTTTTTAATCCATTTATAATGTGCCATTACATTTTTATACTGTCTTAAGGTGGGGTGATGGCAGCCCGAGGCCTGAGTCCTACGCCGCTTGTGTCATTTCCACCCCCCCCCCTACACACACACACACACACACACACACACACACACACACACACACACACACACACACACACCGTCTGCCTCAGGCTGCCTCAGGCTGCTGCTGATTCGCTTTTGATGAGTACTGGCCGTGGGCTCTTTTACCTGTTGGTCATTTGGAGCAGAATTCATGCTATGGATGATACAGCACAACCCCTACAGACTTTACTTAGCAGGCACATGTGCTCTCTCTCACACACACACACGCACAGACACATGCGCACAGACACACACACACACACACAGACACATGCACACTCACACACACGCACACACACACACACACACGCGCACATACACACACACACACACACATACATACACACTGGCTGAGGCTGCTGGTTCCTTTAAGGGGCGCTAGTCTTGAGCTTTAGGGTAAGCTCTTTACCTGTTGATCATTTGTTGCTGACAGGTGTGATCCAACCGCTCATAAACGTGGCTGCCTCTTCGTTTACTCTGAATTTTTACGTGCCGTATCTGTGAAGTTTCTGTAATTCTGAAGCACATGCTTTCCTAGACCCCCCCCCCCCCCCCCCCCCCACACACACACACACACACACACACACACACACACACCAGCACATAGAACAAATGTTCTATCCTTTAAAGTATGTAAAAAATATTTATTTAACATAGAATATTAAAGAAATATCAATGAATACAAATAAAAATAGTTAAGTAAATAAGTAAATGAAATGTTCATTTGATGGGCCGGTGAGCATCTGAGTTGTAGTAGCTGTAGCCATTGGTCTCCTTGCAGTTGACGATGAGGAAGTATGGCGTCTCATACATGGGCCGAGGGCCCTCCAGCAGGTCACTGGGAAGGTCTGGAGCAAAGAGCTTAGAGTCTACACAGATAGGGTAAACATAATAATAATAATAATAATAATAATAATAATAATAACCTTTACTTGTATAGCACAGTTCATACATACAAGAAGCAGCTCAAAGTGCTTTACAGTTCTTGCAGTCCAATATTACATTACTATGGGAGCAAACATGAACAGTTTCAAGTCTGTATAAATGGGCGTCACGTGACATCACAACATAAACTTTTTATTTTAAAAAGCTATAAAATAATACAAATATAAGTGACTGTAGTGAATTATTGTCTATGAATATGTATGATGCCAACAGAGCCTTATTTTGGACTTGGAAAAAAAGTGTTTAGTTTGTCCGCAAAGCGAGCCAACAAGCTAATGAACTAGTTCATTCAAGTGAATGGTAGTAACTATGACAACAACACCTATGTGCTAAAAGCTAACAGTGATTGAACTTACCTTACATGTATTACATTGCTGTAACCCTATACCTTTACATTGCTTTATCTACTAATATCAGTAGTATTATCTAGGTGTGAGTGAGTAAAGTGAGTTTAGAATCTTAGCAGAGATTCTCAAGTGCTACAATCTTTGAATCTTTGCATCATTCAACTCCAGTTATGTCCCAGAGAATGTTCCCTGAGGTTGCAATCTGTGATACATTAGTACGGTCATTGACCTTAACAGCCAATCATATTACTTGCTCCTGAAGGCAGTGTGCTGATTGACTGGTAATATTTATAGCTTGGTTGCTTTCATTGTACAATTTTTTTTTTTTTTTTTTTTGTTTTGCCTTGTTTTGTTTTGAATGCTCACATACAACAGACAGCCAAATGACTATTAATGAATAACAACTGAATCTGACAAAATACCGCTCTAGAATTTAGTGCTTTGTGTTGTACCTTGTGCATAAAAAAGTGCTAAATAAAGTATAAGTATCTACCTACGTAGCTTCACAAACTGCAACCTTTGATGCCTTATAAAGACTAACTGCATAGGCCTCACCGTTTTCTACGAAGCTTGCAAGAATGTCCACTTGCTCATTTGGGCTCGTGTCCTTCTGTTCTGCTGCTCGGTGAAACGAGGTCGGCCTTCGCTCCTCGCCTCTCTTGCCCTCCGGTTGCGGCCAACACTGACGTGTCTCCTCAGATGGAGCTGAGCTGCTGAAGGCTGAACTTCCTGCTGCAGTAGCAGCAACAGATACAGTAACAGTTACAGCATTTACCATTTAGACACCTTTTTAAAAGTGATGTGCAAACACCACCCCATTACGAACAAACATTACTCAGCTAACTTACAGAAAAATGACCAAAAACATATATGTGTAATCAAATCTTACATACATATATAGGTTGGTATAATCAAAAAAACAACACACCTTTTTTCGACACACACAATGCGCCTAGTGACATTGCCAAGGGACATTGACACATTCAGTGTGACACTGTAAGTTTAGCAGGTGTGACTAATGACTTTTCATTTCACTCACGGTTCTCGATACTCCTCCTCCTGATGACAGGATGTTTTTGTGCAGTCCATTGTCGCCTCATCTGGCTGTAGGCCATGTGCTTCCCTGTTAAATAAGGGTTGGAAGCCATTGACTGGGTTATAGGTAAAACAGCATGAATTAGGAGTTTTAAGATGATGATCTCCATGATCTGCTTTCTTACTTGGGACTTCAGCAGGACAGATATCCCCTCTGACCTTAGGGTCCTCTGTGGTAGTTTGCCTGCAGCTTGTCTGAGAGACCAGCTGTGGTGTGCGTCTGTCTTGAACACCTCGCACTCCGGTGCACTCTGGTCTCGCCCGGATGGGTCTAAGATCTTTTGTCTGCATCTTTCCTTAAGCCAGTGTTGAACTACTTTAGCTGTAATGACTGAATCTCTCTCTCTCTCTCTCCAGCTCCAGTTCAAAACATTCTAGAACTCTCTTTGTAATATTTTAAATCCTCAGACAACCGTCTGACTCTTTCCACGGCAACAAACAAAACAAAAACATTCTGAACATTCTATTTCAGTCCCAAAATGCATCTGCTGTGTTTTATATCATTGGCAACAGCTATGACCAGTGTGAATTACCCTTTCATAATTTGGGGGTGCTACATTTTACATTTTACATGATTACATTAATATGCCCCCCCCCCCCCCAACCCTGCCACAGTATATTTGTCTTTTTGGGGGGTGCTGGGTCTTGTACCCCCCAGTGCCCTCTGTAATTCGAACTATGGCTATGGCGCTATTCATTGAATTCTCTTAAAGCGGTTTATAGGTCTATGGATTTAACAGTTGAATGCAGTGTGTTTTCACAGATACGAAGCTGTATTGTGTTCTGTGCCTAGCACACTGTTTAGCAGATATATGGTAGCGTTACCAAGTCTATTATTGGCCGGGTGGTGCGAGACGTTTTAAAACCAGTTTAAAATAAATGTTATAGGTTTACAGGAGGTTTACAGGAGCTAAGTTTGTCTATTTTCACAGGGATAGCTTCTCATTTTTCACCGGGTAAAGTCTTATTTTAAGTGGAACAGCAACAGAAATGGCTACGGTGATAATAGGGTCACTTCCACTTGATGCAGTATGGTTCTGTGTTCCTCCTCTCACCTGTGCCTGTGTGGAAACACACAAGAGCTCACAACCATGACCTGAAAATGATCATATGGAGTGCAGGCATTGATAAATGCAATAGGACATACAAGGATCGTTTATTGACAAACAATCACCAATTTCACTGCATGTCCTACTCTACCCAGTATGTCTATGAATGTGACAATAAACCATCCTTGTATTCATCTTAGTGTTATTATAAAGGGTGCCTATTTTAATCGTTCAGTGATCGTTCATACTTGTATGCTTGTACATCCCACAACCATGACCTGACAATGATCATATTTAATGCAGGCATTGATAAATGCAAGAGGACATGTGTGTACATGTAAATGTAATAACACATATATAAAACTGTACTAAGATAAACACTAAATCACTTACTGGCGGGGCCCTTTAGCTGATGGGCTTTAGGTAGGCTGTAGATTGCCTGACGGAAAAGAATGACGGCAGTAAGACCTGCTGTTCATGTCCTTTGCTGTGATAATGTCAGCGCTGTGGTAATGTCACCGCTGTCATTGCGATTGGCTCAGCCATCAAGCAGTCGTGGTGACCCCCATAGCGGAGTGCAGTGGCGTCTGATGTTATTTATGTCCCCCATTCACCAATGACAGAGCAGTGGCCTCGTGCAGTGTGTCTGCATGTGTGTGTGAGTGTGAGAGAGAGAGAGAGAAAGAGAGGGAGAGAGAGGTAGAGTGTGTGCGTATGTCTGTGTCTGCGTGTGAGTGTGAGAGAGGGAGGGAGAGCATGTGTGTGTCTGCTTGCACGTGTGTGTGTGTGTGTGTCTGAGCTGAGAAGTTCTGTGCACATTAAAACGTGAAGTCTGCTGCATATTAAGTGTGGGGTGTGATGGTGGGACTGTGCGTGTGCGTGTGTGTGTGTGTGTGTGTGTGGGGTGGGGGGTTATAGTAAGTGTAGGGTGTGATGGTGCATACTGTATTTCTGGTTGCATCTGGAAGACCAAAATGTGTGTGAGTTAAAGCAACACTAAGTAGTGTTTTCAACTTTAAATCATTATTTTAAAAAAACAGTGTTCAGTGTTTCATTAAGTCGTAACAGGGTGAATGGCACTACTGAATTCGATTTGCGTCCCTCCATGGCCTATAACTGC
>CM059275.1:17936234-17938734 GCA_030347295.1 Setipinna tenuifilis
ACATCAGTCCCAGGATCCATCCTCTTGTTCTCCCAGGAGGAGGCACGTGAGGATGGGGATAAAAACAGGCTCTGAAACATGTCCTTAAAGGGAATACGCACAGGCTATGGGCTCTGAAACAGCTCCTTGATGGGAATAAACACAGGCTCTGAAACAGCTCCTTGATGGGAATAAACACAGGCTCTGAAGCAGGTCCTACATAGGAATACACACAGGCCCTGAAACAGGCCCTTGATGTACTCCGCAAGTTGTGTCAGTCTCAGCAGAGCCACAGCTCCCTAAGGGGGGGGGACGTGGGATGTTCTCCTCCAGCAGAGGGGGTGTGGCACTGATAAAGGCGAGGCAGACACGCGAGGCAGACAGGCTAGCCTATTTCTGTCCGCCGGCAGTGATGAGGATGAGGATGACACGGTCGACGGCGTTATCAAAGGCAGAGCAAAGATCCAGAAAGAGACACAGAGACTCAGAGACTCCGAAACTCGGAGTGGGAATCAGAGGCTCGTCTGCCATCTTTGTTCTGAGATCACGCATGCGTTTCACACACACACACACACACACACACACACACATACACACACACACACACACACACGAACAAGAGATATGAACAAGAGCCAGACAGAGGTGTCTCGGAGGAGGAAATAAAATACTGCAGGATATATATTAAAAAGTGCCTATCAGACGATCTGGCTTTACTTTTTTGGCTGTGCAAAGGGATGTCATTGCAGCTGTTTTATTTATTTATTTATCCCTTTTATTTATTTATTTATGCTATTTTTTTGTTCGAGGAGGCAGTGTGTGTGTGTGTGTGTGGAGGAGACGAGGAAGATAATAGATGGAGAAAAAGGGTGAATACAATTTCAGTTGAAAAATGGATAAAGCTTTCATCTTTTTACTTTAAAAAGTTTTTGAAAATATGAGATAAATTACTCAGAGTTGTGAATGGGGGGATTTTTTTTTAATGTCAGATTGCTTCCTCTTATAAAGGTCCTTCCAAACTCATAATGGCCTGGTTTCCTGTAATTCTGTCACAGATGTGAATATGCAAGGCAGGGTTTTTCTATAGTGCAGGTCATGAACTTTCAAGACGATGTGTTCTATGTATAAGCAGTAAGGTATTATAGAAGGCAAAGAGCATTGAAATACTTCAAATAATGTTCAGAATATACATTTCTAATATATATAATGTATAGCATAACATGCAATATAACATAACAATATATAATGTAACATAATATATACATTGATCAGCATGATTTTCATACTGATAAACAGTGATTTATGTAAACAATAAGATCTTTTTCCATTGATAGCTGTACCTGAACGATATTTTTATACTGATGAAAGCTTCACAAGTTTACTTTGTACCCCCTTGAACACCCCAGGGGTGCTTGTACCCCAAGTTCGACAACCGCTGGCTTACAGTACCAACATTTACATTTCCGCTACATTTTTGCTTATTTAAAAGGATCGTGCCCTTTTGGAATCGCAATTCTGTCATCGTCTTGCCGTCTGGAGAAGCAATCAAAAGAAAGTCCCTACATGGCCGTGTTTCCTTTAGAATAGGTGGAGCTCTGATTTCCTGCTCCGGTCATTTCTGGTCACTGCTGTTTTTGCTGACGGGCTCATTTTGTAAGCCGTTCCGAGGTGCCGCACTGGGGAGGGGGAAACAGTATTCATTTTAGTGATCCCTTCAATACTTGTGACATTTTCATTCTCTCAGAGTTACTGTATTAGCATTTTTGCTGTGGTCATTTCTTATTTCCCATACTGTCAATGTTTCTTTCTTCCTCTATGTACTCGATTTTAGACAGCCAGTCAGAAGATGAGTTGTGTTGCGTTGTATTTTAAACTGTACTGTGTAAGTGTAAGTGACTTAGTGACTTCAGGGGTTGACACATGATTACTTACAAATTGTTTTTTAATGTATTAATTAATTATGAATCAATAGACTGGAGGGGATCAGGAGAAAGAAAGTAAGTTACATCAGCTTTGGAGTTGAAGTGGCTGTTCATGCCTTACTGCGGTGATGAGCAAGACATTAAAGTTTAGTGTAAATGCAACTATGTGTGTGTGGCTGGGAGGTGTGTGTGTGTGTGTAAGGGGGAGGTGTTTGTGTGCCTGTGTGTTTGTGGGGGAGGCGTTGTGTGCGTGCGTGTGTGTGTGTGTGTGTGTGTGTGTGTGTGTGTGTGTGTGTGTGTGTGTGTGTGTGTGTATGTGTGTGTGTGTGTGTGTGTGGCACATCACCTCTGTAAATGAGAATGGTAACAGTGGCAGTTATCTTACATTGATCATCCTTGGGGACAGGCCTGTCTTCCTCCGAGGACAACCAACACACACTCATACATCATACACGCACGCACACATACACACACACACACACTCACACACACTCACACACACACTCACACACACACACACACACTCACACTCATACAAACACACACACACACACACACACACACACACACACACTTACACACACACATACACGCGCGCA
>CM059275.1:17946234-17951234 GCA_030347295.1 Setipinna tenuifilis
CTTCATGCCTCTGTGGTCATTTGGTTGTCATCTGAATCCCCGGGAGTGTGCGTCACAGATCCTTATCGTTACATGTGTATTATTAGCAGTGGCTCCCGCTACACCGATCGCCATGGAGATTATTACCTGCGATGTCACCACACCTCAGGATGGGGTGAAGTAGCACCTCTCCTATGTGTCGTCATGCATCATGTGACACGTAGAGGATATTTCCCAGCAACACCTGCCCTTAGCCAGCGTGAAACATGCCACTGAAGTACGCGTCCCTGACAGGTGTAAATTGGAAGTCGCTTGATGGTTGATAGTTAGTGCACGTTGGTTGTTGTAGCAGGTTTTGGTGTTGTCAGCTGATTTGCTGGTGGCTGTTCCGTGAACCACAGTTTAAGTGTGTGTGTGTATGTGTGTGTCTGTGTGTCTCTATGTCAGTGTTTGTGTCCGTGTTGTGTATTCTGTATACATGACGTTGTGACATTGTGTGTCACGCAAGAGCCCTCATTAACAGGGGCATTGCGTCATTACGCATTTCGGTATTGTGTTCAACTGCTCCGGTGCCACTGGACTGCAAGAAATGTTGTTTTGTTGTGACCTTGCCAAACTGTAAAGCACTTTGAGCTGCATCTTGTATGCATGAATTGTGCTATACAAGTAAAGACTATTATTATTATTATTATTTCAGGAGGCACTGTAGTCTGTTTCTTGTAATAAGCATAATTATTTCGTCACTTGAGACAGTGGTGCTCTCTTCAAACAGCTAAGTATATACAGTGGCTCCTAAGCAGAATTATACTTGCACTCCCAGAGCAACAGGAAGCCATTCTTTTCTATGTAGGCAGCCAGCAGTGACATCACCTCTGGCAATGTCTCGTGGGTAATGTTGCAGTGAGAATAAAATTAAAGTCCGGTCAATTTTGGGGCACTGGACTGTGGTGCAGGTTGGCAGCAGGAATAGCCAGAGGTGTCCATTCCCTATTTCAGGAAGTAAAAAGCCCTGCCACATATGAGGAGTTCAGGAGGGAAAAAACGGGCATGGTCACAAAATGCAGAAACTGAGGAAATAGAGTTTATAAGTTTGTTTTTTAAGGTTTGATTTTACAAGTGAATGCTATTTTAAAATGCCTCTAGCTCGAGACTGTGGACAGGGTTACTTTTGAAAAAGATGTGGTTTCAATGCAACTACCAATAGGGGGCAAGACTTGAAAAATGTGACATTGTGACTGTATCCATGTCCATTTGTCCTGTGGACTCCTCATGTGTGATCCAGCCCTTCACTGATCCTAATGAGCACACAGATCATCTGACAGGTAGACCAGCTGATCACCTGAAATCACCTGTGTAAGTCCACAGGCAGAGGCAATACATGGCAGCATTTTTCTTTCTGAAGCCGGGATTGACACCTATGAGAATAGCAGAGAACACACACACACACACACACACACACACACACACACACACAAACACACACACTAGAATTGCATGTTGGTCTGTTATGTGAGTGAAGTCTGTGTGAACCTGAAGTTCCCAAGAAACATTTGTTCCATGTAGGGTCTGCAGAAATGAGGATGAAAGACCCATTAAGTGTTCACACTTATTTATTTAAGACTCCTTTGCCATGCCTTTACATGTGTTATACAAAATCAATTAAATAACCAGTGTGTCAGAATTTGTTTTTGGTTACTGCTGAATGCATGATTAAGTTATACAAGTGAACTGGCGACACTTTGGGAAGTATATTAGCAAAGTTTAACATTGTCAACAATCCTCATTCAAAATTTAAGAAAGTGCAACTTTGTGTTTTCATTACTTTCTTGACAAAATATTTGTAAAATGTTAAGTTAATTTGTGTTCAGCACAGTGGAAAGGTTTTGGCATCATAATTAATTCACAAACATTTGTCTCAATTATTTTTTATGCCCAATCAGCTGTAGGGCTTCAAAAGGACAAGTCATAGTGTCCTCTTAGAGGATAATGAAGTACTCCTTTGAGACGTGTATATGCCAAAACAATAACAGTTTGTTTTGTTTTGTTGTTGTTTTTTGTGTAAAAATGTATCTTGTCACTTCTTTAAAGGACTCTTACAATGAGGACATTTCTGCTAAAGTGGCTAAAACTAATGCACAGAGCGTGTGTGTGTGTGTGTGTGTGTGTGTGTGTGTGTGTGTGTGTGTGTGTGTGTGTGTGTGTGTGTGTGTGTGTGTGTGTGTGTGTGTGTGTGTGTGTGCTCGCGCATATGAGTGTAAAAGTAAATGCACATGCGAACATCTGCACGTGTCAAGCGTCTGTGTATGTGTGTGTGTGTGTGTGAGTGTGTATGTGTGTCTTACATGTGTGTGTGTCCATGTGAGTCTGAAAGTGTGTGTGTGTGAAAGGAGTGTGTGTCATAGCAGTGCTGGGAGGAGTGTGCTATTGAGTGTGTGTGTGAGGAGGGAGTTATTGAGTGTGTGTGTGAGGAGTGAGTTATTGAGTGATCCTTTAAAAAGCTCCGCCTGTAATGTCTAACAGCACGCCATCTGGGAGCAGTAGTCACACACACACTTTCTCTTTCTTTCTCTCTCCCGCTCCCTCTCTCTCTCTTTCTGTTTCTTACTCTCTTCTCTCCCTTCATCTCTATCTCCCAACCTCTCCCTCTCTATTTCTCTCTTTGTGTCTTTCTCTCTCTCTCTTTCGGTGTCTTTCTCTCTCTCTCTCTCTCTCTCTCTCTCTCTCTCTCTCTCTCTCTTCTCTCTCTCTCTCTCTCTCTCTCTCTCTCTCTCGCTCTGTCACACAGGGTCTCTGAGCTCTCTGTTATAGATCTTCTCAGTGGGTATTCATCGCTCTCTCTCTCTCTCCTCCCTTTCCCCCTCCCTCTCTGTCTCTCTTTCTCACTCTCTTCTCTACCTGTATCTCTCTCTCTCTTTCTACCCCCCCTCTCTCTTTCTACCACTCCCCCCCCCCTCTCTTTCTACCACCCCCTCCCCCCCTCTGTTTCTGTCTTTGTCACTCTCTTCTCTACCTTTATCTCTCTCTCTTTCTACCACCCCCCCCCCTTTCTCCCCCTCTCTCTCTTTCTACCACTCCCCCTCCTACTACAGAGCGTCTCTGAGCTGTGTGCTATAGATCTTCTCAGTGGGTATCCGTCTCTGTCTCTGTCTCCCGGAGGGGGACTTTGTGGAGATGCTCAGATCCAATTAGAGCAGGAGTGCTTATAGGCAGCCAGCCCTGCACAGGTGTCTTCATGTACTGCCTAGATAGACTACATACTGCCTAGATAGACTACATAATGACTAGATAGACTACATACTGACTAGATAGACTACATACTGACTAGATAGACTACATACTGCCTAGATAGACTACATACTGACTAGATAGACTACATACTGCCTAGATAGACTACATACTGACTAGATAGACTACATCCTCTCTAGATAGACTACATAGAGACTGGTTGGACTACATACTCTCCAGATAGGCTACATACTGACTAAATAGACTACATACTGCCTAGATAGAGTACATACTAACTAGATGGACCACATACTGACTAGATAGACTACATACTGCCTAAATAGAGTACATACTGACTAGATGGACCACATACTGACTAGATAGACTACATACTGCCTAGACAGACTACATCTTGACTGGCAAGACTACTATACTGCCTTGATAGACTACATACTGACTAAAAAGACTACATACTGCCTATATAGACTACATACTGACTGGATAGACTAGTTACTGATTACATGGACTACATAATGCCTAGATAGACTACATACTGACTAGATAGACTACATACTGACTAGATAGACTACATACCGACTAGATGGACTGCATACTGACTAGATGGACTACATACTGACTGGATGTTTTGGACGCGTCTTTAAAGGAGCCTGTTGCCTAACAAGACAAATTGCTGCAGCTGACTGCTGTGTTGTAAACATCGATAGGTTCATTAAAAATGATCTTTGTCTCTTTCTCTCGTCATTACTCTCTGCCTAGTCTCTCGCCTTCCCTCTCCCTCTTCCAATTTCTCTTTCTCTCTGTCGCGGTCTCTCTCGTTCTCTCACTCTCTCTCTCTCTCTCGTTCTGTCTCCCTCTCTTTACAGACACTTAATATTAATTTCAGTTCAGTGCATTGTTGCTTTATTAAGATGGCTGTTCAGATATGGTGTTGTTAATGCACAAGGGACAAAAAGACATCACACTAATTTGTGATGTAGCATTAAAAGAGGGTGGGGACAGATATCTGTCTCGCACTGTCTCTTCTTTTCTGTCCTCCATGTTTGTCACTGTTCTCTTTCTTTTCTGTCGTCCATGTTTGTCACTATCAAGACCACTGGCTCGTACGTGGAAGTGACATGGAGGGAGACCACACTGATTTGTATATTTAAAGCAAAAATAGGTTTATTTACAAAGTGTATACCATATCAGCGATGTGAATTAACCAAGGCATGTATCAGTAAGTGAATGTTGTAAAAAGGTGCAAGTGTGGTGCCATCAGAGGCTACTGCTGCTGCCGGCAATGACCCAACAGTCCTGCATGAGCATGCAGCCCCAAGCCTGTGGATGGAGAGAGACAGAGAGAGAGACTCCGGATGGAAGGTCTTTACAGTCCACCCAATCAGCAGCCTTCTGATGATCTTAGTCCTCTTTGGCCCAGCTCCACCTAGAGGAGGGAGGAGAAAACAACAACTCCAACCACCGGCAGAGCCGCGCATGACAGTCGCTCTTCTCTTTCTTTTAGTGTTTGTCACTCCTCCTGACGCCTCTGTGTTGTTCCTCTCCCCCAGAGTCCGTCATCCCCAGCAGCGGGACGTTCCATGTCAAACTACCCAAGAAACCCGGAGTGGAGCTGGGCATCACCATCAGCTGTGAGTGTCCTGGAACACACACACACACACACACACACACACACACACACACACACACACACTCTCACACACACACACACACACACACACACATACACACACACACACACACGTGCAGTTGCGTACACTTGCAGGTGTGCACTCACA
>CM059275.1:17971234-17973734 GCA_030347295.1 Setipinna tenuifilis
GTGTTTCACCTTTCATCCGAAAGGCTTCTTCAGTTCTTCTTCAGTTCAGTTCAGGTGAAAGGTGAAACGTCTTCAAGGTACTAAGAGAAGTCCAGTTGCTTACAACTTAGCTCCTTTGACTACCATGACTTGGATGAATGAGAATCTTCACAGACGTCAGTATCTGTGGGAAACATCAAAGTGCTCCTGCATGAGCTGTAGATGGCCTGGCCCCATAATAATAATAATAATAATAATAATAATAATAATAATAACCTTGTATAGCACAGTTCATACATACAAGATGCAGCTCAAAGTGCTTTACAGTTTGGCATAGCCATGTGGAAGCCCCTTCTAAAAGCGTTAGTGATCATCTCATGCCAGCAATAAAATGAAAAGAAGGAAATAAAAATTATCACTTTGGCTAAGTGTCTAAGTCTAAATCTGAGTCATTCAGCTGTCTCCCCCGCAAGGTAGAGACAGGCAGGCTCATTGTCAGATGCCTTCCTTCTCTAGTGGGCTGATCCGTCTCCACAAAGATGAGAAAATGGCAGATAGTTATACTAGAATGATGCATCGTAAAACAGTCTAAACAGTGGAACATAACTCAAACGGAACTTAGTTCAGGAAGGACTGTTCATGTAAGTACATAGCTCATTGGCACCACTCTGTCTCCAGCTGTGACTGAGAACCACATATGAATAGACCAAACAAAGTCACCGATCTGCTACTTTCCCACCTTTGTGACCCTCTAAACAGCACCCAGTCTAATGGTCAAGGTGACCTTCTAAGTTTAGTCACAACTAGGCCTCACAGAACTGTCCTCTCCTAAACAGACATGAAAATCATATTCAGTTGGCATTCAGTTGACAGTTAAAAAGAATCAATTATTTATATGTCTATTTATTTATAGAATTCAATTTTATATGGCTCTATTTGTTTATAGAACTAAAACTTAGAATTCATTAGAATTCTACAGTGTTCCTGAATTAGCTATAGATAGCCTAGCACTAAAGCCATGTGGAAGCCCTTTTTAAAAGCATTAGCGATCATGCCAATGCAATACCAACCACAGGCATTTCAACTCTGTCTTAGCGATCCAATGTGACATTTATGTCCATATGAAGTGTGCACATAATAGCTATGTGAAGTGTAAAATACATTACATCTTAAGAATACATACGAATCCCATGTGAGCAGTTAATACATGTATGCACAAGTAAATAGCCTGTGAAGTGGTTTATGAATGCTCACATGTTTGAAATAAGTTAACGGCTACCTCTTGGGAAAATAAAATGGCAGTTTGAACACGAGTCAAAGGCTTGAAACATTCAGTATTTCATGTGGACTCTGCATACTGAATGTACCCTGAATGTAGCTACCCAAAACATCCTTAAACAAACTACTTTTACACCACCTCTTCATATTACTACGTCAACTTTGCATAGATATCTGAATTGAGACACATTGTCCAAAGATTCGTGATTGCTTACCTTCCTGCAACCCTCTCTAAACCATGCAGGTATGTGACCCTGAGTACAGACATTAACCAGGGCAGCACTGGTAGCTCTAAGCAGGTCTGTGGGAGTTGTAATGGCGGGCTCCTAAAAAGGCAAAGGGTTCTTTGGCCACAGCCTGCGTGTCAGCCCGTATGAATAGATGAGTGATTGCCTCTCCGTGTGTAATCCGTATGAAACCCTGCCAGCCTCAGGGATGACTTGGATGACTCATGCATAGCAGCTCACTCCCTCTTGTAGCTCTGAGGCATGGCCGACACTATGCCCTTTTCACTGGGGCACATGCGTAGGTTTAGGGGGGGTATGGGTGGGGGCACATGCATAGGGTTTAGGGGGGGTATGGGTGGGGGTGGCAGTGCCCCAGTAAAACCTAATGTGTGTATTGTGTACTTTATTTATTTATCCATATCTCGATGTAAATTTCTCCGTAAATTGTATAATTCCACCTAGATAATCTATTTCTATTCGTATTCTTATCTACTGCGTCGTCTGTGTGCATCTGTGGGCTATTATGAACAACACCTCACTCTACTTTACATAGTGATGATAAAGTCTTGTACTTCTACTTCACTCTAAGTCCTAGTAGCGTCTCTGCTCTGAGCTGCTGTAATGCGTAATGCAGTGGTTCCCAAAACTTCCAACTGATGACCTTACCTTCAGGCTATTCCCTATACAACCCAATTGGGACTACATTATAATTCACCATATAATATGCACAATTATTATGTGAAAATACTCACAGCAAGCTGGGGATACATTGTACCCCTGAGACACACTGTCCTACCAAGTATCCCCAGCTTGCCATGAGTATTTCCACATAATAATTGTGCATATTATATGGTACATTATAATGTAGTCCCAATTGGGTTGTACTGTATAGGGGATAGCCTGAATGTAAAATCTGTTCCCACATGTAGTATGTACAGTATACTCAATCTTTATGTCAGTAGAAGCTGAGCACTCATTGACAGATTTATTCTGTGTACCCCCTAGAGGTGATCCAG
>CM059275.1:17978734-17981234 GCA_030347295.1 Setipinna tenuifilis
GACTGCTGCTCTTTTACTGCGTCTCTATTTCGCCCATCAAACACAGTCACGCCTGCTTCTGGCGTAATGGAGTGTGTCCACACACCCACCAGAGGAAGGAGAGAGGGGGATCAAGGGAGACATGAAAAGAGAGGGAGAGAGAGGGAAAGAGAAAGAGAGAGAGGGAGAGCGAGAGAGAAAGAGAGAGGGAGAGAGAAGGGGAAAGAGAGAGAGAGAGGGCAAGAGAAAGAGAGAGAGGGAGAGCGAGAGAGAAAGAGAGAGAGAGTGAGGGAGAGAGAAAGAGAGAGGGAGAGAGAAAGAGAGAGAGAGAGAGAGAGAGAGAGGGAGAAAGAAAAAGACATCTACCAGACCTGCGGATGAAACAATGCCATTAATGTTTTCTCTCCGCTGAGGAAGAACAAGCTTGTCCTCTTGTTGAGCAGACAGTGTTCTCCTTTTTGTCTTTTCTTCTTTTTTTTGTGTGTCATGCGCACAATCTTTTTACACTCTCTCAATGCGTATACACACTCGTACACAAACACATACACACACATGCGCACACACACACACACATATGCGCACACTTACACACACATACACTTGCTCACACACATACACACAATTACTCTCACCCACCCACACACACACACACACACACACACTTCCCCAGATGCATACAAACAGACACACAGGGAGCCCTAACCATGAGAGATGACTCATCCCTGAAGCTGGCTTACCACAGCACTGTACATAACCATACATCCAGCCAAACTATAGTTACAAGTACCACTGCTGAACAAGACTGTACTTCAGGTGTGTGTGTGTGTGTGTGTGTGTGTGTGTGTGTGTGTGTGTGTGTGTGTGTGTGTGTGTGTGTGTGTGTGTGTGTGTGTGTGTGTGGGTGGGTGTGTTTGTGTGTGTGTGTGTGTGTGTGCATGGGTAAGCATATATTTGTGTGAGTGTGGATGTGCCTGCATGTGGGTTTGTGTGTGTTCACGTGCGTGTGTGTCTCTGGGCCCTATTTTGCCGCTGCGCATTGTGCATTCGCGACATGCGCATGCTGTCATTGCTATTTTGTGCCAGCGCAACGTCCATTTTTTCAGGCAAAAAATCACGTTGTCTAGATAGCAGATGACATTGCGCCGTGACGGGCGGCTCAGCGAAAAGAAGAGGTGTGGTCTGGCGCAAAGCGCACCAGATGCTATTATGAGGACGTATAAACCATTTGCGCTTTTGATTAATAAAAAGGAGCTTTTTCGTCTCTGGCGCATTGTTGAAAAGCTATTTTAGAGGCGCACAACGCTTTGAACCCCGATGTACCTGCTGCTGCGCCAGAGAGGCGAGCTGAACTGGCAGAAAAGTTGCAACATATATAGCCTGTATAGCTATGTATTTGTATGTTTTAGTAAGCAAACATGCACAAATAATGAGAATATAGCAATGTTGTGCAGTTTATAGCAATGTTATGCAGTTTATTTACAATTTCTTTTGTCGTTTTAAATAAACAGCGATTGCAATGTTCTGCAGATTATTTACGATTTCTTTTGTCGTTTTAAATAAACAGCGTGGCAAGTTGTAAGAAATAATATGGACAAATCATCAAAAAGAAAACTAGTGGACTAATGGTTTGATGGACCTATACCTTCCGTTTATTTTTGATGTTTCCTTTGAGTTTAAGGCTTTGTTTCCCGTCTTCTAACGTTGTTGTACCGCTTTCGGCGCACAGCGCGTTGAACCCCGATGTACCTGCTGCTGCCCCAGAGAGGCGAGCTGAACTGGCAGAAAAGTTGCAACGTGTATAGGCTGTATAGCCATGTATTTTTATGTTTAATAAGCAAACAGGCACAAATGATAAGAGTATAGCAATGTTTTGCAGTTTATAGCAATGTTCTGCAGTTTCTTTTGTCTTTTAAATAAACAGCGATTGCAATGCTCTGCAGTTTATTTAACCCATTAAGACCTAAAACGCCTGGAAAAAAGGCCTGAAAATCCTAAGGGTGATTTTAAAACAACCTCCCAGATCCTGAGGTTTTTCAACAATAATGTCAACGCCTATTAAATAAGTGATTTCTCAGCCTCTGAAGCACATAGAGACAAAATTCCAAAAGTATTTAAGAGCTTACACTTGTGGGTTTCATAACAAGTGTGATTTATTTTTCTACACCTTCAGAAGAAAATATAAAATAATCCAGAAACATAGCATACAATCGGTGCCATGGCGTCAGAGAACTGAGTCTTGAAGAGATGTTTAGTGCGTCTCCAATAATCTCTCCGTGCAGGCAGAACAAGTAGCCCCATGCTAATGCATAGCCCAACGAATGTTTTCATTTTAGGGACAGTTACATTCGACCACTTACGCGTCTTTGCCCTCGCTGGAGTGTGTTCAGAGTTATCATTGTTATCATCATCTATATCGCTTCCGTCACTAACTTCTGAACTCCCTGCACTGAAATTGAGGTCATCCATATTTCAAAACAATGACACGAGTCCGCACGTGCATTTTCGGGTAGATTTTATTAGG
>CM059275.1:17986234-17993734 GCA_030347295.1 Setipinna tenuifilis
ATTAAGGGATATTTTTTCACATTTTTCCCAAAGCGTCCAAGTCTACTAGTTTATTACATATGGGGTGTTGGTCACAGCATCGTTAAAGAGCCCCCACTTCATTACTGACTGCACTAGGCTGCTTTCTCTGGGCATTAGCACTGCAGAGAGCACTGACCCACAGCCATGTAATTCAATACCGCTCCCTCTTTCTCTCTCTCTCTCTCTTTCTCTCTCTCTCTGTCTCTCCCCTCTCTCTTCTGTTCCTCTCTCTCTTTCTCTCTCTCTGTCTCTTTCTTTCTGTCTCTCTTCTCCCTCTCTTCTGTTCCTCTCTCTCTGTCTCTCTTTCCTTTCTGTGTTCTCTTCCTGTCTCTGTTTCCCCCTCTTTCTTTCTCCCTTTCACTCCTTTCCCCGTCTCACACACTCTCCTCCCTCTCACTCTCTCTCTGCTCCCTTTACTTCTCTCTCTCTCTCTCTCTCTCTCTCTCTCTCTCTCGCACGCTCTCTCTCTCTCTCTCTCTCTCTCTCTCTCTCTCTCTCTCTCTCTCCCTCTCTGTCTCCCTCTCTCTCTCTCTCTCTCCCCCTCCCTCCCCCTCCTTGCCCCTACCCCTCCTGCAGTGGTGAGTCCGAAGCAGCCATGTGTGGGTCTTGGCGGCCTGGGTGGCGCTGGAGGCCTGAGCGAGGGAGAGGAGGAGGTGCCAATCAGCGGAGGAGGAGGTGGCAGTGGAGGAGGAGGAGGAGGAGGAGGTGGTGGCGGCAGCAGCAGCGGTGGGAGCAAAGGCGGGAAACTGTCGGACATCTTCTCGACCACCACCACCATCCCGTCCGTGGACTCCGCGGTGGACAGCTGGGACGGCTTGTCCGCCATCGACACCAGCTTCCCGAGCCAGCGCGAGTTCACCCTCGACTCCATCTTCACCAGCCAGCGTGAGTTTGCATTACTGTTGTTATTATATTATTATTATATTATTATTAGTCCGACATCACTTTGACATCACTGTATCTAAACAGTCATGCTAATAAAGCACACATTGAATTTGAATTTGAATCTGCCATCGACACCAGCCAACATGAGTTTGCATTATTGTTATTATTTGTACAATAATGCTTTGGCAATACTCTATTTAAACAGTATATGCTAATGAAGCAGACTTTGAATTTAAATTTGACTTTCAATTTCAATTTGTTCACCATCGACACCATCTTCACCAGCCAACGTGAGTTTTTAGTAGATTACTACTATTCAGGGGTGACATAGAGTTTGACATCTGTCTCTGCTAACCTAGCGTAGCATGGTTCACTTGCAGTGCGTTGTACCACTTAGCCTGAAGCTAACCTCAAAAGTGAGAAAATATGCTGCCTGACAACTCCCATAGGTGTTTGCTAGTTTGTGACTTGTGTATTTAGCACATGTAGGAATATATTTTTTTTTTTAAAAACACTTTTAGAGCTAGATTGCCATGTGGGAGAAGCTGCTACTTTTCTGGTGACATGGGTGAAAGAAATGGAACTGAAAGGGAAGAAAGGAAGGAAGGAGCATAGACAAATGTGGATGGAAGGAGAGTGGAGCTCTTAAGGCTATATGTGTTTGCTAGCTTGTGACTTGTGTATTTAAAAAACACACATAGCCTTAAGAGCTAGAATCTAGATTGTCATGTGGAAGAAGCTACTACTTTTCTGGTGACATGGGTGAAAGAAATGGAACTGAAAGAGAAGAAAGAAGGAGGGAAGAAGGGAGCATAGGAAAAGGTGGATGAAGGGAGAGTGGAGTGATCAAATGGCCTTGACCTTTCACAACACCCTCAGCACTCTGCATGATGGAGGGAGGGAGGAAGAGAGGGAGGGAGGGAGGAAGGAAGTGTGACAGAAAGCAGGCTGAGAGTGGCAGTTAAGAGATGCTCAGAGGAGTGGCAGGGGAACTGTTGTTCTGCTCTACAAAAGCCACAAGGCAGTAACTACGTGTTTTGTCAAATTGAGTTTAGACTGACAACTGACTTCCTAACACCCCATTTGCCTTGTGGCTAAATCTCTTGCTTTTTGCTATTGTGAAAATAGGATAAAAGCATCACTACTATTGTACCTACAACATGTTTGCCTGGGCAGTACGATAACATTAAAGACATTTTTCTCAGTTTCTGTGTTCACATAGTTACTGCTTTCTGCTCCACAATATTCAACTGCTCAAAACACTTTCAAGAGATGGTCTTTAAGAGGAAGGGCAGGGGAACTATTCCACCACTTTCAACGTGGAAATTATAGCAGAGAAAGATTGGGGGAGGGAGGGAGGGAGGAAAGGAGGGAAGGAGAAATGGTGAGATGAAAAGAGTCAGGTGGAAGGAGGAGAGAGAAAATAGAGGGATTCAGGACTAGGACGGAGACACAGGTCCACCACTTACAACACTTTCAACATGAATGGAGAGGGAGGGAGATGGAGGAAGAAGAGAGAGAGAGAAAGAGGAAGAGGAAGCTTTCAACATCAGAATGGAGAGGGAGATGGAGGAAGGAGAGAGAGAGAGAGAGAGAGAGAGGGAGAGGAAGAGTAAGGAGGAGACAGGAACCGGTAGCTACTCTTACTATCAGCACTCGAGACGGGAGGGAGAGAGGCTGAAGAGGAGGGATTACATGGAAGGAACACACACTTATGATGGCCTAGTCCCCAAACGCGTAGAGTGTGGTTTCTTAAGTTTAACAGCCTGTGTGTCTATAACATTGAAATATGTGTATGTGTGTTCATTACTAGACATTATTAAACATTTTAGCAGCTCCTACACACTGATGATGGCCTGGTGCCCAAACGCGTACGTTTGTGGACATGGTCCAATAAAATAGTACACAAAAAAGAGAGTGGGAGAGAGAGTGTGCGTGATTTGGTTTTTAACTGGCACCCAAACAAACATCTTTATTTTAGGACTACAGCATGCCTGTTGTTCTTAATCAGATGGAAAGAAGACAGAGACCGGGAGAAAGAAAGAAAGAAAGAAAGAAAGAAAGAAAGAAAGAAAGAAAGAAAGAGGAGTGCTAGAGAGAAGAGAACGCTGAGAACCCATCCAGCAGCTCTCTAGGGAACAGATGCAGCACAGATGGTGGTTTGACTCAGAGCAGGTTCTCCACACGAGAACCGAGACTGAGAACAGTGGTGGAACTCCTCCTGAGTCCAGTGTCTTGTAACTCTTCCTGAGTCCAGTGTCCTGTAACTCTTTCTGAGTCCAGTGTCTTTAACAAGTGCTTCTTGCCTTCCACGCTGTCCTCTCCATAGTTGGAATTAGCAGGGGTATTTGGTGTTATGGTACCCCCCCCCCCCCCCCCAAACTACTAGACTAGCCTTCAGTAATGTCATCAGCCCTCGGGACATCAAAGCGAGACACTTTAACACACCCATGTACAGTACTGCGTGCAGTGTGCACGGCCTATTCTGTTAGCATGCATTCTTTTGTTTGTGATCAGATGTTTTTGTTAAATAAGTCACACAAGGTTATGGAAAAGCATCTCTGTCAAATTACACCAAATATGCAGAAGACATAAGAACGTGTCCCAGAGCAAAAACACAAAGAGGGGGAAAGAAGGGAAGGGAGACATAACATCACAATAATCTCATTGTTGTCTGGTGACAGGGGAACAAATACAGATGGACCTACACAAACAAACAAACAAACAAACAAAAAAATACTTCTGTGGTACAGACAAAATAATTAAGGGAGCAGACATGCACAAGCGTTCTAAAGGAGAACGGGCCGCGTATGTGCCATAAACACACAGGTTGTGGTGTGAATGAGGCCTTAGACATCATATGTGTGTGTGTGTGTGTGTGTGTGTTTGTGTGTGTGTGTGTGTGCGTATGCGCCATAAACACACAGGTTCTGGTGTGAGTGAGGCCTTAGACATCATCATACCAGCCCTCAGCCCAGGAGGAACAGGGGAACATGAGGATGCGTGGGAGTGATAGAGAGGATAGACAGAGTCAGAGGAGTGAAAGAGAGAGAGAGAGAAAGGGAGAGAGAAAGTGAAAGAGAGAGAGAGGTAGGAGCTGCAACAGAGACTAAAGGAGAGAGTTGGCACAGCGCTGGGAAATATATTAACGAGTAAAAGGTGTGTATTTGTGTGAGTAAGTGTGTGTGTGTGTGTGGATGTGTGTGTGTGTGTCAGAGACAGAGAACGAAAAAGGGGGAAGATGAAGCAGTGTTAGAAGCAGAGAGAGAGATGGATGAAGAGTGTAAGAGAGAAAGAAAGAAAGAGTGGAAAGGCCATTAAGGAACAAATGGTAAATGAGAGAATATTAGATGAAATAATAAATGTGTGTGTGTGTGTGTGTGTGCGTGTGTGTGTGTGTGTGCGTGCACGCGTGCGTGTGTGTGTGTGTGGAGAGAGAGAGAGAGAGGGAAGGACAAGAATACATTAACAAATGAGAGTGGTGGAGGTAAAATAATGAGGGGCAGAAAAAAGGGATGGAGAGGGAGGGAGAGAAAATAAAGAGAGGTAGGGAAGGAGAGAGAGAGAAAAAGAAGAGAGGGAGCAGTGGGAGTAGAGTCTCGTTTTCTCATTTGCAGATCCTTAGCTCTCATGATTTAATGAAAGTGTTGATAGACACAGCTTCACACACACACACACACACACAGTCCTCTCCCTGCTGCCACGCTAAATTGATGTATAGACATAATTACTCAGTCAGAAACCACACAATAACACTGCCATCCGTTCCTGCGAGACAACAGAAAAAAAGAGAAGGAGAGGGGGAGAGAGAGAGAAGGAGAGGGGGAGAGATAGAGAAATATAAAATTGGAGGGGGAGAGGGAGAAGAGGGAGAAGAGAGAGAGAAGGAGAGGGTGAGAGAGAGAGAAGGAGAGGAAAGAGAGAGAACAGAGAGAGATGAATAGAAAATTGGAGAGGGGGAGAGGGAGAAGAGATAGAGGGGAGAGGGGGAGAGAGAGAAGAGAGAGAGGGAAAAGAGAGACAGAGAAGGACATAGAAAATTGGAGAGGGAGAGGGAGAAGAGAGAGAAGGAGAGGGGGGGGGAAGAGAGAGAGAGAGAATTAGAAAATTGGAGGGGGAGAGGGAGAAGAGAGAGAGAAAAAGAGGTGGAGAGGGAGAGAGGGAGAAGAGAGAGAGAGAGAAGTAGAAAATTGGTAGTGCAGGAAGAGAAAGGGGCTTTTACTCCTCTAAGTGGAAGATGATTTCCTAACGTGATGGGGAAAGAACATTAATGTTCTAAGGACTTGGCTAGACAATGTGTCTGAATTACCATTATCCAAGTAAAGCACATGGGCACACACACACGCACACGCACACGCACACGCACACGCACACACACACACACACACACACACACACTAACTCAACAGCACACACATAGTCACACACACACACATACACACACACAGACTAACAAGACATATTCACAAACACACACACACTCACTCAGCAAGCACACACATAGACACAAACACACACATACACTCACTCAGCAAGCACATATATGGGCACACACACACACACTAACTCAACAGCACACACCTAGGCACAAACACACACACTCTCACTCAGGAGCACACAAATAGGCACAAACACCCACACATTCACTTAGCAAACACACACAAGGGAACACACACACAGACACACACACTCACAGAGCGTCACACACCGCATTTTGCTCAAGTTTAATCACTTTGGTCTCTGATGAAATATTAAGTTGCAAGTGTGTGTATAATTGCGTGTGTGCGCGCATTTGTATCTGTGCTAATATGTGCTGCTTTGTGAGTTTGGTATGTGTGTGTTGTGTGTGTGCATGTGTGTGTTTGTGTGGATGTGTGAGTGTGTGTGTGTGTGAGTGTGTGTGTGTGTGTGTGTGTTTTGTTATGCAAAAGTCAGGTGTGTGTTAATGAAGAGGTCTGACCATAATTACCTGCATCCTTCATAGGTTGCAGCATTCAGTGGAGTCGATTAAAAATCTCATTTAATTCACTCTCACACACACACACACACACACACACACACACACACACAGTGCTGAGCATCCAGGGTATGCATGCGTAGAGGCAGACCAAACACACCAGCCTCATAATTACACACATAACTCCCGGGGTGTGTCTGCTTTTGATTCCCAGAGCTGACACTCCGGTTATGCAGAGTGTGTGTGAGAGTGTGTGTGAGAGTGTGTGTGTGTGAGAGTGTGTGCTCACGTAAACTAAAGTAGTGTGTAAGTGCTCCATTTGTATGCGAGGCACAGCGTCCACTTGGCTTGTAAAGCAACTTGCTTAATAAGTCACTTGTGTACCGATGCCCATGTCTCTGCAGATGCACACACACACACACACACATACACACACAAGCACACACACACACACACACACCACATACACAAGGTTAATAAGTCACTTGTGTACAGATGCCCATGTCTCTGAAGATACACACAGAAACACACACACACACACACACACACACACACACACCACATACACACACCACATAAACAAGGTTAATAACTCACTAACGTACCGATGCCCGTGTCTCTGAAGATAACTACTGACTAAGCACTGAGTGATGTTGTAACAACATTACATTTGTTGTGTGTTTATTAAATAGATTATTTCATTTGATATATTGTTAACAGTGATATATTTATATCATATTATCGTATACATCAATATGTATTTTTATATTACACATATAAATATATATTCACATATTTATTTTAATTAAATACACTGAACACATTAATGTTTGTCAGCATCAGTAAAGACAGTTGATATAGTTGCGCCTGTGATTGTTTACAGAAATTGCACAGTTGCATTAGCATGTGAGAAGACAAAGCTGATGATTAGCCACTCTGGCTTACGTGCTTTGGGGATGACGAGGACACCTGTCCCTCACCAATTTTAACTTTAACAAAATAGACGTCACTTAAAAAATAAGCATCTCTTTGTAGCAAAATGGCAATACCTTCTTTGTTTTTTAAACAACAACAATAGGGAGTGTGTGTGTGTGTGTGCGTGTGTGCATGTGTGCGTGCTTGCATGCGTGTGTGTGTGTGTGTGTGTGTGTGTGTGTAAGTGTGGGTGTGTGTGTGTGCATGTGTGTGTGCGTGCGTGCACATGTGTGTGTGTGTGTGTGTATGCTAATTATCGAACACCATGGGTCATCTGTGGCCATAGCCTCTTTCCTGTAGCCATGGTGATGCAGAGTTCCGAGCTGGTGGACACTGGCAAACAATGCCACACTGCACTCAGAGTGTGTGTGTGTGTGTGTGTGTGTGTGTGTGTGTGTGTGTGTGTGTGTGTCTGTGTGTGTGTGTGTGTGTGTGTGTGTGTGTGTGTCTGCACTGCACTCGGCCACTAATTAAAGCGGAAGAGGCTCTGTGTGTGTGTGTGCATGTGTGTGTGTGTGTGTGGCTTAATCAATTCAACCTCTCCCCTGAGCACTGTCATTCTCAATCAATTCTCACTTACAAGGGAGATAAATTTTACTTCTTCTGACAGTTACAAGCACAAGGCCATCCCTCTCTTTTTTTTCACTGGCCTCCACCTTTCC
>CM059275.1:17998734-18083734 GCA_030347295.1 Setipinna tenuifilis
ACATTAGAAGCACAGAATGCCAGACACAGTCAGTGATGGAGCTTCTACAACCATCTCGTATGGCACTGCAGTGCGTTTAACAAATGTTTGATCAAACGTGTAGTGACACACACACAAACACGCATGCATACACACAGACACAAACACACATACACACACACACATACATAACCCATTTGTACACTCACTCACACATCTGAAGTGTGTGAGTGTGTGTTTGTGTCATGACAAATGGCTGTTGTTTGCCGCAGAAGACGGCGTCTGGCGCAATCATAGCTGTGTGAATAATTAAAGCGAGAGGAAGCCATGACGGACGCATTTATCTGCCACTTAGCGGGCGCTAGCGGATGACAAAGAGAGTCGGTGTGGAGAGAAGCTTCGTTTCAGACGGACGGACGGCATCAGAAAGAGGGGGGGGGGGGACTGTTTACCAGTCACACAGAGGACAAATCATCGCCAGGGAACGTTAACATTCGCTGTTTATTCACTGGGCAGAGTGGTGTGCCGACACTTTGTTAGCATATGCTAATGTGCTCTGGGGGGATTAGAACACACGACCTTCTGTGTTGTGAGCAGGCACTATAGATGGCTACCCGTGGAGCTTTAGGACCCCCAGGGGGTCAAAAGATGGAAGTACAGTAGCTGCGCAGCTGATTGGACAGTGGACCTGCTCGTCAAAGTCACCTCAGTGGAACACTAAAGGACTAGATACCCTAAGGCCATGTCCACACACACACACACACACACACACACACAGGACAAGCACACACACACACACACACACAGACCACCTGAAATATAATTAAGGCTGTTAAACCCCATGTGTCGTGCCCAGAGGACATTCAGTAGTCCCCATGGCAATGTGGAGGCCCTCGAGGCCATGACCACCTTAGACACCGTGGTGTGTGTGTGTGTGTGTGTGTGTGTGTGTGTGTATGGGAAGCGGAGGACAGTTTATTGGTGGAATGGTGTGTAGTGCAGCATGACTCAGTGTGACTCGTGCTGAAGAGTCAGCAGCAGGAGCAGCACGCACACACGCACACACGCACACACACACAAACACATACACACAGATACACACACACACACACACACACACATACAAGAGTCAACATCAGGAGCAGCAGACGGTTCTGGCTGGCCTCATCACACTGAGAAGATGAACCCATGAACTCACACACACACGCACATATACAGACACTGATACATACACACAGACATACATTCATTTACACACTCACACAGTCAGTTACACACACAGCTGCAAGCTCCCTTCGGCACATACACATATGTGCACACAGATTCATTCACATACACAGGCATGCAGTCATATACACACTCACACAGACACTTGCACGCAGAGTTATGACCTCCCTTGCATACATTCACACACACACACACACACACACACACACACACACACACACACACACACACACACACACACACACACATCCTGATTGGTGTCGGGATCAAAATAGAGTCCTCTGCATGGAGAGTTCTAAAACATATTCCTCCTGAATTGTTAGGGATAGAGTGTTTGTGTGTGTGTGTGTGTGTGTGTGTGTGTGTGTGTGTGTGTGTGTGTGTGTGTGTGTGTGTGTGTGTGTGTAGGTTTGTGGCTCTATCTGTGTGTGTGTGTGTGTGTGCGTGCATGGATGTGACTGTGTGTGAGTTTGTGTGTGTGTTTGTTTGTATGTTGCCTTTTTGCATCTGTGTTTGTATGTTTAAATATAATTTTTGATGTTTGTGCTGTTAGTTTATTTTGTGTTTTTCGTATAACGTCTGTCTGTTACTTTGTAATGCATGTGTGTAGGTATGTCGATGTGTGCTTATGTTCATGTGTTTAACTGTCTGTGATGTACATGTGTGTGTGTGTGTGTGAGGGTGGATGTGTGCTTGTGTTCATGTCTGAGTTGATGTACATGCGTGCGTGCACGTGTGTGTGTATAAGGGTATGCGTGCATGCGCGTGTGTGTGTGTGTATGTGTGTGTGTGAGGGTCAGTGTTAACATTCTTCCTCTCCCTGGCATCTGCAGAGGCTCTACGCTGCCCACCGGTCTAATCTCAGACAGCAGGTGAGCCCCGGCCTGCCCAACATGCGTGTGTGTGTGTGTGTGTGTGTGTGTACCTACCTGTGTGTGGGGGGGAGCCTTGCCCTGACCAACATGCGTGTGTGTGTGTGTACCTACCTGTGTGTGAAGGGGAACGCCAGCCTGACCAACATGTGTGTGTGTGTGTGTGTGTGTGTGTGTGTGTGTGTGTGTGTACCTACCTGTGTGTGGAGGGGAGCCCCTGCCTGACCAACATGCGTGTGTGTGTGTACCTACCTGTGTGTGTATGCGGGGGGAATGGGCAGCCCTAGCCTGTCCAACCTGTGTGTGTGTGTGTGTGTGTACCTACCTGTGTGTGTGTGTGAGGGGGCAGAGTTGGGAGAACTACCCCTCCACCACCACTGCTGTCACCTCCAGTAAGCACACCTGAAACCTCACTGCCCCAGCATGACGTGAGTGTGTGTGTGTACCTGTGTGTGTGTGTGTGTGTTTGTGTGTGTAAAGGGGGAGTTGGGAATCTCACTGCCCCAGCATGACGTGAGTGTGTGTGTGTGTGTGTACCTGTGTGTGTTTGTGTGTGTAAGGGGGGAGTTGGAAACCTCACTGCCCCAGCATGGCGTACCCATCTCAGTGTGTGCTCTCACCTAGCCCTTACTTTTCCACCATGGGGTGTGCATATGCTTTATGATGGTGTGCATATGCTGTGTAGATGGTATGTGTATGCTGTGGGTATGCTGTATGCTGTGTGTGTGTGTGTGTGTGTGTTTTGGACCTCAAACGCCTGCTGTTCCACCCCATAGCTGGACAAATTTGCCCCCCCCCCCCTCACTATCCGCACCGCCCTGCCCCGCCCCCCACACAGTCCGACTCCCGCCCATCACCGTAAAGGGCCGCGTGCTGATTGGCTGCCTGAAGGAGAGGTGGGCGGTGCCTCAGCGTGCTGACGTGGCTCTCTGTCGCCCCCTGCAGGTTCACGGTGGGACACGACGGCACGGAACCCGACCAGGAGGAGAACTTCTGGTCCCAGGCGCTCGAGGATCTGGAGACCTGTGGACAGTCTGGCATCCTGCGTGAACTAGAGGTAACACACAAACACACACACACATTCACACACACACACACACACACACACACACACACACACATACACACACACACACACACACACACACACACACACACACACATACACACACACACACACACACACTCACACTCCACACACTCACACTCCAGGTGCTCCTCATTCGCTATGTAAATGCTAGTGTTTCTAACACACACACCCAAGCACACATTTTCACACACGATGAGTGACGCACGATACACGCATCGCAACATCGCCAGCTGACTACAGCTTGTACCCAATATACAGATCTGATGTGAGCTGAAATACATGTTTTCTTCTCGAATGTTTCTTCCATCAAAAAAACTTTGATGCCCAACTTGCAGCCCTGAAACCTTTCAGACCTCTAAAACCCACCCATATAATACCCATAATTCCTCTGTATTTCCCATAATTCCACTCTAATACCCATAATTCCACTCTGACACCCACAATGCCAAATCCTCCCTCCTCTTCTTCCATTTTAGCGATGTGCTAGTTGCATGACATCACTTCCTGTTTCTGTTTTGTTTCTGTTTTGTTTTGTTTTGTTTTTTCATTCTCCAGTTCTTTTCTGTAATCCCTCCTTCTCTTTCTAGGACAAGCCAGACAGGCTTCTGAATAAGAGAAACCTGGCCCTCTTGGTACCACTCTCCTCCTATTCTTTAACCTTTGACCTCCTCCTGCTTGCAGTGCTGCATTCTCTCGGGCGGGGTTTCGTGCAGGGTGGGGTTTTTGGTGGGGGAGTTGTAGTGTGGGGGTCACCAAAAATGGGAGGGGCGGCATCCATTTTAGATCCTTGGGGTGCATTCAGACTAACCTGTAACCTGTAGGGTCCTGCTCGAAGCAGCTGTTTTTTTTCACATCTACCTATGTCTAACTCACTGTGTAGTAACATCAACAAGTAAACAGCTGATTTCTTGAGCACTGACCTAGCAAAGTAGGCCCAGTAGGTGCATGTGTGTGTCGTCTTAGCTGACACAATAGCTGCTTTTTAAAATCTTGACTACAGTATTTGTGTGCTTAAAAACATCCCAATTACAGTCTAACCAATACAGACGCACCCTTGAATGTACCCTTCGGGTCTAGATGGCCTTGGGTCGGTACATAGCTCTGTGTCAATCTCCAAAACAAACTCAAATAGCCTTACAAACTGATTGCCATTCACAGCACTGACTGGAGTGCCCTTGCCTCACTTGAAAGTGCATGGGTGTGCCTTTATATATGTATTAAATGAGTGTGGGGCGTGTGTGGGCTACAAACAGAGAAAAACTCTATGTGTTTGTGTGTGTATTATGTGTGTTTGTGTGTGTGTGTGTGTGTGTGTGTGCTCATATATTGTCTGTGTCTGTGTGTGGTTGTATTTGTGCATTCACGGATGTGACTGCTGCTAAAACTTTTTGCGTGCTCAGTCTGTGTCTGTGTGTGTGTGTGTGCGTGTGTGTGTGTGTGTGTGTGTCATCAAAATTGAGACCTCAGCCATTTTTTGTCTCTCTCTCCTCCTTGTGTGTTCTGCCTGTCATTCTCCCCCGCTGGGATGATGGGGGGGGGGGGGGGGGGGGGGGGGTTGTCAGATGATCAAGGCACGGCATGATGGGAAAAGATGTTGCAGATGTTGACGTTGTCACTCAGGAACAGCACACGACCCAGTTCCTATCGTCGGCAAGCAAAAGAGGGTGGTGGGGGAAGCAGTTTGCTCGCTGGGTGGGGTGGGGTGGGGGGTGGGTAGGGCTGGTGGGTTGGGAAATGGTGGTTTGCTCATCGCCGGAACTGAAGATTTTTTCTCCCGTGCTTGAAAGACAAAATCTTCCCAACCATCTCGTCTGGTCTGGTCTGGTCTGGTCTCATCTGGTCTCGTCTGGTCTGGTCTGGCTGCTGGTCTGCTCAGCTCCATGTTGACGTGGTTACAGCATCCGAGCTCTCGTCTCTTAAACCACACGCTGGGGAAGGAGGGGGGGGGGGTTGATCAGAAGGAGCATTGCCATGGTAACACATGGTCCAACTTCTGAGTGGCACACTGCGTGTCCAGATGCCCCGTGTCCCCGTGCATGCCCCATCGCCCCCCACCTTCGCCCCCCACCATGACGGGGCGGATTATGCATTTTTACGTGCTGGCATTGTGCATTTCGGGCTGCGTCTGTCATGAAATGAGCACTTGGAAGAAGAATCTAATTGTCTGTGTGACCAAAGACCAAAGGCATTATAATCTCCATGCTACACACTAGTTTTACCAAGTGGCAACATTCCAGGCTAAACAATGAAGCCAAAACTGAACGTTCTAAAGTTGCAGTTCCTCACACGTCCACTGGGGGCTGGCTGCAGAAGCGAGCAACTCCCCATAGACTCCATTTGCCATTTTCTATTTTCACAGCAAAACTAAACATTACAGCCTGGTTCAAAAAAACAGTTTTGGTGGGTTTTTTGGTAGTTTTCAGGTTCATGATAAATCTAAGGAGGGTGAATGATTTTAGAAACCCGTAGTTAAATCTCTAGATCAATCATAGAATGAATTGGCAAAGATGGCGGCACCCAGAACCTTCAATTGAGGCTTCATCTGGTCTGTGAGAAAGTCTACATCACAGAGGGTTTGTCCAATTCTCTTATACAGTCTGTGGGTTTTACTAGCTGTTAAAGCTAATCTTACCCACCCCCAGTTATGGCCATTGTTAGTTAGTACTGCATAGTCCCAAACGCACCTTACATAGGGGCGAAATCATCTGGAGAAACCATATGTGCAGGTGCAGTACATGAGTGTGTGTACATGGTGAGTAGTCACAAACAAACAGCACCGTAATTGGTCCTCTGTGAGAAGAACTCACTTTTATTTACACTGCCCTTGTTTTCGCTCCTGTGCTACTTGTGTTTTGGTGTGGGTGCACAGGTGGTCATGTTTAGGCACAGATGGTAACAGCCCAGCCTGAATGTGTTTGCGCATGTGTACCTGTGTGTGTGTGTGTGTGCGTGTGCGCGTGTGTGTGCGTGTGCGTGTGTGTGTGTGTGTGTGTGTGCCTGTGCCTGTGTGTGTGTGCGTGCGTGCTTGCACCTGTGTGTGTGTGCCTGTGTGTTTGTGTGTGTGTGTGTGTGTGTGTGTCTCCCACGCCAGTGCACCTCGACAGCTGATTTGACCCATTACTTCTCCATCCTGCTTCAGCAGTGGAGCTAAACAATGAACACAGACGGCTGGAACAAGGTGCTCCAGAGGACCTGGACTCCCAAATTAAATATGTTACCCTCTTAATCACAGTAACGCACTAGAACATTCACAAATAATTACATTTAGGACAGCAGTATCCTGGCAGTGAATTAAATACACGCAATATATGCGTTATCCATCAAAGCATGGCGTGTTTAAAGGATTACTTACAGTGAAATGTAGTGAAAGTATAAATATATCTTTTAAATGTTTATTTAGGTGTTTATGTTTATTAGAGCTCCCTGGCCTCAAAAAGTTGTTTGCTTGAGGTGCTGTTTGGGATGAATGCATCAAACAACAAACCAGGAGAAACTCCAAGACACTCTCATTCATTTTCAAACACATAGATTTTCTTAAAGGTTTACACGATCAGGCCAGTAAAGGCCCCTTACTTTTGATTTGTTTTGTTTTTTTTAATGGACTTTTACTCTCCAAACCTGGACATAATCCATCAAAATATGGCATATTTAAAGTATTACTTAAAGATGTCACAAAAATCTTTTTTTTATGTGGATGGATTTTTACTTTCTTAACCTGGACATAATTCATCAACATATGGCATATTAAAAGTATTACTTAAAGATGGCACAAGAATATTTTCTAATGTGGATGGATGGGCTTTTACTTTCTTAACCTGAACATATCCACCATGTGTGTAATCACCCGCCATTGTTAGCATGTCGATATTAGCTATTAGCTCCCTGCTGATCCCTCTCCTGTCTCCACACTGCCCCCTGCAGGCCACCATCATGTCCGGCAGCAGCCTGAGTCTGAACCACGACCCCGCGCCCACCCGCAGCCATCTGGGCCGGCAGGCCAGCTTCCAGGAGCGCGGCTCCAACCGGCCGCAGTACAACCAGGCCAGCCGCAGCAACACGCTACCCAGCGACAGCGGCCGCAAGGCCTTCAACATGAGGAAGATGAAGCAGGAGATCAAGGATATCTTGTCCCCTACACCCGTGGAGCTGCACAAGGTGAGGATCTACACTACTAATACTACTGCTAGTAATACTACTACTGCGACTACTAGTACTACCACTACCACTACTACAATTACTACTACTACTACTAATAATAATAATAATAATAATAATACAAGGATATCCTGTCCCCAACACCCGTGTAGCTGCACAAGGTGTGGATCTATACTACTACCACTACTGCTACTACTACCACTACTGCTACTAATGCTAATACTACTACTAATAATAATAATAACAATAATACATTTTATTGAAACAGTGCTTTTCTAAGTGCTCATAGACAGTTTACAAAGATAAAAATGAATAAAACAAAAGGAGGTTGTACAACATATCATACGAGTATAAATGCATTACTGTGCCCACTCTGCACACTCCCAGTGCTGTGTATTCAGTAGATTCTGTCCTGTGATGTACATCCCTAGTGAAGGTCCTCTCTGTGTACATATAAGCTAGACTTGCTCAGCGTTACAACATCTCTTCTGACTCCTCAAGAGGATACGCTAGTGACTTAGCTAATGGCCAGGCCTATAGCTCCCTTGGTAGCGAGTCTGTCTCCCAGTCCAGAGTTGCTGTGAGGTCGTGGGTTTAAGCTATGTGGCTGGATGGCCTTGTTTACTTACACACACCCAGTGTAGTTCCTTCAGTAAACACTGCCCCATGATAAACAGCTGGCTAGCCCTCTCACAAAATATGCAGAGAAAATTAGACTTAGGGGAAAAGCAATTGCTGATATTGGTAGGCAGTTACTGTGTTGTTATATCTGTCAGCAAATCTGTCTGTGGACAAGATCGCTTTCAAGAATTGAAGGAATTTAATGAGCTAAAGACTACAAAGACTCCAGAGAAAATGTTTGGTCTGAGTTAGAGAACTGAACAATTAACAAGACACTTTACAAAACCACCCAGTCAAGCATGTCGAACACCAGGCTTAATCATATGCCAGGGTGTCCTTCTCGATTTTCAAAAAGCTTTTGAAAGCTCATCTCTTCTCTTCTCTCTTGAAAGCTCAACTTTTATCTTTACAACTCTTAACATCCTAACCTACACGCACTTGCACGCCTACTTATCCACTTTTTCCAGTTACATTTACATTATATTATACAACTTCATAATTAGCACTTACACGCATACTTAAGATATGCCCCCTTCCACAAACACACACATACACACACACACACACACACACACACACACACACACACTGTACTACAGCTTAAGTTACAGTCTCATATGTGAAATTACTTTGGATAAGTGTCGGACACATACAGTGTAAGATACATACAGTGTAATGTAATGTTGTGTACTGCAACTAGAACTACTGGTGCCTATACTGGTTGACCCTCAGGTGAGTCTGTTTACGAAGTCAGAAATTACTTTGGATAAAAGCTCCACAGCCAAATGTGTGGTGTGATGTCATGTATAGTGCACTGTAATGTATACTGTAAACCTCTCTAACCACTGCTGGTGCCTTTGTGACCCTCAGGTTAGCCTGTTTAAGGAGTCAGACCTGGAGGACTTTGGGTTTAGTGTGTCAGACGGTCTCCTGGAGAAAGGAGTCTATGTCAACAACATCCGCCCTGGGGGCCCAGCCGAGATTGGGGGACTGAAGCCTTTTGACAGGCTACTGCAGGTATGGTCCTCACAATACCGCTGTCCTCATAAGCCTGTTTTACACACACACACACACACACACACACACACACAATACACACCCAAATAAATTTCCCCACATTTCCATTCCCCCCTAGAAACAGATGACAGGCACATCTATCTAAAAATGCAAAGAACATCTGTTATTGTCACTGTTTCATGCTGAGCTCAAATGTGGTCGGTGTCTTGCTAATGGCACAAGTGAGTGCAGTGCCAAGTTTCAGTATTGTTAGGACAAAAAATGTCATATATCTGTAAAGCAACTGTAGCCACTCCCCCCTCTCACACAGCACAGCTGCATCAGTGCACTGAGGTGTCCAAAGTGAATTTAGCCCACATACACTCACACACACATTACCTCTATGAAAAAGTAAAACCACAGCCTTTACAAAGCCTTACAATTCCCTAATTTCCTCCAGGAACAATAGAGTATCTCTACTAATACCTCTCTCATTATAAGGCTGTTGTACTCTCACACAAACAAATACACACATAAATATACTTCCCCACATTACCAGACACTAAGTCCCTACTAAGACCGGGCTTAGTATCCATTACCCCAGCATTAGAGTTAGTCACCCCGCCTCCACACCAGCCAAAAAAAGCACAGCGCGCTAACGCTAACTTTTTGTCAAATTAGTCAGCATGGCTGCCCCCGTGGCGTTAATGAGCACTGGGGCTTGTTGTTGTCCTTAGCGCCGGTGGATTAGGGTGCTAATGGCTAATGCCTCTGGGCTGCCACACACTCGAGTGGCTCTTCGCAATTATCAGTGCTGTCTCACCGCTAGCACCGGAGTGGACACAGGGGTGACAAAAGGTGTTTACTTCTCCAGAAAAAAAAAACAGCAAACAGGAAATAAATAAATAAATAAGCAAACAGCAGACAATGGCTAAATGGCTGGAAGTGAGTGATTTGACAGCAGTCTGACAGATCGCCCGTGTGTGTGTGTGTGCGTGTGTGTGTGTGTCCGTGTCCTTAATGCTATTTCTCTTGCGTTGACAAAATGGTGGTCATTAAAGAGGAAAAAAACAGAAAGCCGCAGCTGCTGGACGGATGATAGATCGGGAAGAAAGGAAGGACGGAGTCGTCAGCGTGCTTATTATCACAGATACTCCTATCCGTCACCGAGGAAGACAGCCAGAGAGTTAAATGCGTGTGTGTGTGTGTGTGCGTGCGCGCGTGCGTGCATGCGTGTGTGCATGTGTGTGTGCGTGTGTGTCTGTGTGTGTGTGCGTGTGCGTGTCTGTGTGTGTGCGTGCGTGTGTGTGCGTGCGTGCGTGTGTCACTCTTTTGTGTGCTAGCCAATATTGTATTTACAACACACACTGGGCCGCTGGCCTGGACAGCCAGATGAGAATAAGTTACTGTGGTCTCTCTGTGTCTCTGTCTGTCTCGGCCGTGTTTATCAGACGACCCTCACTACTTTGTCCCTTTCTGTTTAAAGAGCAGAAATAGGCTGAGGCGTGTTTACCTGCATGTTTGCTCAGCGGGGTATTGATTTGGTTTCTTTGGCCGGGCCTGTAACATCGCTCCCTTTGTTTAACAGTCTCACAAAAGACTCTCAAGCTTTTCACTAAGCCCAATGTATGACTGGAGAATTATTATTTTATTATTATTAAAAAAAAAACCTTTTAATCTGTTTGGTGGTGTTTGTTTGTTTGTTGCTGGGGGTGCCATCTAAACGTACACCCGGCCAACCGTTTCTGCTGATGTGTGCTCACCTCGCACCTTTGTCGGAGAGCGCAAACAGAGAAGGGAATGTGAAAAAAAGAGGCAGTCACTCTAACATCGCAATTACAGCCAGGGTTTGTTGTTTGCTTGTTCTGTTTGACTGAATGAGGCCAGATAGCAGTGAGCACAGTGCACATAACACACATCAGTGACTCTCTCTCTACAGAGTAGCACACCATACATACGTAGGCCAGGCTGCCTGTGTCATTGTGCCTGCCCTTGATATGGTGTTGACAGAACAGAGCTTATGTGTTATGAAAAGTTAGTGTTGTAAACTGAGGAAAGGGTTCAAGGTTCAGCCCGCGTGTAGAGCTGTGAAGTGAATCTAACCCTGGCTCTTGGTGGGTTTCCCTTTTTGCACAACTAAGACTGGGTAGTAATGAAGATGGCAATGTAAATGGACTAGATATATATAATAATAATTATTATTATTATTATTATTACTATTATTATTATTATTATTATTGTTATTATTGTTGTTGTTATTATTATTATAACAATAGCAAAGAAGCTGCACCTTGAGTACATACTTTGACTACACACATTGAGTACATACTTTTTATTTGCACCACTCCACAGATGATCCATGTTTCCACAGTTCTGCAGAAGAATCAACTTCATCAGTGTTCTCTTTCTCTCTTTTCTCTCTCTCTATCTCGCCGCCTCATTCAGATCAATCACGTGCGGACCCGAGACTTCGACTGCTGCCTGGTGGTGCCGCTGATCGCCGAGTCCGGCAACAAGCTGGACCTGGTCATCAGCCGGAACCCGGTGACCACCCAGCCCACCTCGGAGCTGGGCCCCCTGCCGACCGACGAGCCCGTGACCTGGACGGAACCGGGGGTGGCGCTGGGGGGCGGCGAGGGTCCTCTGAGCCTGAGCCCCGACATGGGACTGCAGAACCCGGGCCTGGTGGGGGGCTGTGAGGACAGAGACCCTAACAAGACCTTATAGCAGAGCAGGCCAGGCCAGGCCAGGCCAGGGCAGGAGGGTAGGAGGAGGTGGAGAGTCCAGCGCTCCTCATCATGGTGCTAAATGCCCTGCGCCCCTCCCCCCATTCACACACATGCACATACACACACACATGCTTGCAGACACAGACACACACACACACACATGCACACAGACAAACACAGACACATGCACACACATACACATATTCGCACACACACACACACACACACATTTACACAGACATATTTACACACACACATTTACACAGACATATTCACACACAGACATTCACACACATTTACACAGACATATTCACACACAGACATTCACACACACACATACACACACACACACACCCTCCTCTGCTCCCAGACACCAAAACACCACTAGGTCTAAAATGGCAAGGGGCAGAGCAGGGCTTAGGGAAGGAGTAGTTTGTCTAAGCACACTGTAACACTCCTCTTCCTCATTGTGTTGCACACACACACACACACATACACATACACACACACACACACACACACACACATGCACACAATACACACACACACACACACACACACACACAGAGCATGTGTCACAGACCAGGCCCTCTCTCTCCTAGCACACACACCCAGCATGGATGTGTATCTGTTCTGTGACACCAACTAGTGTACAACTACTGTACTACAACGATGATGACAATGACAATGACAATGACACGGACACGGACTCTGGCTATGACACTGGAGGAAGACCATACCGACCTCTTTGGAGTACTGAGACACACTAAAGCAAACAAAGACTGCAAATGAAACAGTGCCATCCTTTTGTTTTCATTGTGAAAGGACAAGACTTAAGATAAAAAAAAAAACACACACACACACTGGTGAAAAAAAAAATGACATAGGAGCAAGTGGATACTCACAGACGTTTACATGTACTGTTGGACTGGCCACTCTTTGTGTGTGTGTGTGTGTAAGGGTTTGTGTGAGTCTGTGTGAGTGTGTATTTGTGTGTGTGTATGTGTGTGTGTGTGTATGTTTGTATTTAGGACCACACTGTATAGGCCAGAGAACTAAAACCCCCACTTTTCGGTTTTTATAAAGAAACATTTCCCTCTTTGCCCCCAACCTCTTCAATCGCCCCCCCCTCCCCCTCTCCGAGTTCTCCAACTCACAAGTTTTTTATACTCCCAGTTTTGTCAGTGATGCTTTAAAAAAAAGAATACAATGTGTAGTGTGGTAGTGGATAAAAAAAAAAAAAACGACGAAATCCCCCCCCCCCCCCCCCCCCCCCTTACTCTCTTCGCTTCTGATGCCAAGGTCTGAGTGCCAACTCTGCTACTTATGGGTTATGGAGAGGACTGCTACAGCATCAGCACAACAAAGAAACAGGAACAAAACGGACACGAACGCCCCCACTTCCCGCTTCCTCTTTTTCCAGAGATGGAGGGAAAGGTAGGATAGGGAGAAAGAGAGAGAGAGAGAAACCCCAAGAGGAAGTCTTTAAAAAAAAGCAGTGGACTGCAGCACAGTGAGATCTGTTTGTAAGCCAGCCTTTAGATCCACTTACAGGAACCTTAATCACTTACGGTTCCACCATAGCCACTGTCCACTGTAGAGAACCTGCTGTGGTGATGGGAGCAGTATGGCGGACACAGACACAGGGGACTAGAATAGTGTGTGCTGCATTCCAGAGTCACAGTTCTAGAACTTCAGGAACAATCGAACAAACAATCTTCACCATGACTACTACGTTCCCAAATGTATTTATTTAAGGCAATGATTCTGGTCTTATAAACTCACTCCAAATTAAAATATCATCTCTACAGTCTCTGTTGTTCTTGAATTTCATATTGTGTCCTGTCCCTAGACACCCAGCTTTGGTTAAAAGGTAAACAAAAAAAAAAAACTCAAGATTTTTTTGTGGTACCAAAATTAATATCAAGAATTTTAGTCTGTCACTAATCATCGGAGGTGAGTTCCCTTACTGTCTCGGATGGCACAAAGTCAAAGACAACACCGTCTGAAACCAGAACATGACTAACAAATTGGCTGGCCCCTTACTAAGATGTCGAGTGACTGTTTTCTTCTGTCTTGCTAGAAGAGCTGGCACTCCTGCACCTTACGCTAAATTTGGACAAAGAACTATTTTTATGAGCACAGGCAGGTTTATATGTGACGATTCTACCCGTGTGCAGTCTGTGAGCGGCTTTAGTGAAAGTGATGGATGATTCCGTGGGCAGGTGTTTGTTGTTATCGTGCAAAAGAAAAAGAAAAAAAAGCAAACATAAAAAAGTGATCTGCACTGTTTGTCCTGCAGTGGTATCGTTATCCAAATTCCTTCCCCTTTTTCGGCCCCAATGCTCCTCAACTGCTGCTATATAAATAGGCTGTTGGAAGCCAGAGGAGCTAATGTGGCTAATGCTAATGCTAGCATCATACCTCGTTTGCGGCTGGACACAACACTAAAGCTGGCACAAAGACATAATGGCAATTGTGCTTTAGTCATGGGGTAGGTTATGATGTAGAGGAGCCAAAGGGAAGCCTGGTCTGAACTTACATTAAGCATTCTTATGAGAACTATGATTGCTAATAAAGCAATAACTAACGCTATGTGCTTCAGTTGTAAGTACATGTTATCACACGTTGCTAACTCCAACCTCAACCCAAAGGATGGCTTGCGACAACCTGCACTTTCATTTTAAAAAGTCAACTGTGGTTGTCGATTTTAAAGTGAAGTACATCACATCTGGGAACCCTTCATATAAAAGGTAGCCAAAAATCCCCCCTCCCCCCTTTTCAGTCATAGCAGAAGCACAAGTACTGCTGGCTCAAATCCTCAGACACCTCTAGGCCAGCTCCATACACTGTAGTGCAGATATGACTACCCTAGGCCAGCTCCATACACTGTAGTGCAGATATGCAGAGGAAACAGATTAAAAGGACAAACCGTGAGAAACCCATAGCTTTGAGAGAGAGACTGCAAGGGTAAATGGCTAATCTGTTCTGTGTAGGGGGGAAACTAGCTGCTGAAGTAATCAGAAAGAAGAACCTCAAAGTGAGAGGAACTAGTGTGGGGGCGGGGTGTTAAATTGAGATATTTTTTTTTTTTCTACTGTGCGAGTCTTTGCCTTTTTGTAAACAGACGTGAAAATCCGAATCAACTTTTTTGGACGTAATGAAACAAGCTGTGAACCCCACCCGTGTGCACACCCTATGCCACCATCACTAAAGATGACCAATTAATTAATTACAAAATTACATTAAAAAAAAAAACACAAGCATGAGGTAAACAACCATAACTGAAGTAGCTGAAAAATCACAGTTTTTCTATTTTGTATACCTCTGTCTCTGCCCCCCTTTTTTGAGTAAATATGACCTAATATGCTAATATGTGTGGTACTGGTATGGTTTTTTTGTATGTATACCTTGTTTCTTTTTTGAGGTTGCAGGCCCAAAGGCTGTTCAACATTGTTTGTAAAAGGGAAAAAAAATACATATATATACATATGAAAAACGATGGCACTTCGTTTGTGTGTGTGTTTGATCTCGCGAGGCTGACATGAGTTGAACATCTCTCTCCACACACACACTGAATCTCAGCCCCCCCAGCTGCAAAAACGAGACATCAGTCCTGACAAAAAAAAAAAACATGGATCGTTCTTTCTTTTCCTCTCTTTCAAGGAGCAGCTCTGCTTCACGTGGGGAAAAAAAACAAGTCTGGCTCAAAAAAAAAAAGATTAAAAAAAAAAGAAAACAAGGAAAGCCGGCTGCTCCTAGCAACCACTCTTCTGCCCCGTCCCACACCACCCTCCCCCTCCCCACCCCAGCTGCCCCCCCCCCCAGCCCTGACCCATGTGCGTAAACCTAGTGGCTGTCTAAGAGTGATGTTGCCTCGTTGTCAGTGGTCTCACCGCACACCCAACCCTAACCCCCCAAAACACCCCCCCCGTCCTATCTACTCACTATTTGAAATGGCACGCAAACTTGACCTGGAGGAGAAACCTTCTCCACATTTAAACTGTCTGGGTTTTTTTTTTTTATTATTATTTGTTTGTTTGTTTGTTTGTTTTTGTTTGTCTGTTGTTCCAGGAAGCCATGTTGTGTGTCAGTGTTCTCTTCCCTTCCTGTAATTCAGAAGCTCCCTGTTAATACGGGTCCATGGTCTTCTCCCGCTTCACACTCCCTGCACTGTGCACAGAGAGAGAGAACACACACACTGCTTTAGTCCCCCAGAGCTCAGTTATGGAGGCCTCAGTTTAAACACCTTTTTTGGTTTTGGTTTTGTTTTGTTTTTTCCCTCTCTCTCTAATCTTGTAATTTCAACCAGCGATGCAGGCATGGCTTCATTATCAGTTGAATTTTTTTTATTAGTTTTGGTTTTCTTTTGTTTTGTTTTGTTTTGTTTTTTTTTCAGTTTGTTTTTTTTTTGCAGTCATTTGCACCTTAAGTTTGTTTCCAACGTGTCACAGTTTAACCATGAATGAGCTTCAGATGGGTGTGGCCAAAAAAAAAAAATAACAGCGTTAAAATGAAACAAAAGTAAATTTAACCACACTGCTAGCTCCGTAGCCATTTTGAATTCCTCGGAGGACGGACACGCTCACCTGGAGTTAAGCACTGCCAATCAAAATAGTGGGTAACCATTTTTTTCAGTGTATGATATTCTCATGGATCAAGTTCACAAGTTCATGTCCCTGAAATACTGTATTTTTATTTCTAATGGACAGGTATTATGAGCTGTAAAGTATTTTTGTACAAATTTAATACTTTGGTAGCATGATATTTATCGTCGATGTATAACTTTGGGAATTCCTACAGCTGTCAACCTTTGTATGGCCGAGAAAAAAAAAGAGAGAAACAATAAAAAGATATACAGAGTGGACAAAACAAGACTGAACTGAATGTGTTTTTTTTCTTTTGGTATTCTATCTGGTTTTCTATCTGGTTTTTAGTCACTACGTTATGCAAGTGTTATGTAATTGCACTCGAGCCTTAAAGCAGTTACTCATTCCCGCCATCCACAAATCGAAAGTCCTCAACAACTTTTTTTTTGTTACTACATTTGTATTCTTTTTTTGTGCCCCTGGACCGGCAATCGTGAAATATCACCACCCACATGGCGCTCTTACTTTACATATTTGTAGCAGGACACAAAATAGACTGATTACACTGAATCCCAAACAGGTGGTGAAGTTGTACCTAAAGACGGACAATAGCAGTGTGAAGTGTTTTTAGATATCCACATCACTCCCCCATGTTAGTCACAAGTTTCCCCTACTGGCTATAAATGTGAAAGAATGCAAATGCACAGGAAGTAAATAAGTGCTTCATGCATAACGGTGTTACTCATACCTTATAATAGTGTTTTAAAACGCGCTCAGCTCAACCCGAAACAAAGAGCAACTGGGTGCTTATTCCATAAGAAATAATCAAAAAATGAGAGGGGGTGGATACTGTGGCCTTGATTGTATATAGTGAACACACCTGGGTGAAATGTTTGCCCGACACTGATGAAGGTTGAGACCGAAACGTCTGACGGGCAATAAAGAAAGTTACTCATACCTTATCATTAAAAATGGTACACTTGTTACATTACACTTAGCTGACGCTCTTCTTCAGAGCACTAGTTACCCCCCACCCCCTTGTTCTTTCTACTGGAATAGAATTCGAACCTGCGAACCTTCGAACCCTCTCAAGATCAACTCTCTAACCACTAGGCCACATTCTGTGTGCTGTATGTCCAAGACATTGATAAAGTTTCACACAGCTTGAGTTCTGAAAGAGGAATGCTGAATACTTGTCACAGAGAATACTGAATACATCAAGCGGTAAATGCATCAACCTTAAAAAAACGTTTCCAAAATCGTTTCAGTGGTTCATCAACTCCATGGGTTATAACCGTACAAAGTAAATTTGGAGGAGAAATCAGGCCGTCTCTCTGTAGTTCCCTATGAGAGACAATTCCACTTCCAACCTGTAGGGCGACCGAAGACGAAAAACTACTTAGTGTTGCTTTAACTGCCCATTGGATATTTTTAATATCTCTCTTGAACACTGACGCTGTGAGAAGTTTTATTAATGTATTCAGTATCCTCTGGTGCCACCATGTCAAGAGGCATTTTTTATGTCCATGAAAACTGAACAGGAGAAGAGAAATGATCCTCTTCACTATGCAATATTGCAATGCAAAATATTTCTCTTACATTCGTGAATGATCCCATTGTTTTTTTAAATGTTAACTTTGTGCCCATATTTCACTGCCTGCCTGTAGACAGCAGTGCTGCTAACTTGCTTTGCATTGTTTGGATTCAGCTATTGTGAGATTTTGTGTAGAGTTGCCTACAAACAAACAAACAGACAACCACACCAACGTGGGCAAAAATATAAACTCCTTGGAGGTAAAAAAAAAAAAAAAACCTTGAGGCAGCCTTTGGAATGGAATAGCCTGGAAGCACAGAGGTCCAGCTTTCTTGGAAAATCTGCTGTTCGCCGCTATCTGTCAGGCACACACCCGGCCACCCATGACGAGCACCGACTTTGCTGCAAGGCACTGTGGGAAAGGAAATACCCCATGTCCCCATCCTCGTCCGTATGCAGATGTGTGTGTGTGTGTGTGTGTGTGTGTGTGTCTGCGCATGTGTGTGTGTCTGTGTGTGTGTGTGCGTGTGCGTGTGTCTGTGCATGCGTGTGTGTGTGTCTGCACATGTGTGTGTTCATGTGTGTGTGTGTGTGTGTGTGTGTGTGTGTATGTAATACGGCAGGAAGTAAAAGTCTGCCCTCCAGCAACGGCAGCGGCAACACTGGCCAAGGCCCAGGAAGGCCACAGCAGGCATCAAAGCGGCACATAGTAGTCTGTGGCCAACCAGTGTAACTACTGTAAGCAATGGCCGCCACTACACAAAGGAATTTATCCCTCAGGTTTGGTCAAAATGGAGTCTGCAGGAGTTGGCGAACTAGGCAGACCTTAGCCATTTGGAGATGCCATGAGCCTAAAGGAAAATACATTTCTCAATGTCAAACTCCTGAGAAAAGCTTTTTGCTTTTCTCTGTCTTTTATTTATCTTATATATATATTTTACACTTATTTTATCTTTTATGCTTTTATATTGTCCTTGTGCTTTTATTTTTGTTAAGCACACTGAACTGCCTTTGTGTATGAAATGCGCTATACAAATAAACTTGACTTGACTTGACTTGACTAGGTAGACCTCAGCCATTTGGAGACGCCATGGGCCTAAAAGCAAATACATTTCTCAATGTCAAACTCCAACTGCATCAATGTGGAGGTGCTGCCTGGTGTGTGATCAATCAGAAGATCTCCTGCTGGGTCCAAGAGAGGTGATTTTTGTGATTTTTGTTTCTTGGTTCACACGCTACTAGGCGAGGCTGTCCAAGGCTACAGTTTGTTTTGGGGTTTTTTTTTTGCCTTAGATTATACTCTACACTTCTGATACTGCCACATATAAATAAATAAAAATATTTTACCAATATATATATATTAGCAACAATAACTTGATCTTTACTCTGCTCTACCTTTTATTTAGACATTTATTTAAAAATGTAACAAGCTTTTATCTAGACATTTATTTAAAAATGTAACAAGGTTTCCGCACTTAATGATGAAATCATGTAGCCTTGATCAGTGCCTTCATTTGTCAGAAGGACAACTAGTATCTAGTCAATAACTGATGACTGGATTTTATCAAGGTGCCAGTGCTTAGTGAGGAGAAAATATCAACTATCAAGTTTTTCCCAAAAAAAAAAAAAAAAACAGGGAGGTCTCAGTCTTGATCTCATCAAAGCGTTTGGTTTGTAGTTTTTCTCATGCTGTCCAAGGAGAAGCAGATATAACCTGGCCCCTCCTTGCATACACACACACACACACACACACACACAAACCCAGCTAATATCAACTAATTAACTATTCATGATGAGCGATAAAAACTAATTGAAGGATTAAGATTATGGCAATTAAACTTTAAATCTTCTGATTTGATTAAAAGATAACCTAAACCCATCTTTATTAGCACATTTTTTTAAATTAGTGCCATTGTAATGAATTACCCTCTTTGACCAAGACAGTCATGAAGATTACTATATGAAACCCTGTTCCAGACGCACTGCATAGCAAGTGCGCCGCTACCAGTAAAAATGACACATGGTTGATAAATGGTGTCTTAATTTTATGCTAATGACTGCATGCAGTAGCTGGGTTGGATTTAATGACCAACATACCATGGCAAGCAAATATCTGCATTTCTGTTTTCATTGTCAGTGCATTTTGCCTGACTACACCATATGGGGCCACAGATTTATTTTAGTGTGAATCATGATGCAATCTTTTTTTTATCACGTTCTCTTCCATCAAGAGAGTCATTAGCTATTTCGTTCCCGCGTTGTATTGTGTCCCAGCTAGCAGCGTAAGAGCTCCACCTACAGGACAGAATTGGTGGTGTTACTGTTTCCCTACTGACTTATCCCAAAGCTCACGTCTGGAAACGCTGAAAACTCACCACACTTCACACCACTTACATCACACTTAGCTGACGCTCTTATCCAGAGCGACTTACAGTTATTTAGTTACAGGGTTTTAGTTACAGTCCCTGGAGCAATGTGGGGTTAGATGCTTTGCTCAAGGGAACTTCAGCCATGGATGAGGGTGCAGGAGAGCACTCGTTTTTTTCTCCACAAAATGATCTTTAGTATTTTTGTGTGTGTGTGAGGGGCTGATGGAGGGATGACCTTTGTGTGTGTGTGTGTGTGTGCGTGCGTGCATGTGTGTGTGTGTGTGTGTCTGAGAGAGAAAGAGAGAGAGAGAGAGAGGCTAATGGAGGGATGACTGTGTGTGTGTGTGTGTGGCTGATGTGATATATTGTATTATATGTATGTATGTATGTATGTATGTATGTATGTATGTATGACAAAGGAACTGTAGTGCCCACCCACTTGTCAATCAGGCCTACCCAATCAGAAGGCTATCACTGTTTGATTGATTGTTTAAGTCATAATCGTAATCTATGTTATTAGAGCTAGACCCACCTGCTTTTTTTTCCAGACTTCACCTCATAGCTCATTGATGATAGCACTCCTGTGGTACATGCCCAAGGTTGTGGGTTCTAATCTCAAACAGACTATTTTTTGATACATTATTTTGTTATGTAGTCCCCTCTGCCCAGGGTTCATATGTGAGCACAGAGAGCTATATAAGTAAAGAGGCAGTGGTGTTGTGGTGTTATTGACAGAACAGAGGTCATAATGGGAATTGCATGCTTGAGGTTGGGGGTTCAAACCTTATCCAGTCCCCCTCATAAAAGGTTTTTATGTGTGCGTATAGAGGATTAATGGCTGGAGTGATGGTGGTGCAGTGGTATCATTGGTCAATAAACACCTGTTACATAATGGAAATTGCATGACTGAGGTTGTAAGTTCAAACCTTAAACAGTCCAGTGTCTTTTAATGTAACACAGTCCCCCATTGCACAGGGTTTGTACATGAGCAGAGAAGAATTTAACTGAAGTGGTAGTGGTGGAGTGGTGTTATCAATGGCCATACCGTGACTGGCATGCTTGAGGATGTGGGTTCAGCCCTTAACCAGTGACTTTTATAGTATGATATAGTATAATATAACACAATCCCCCTCTGCACAGAGTCTATTTATGAGCAGAGAGGAAGTTCATTGAGGTGGTGGTAGTGCAGTGGTATCAACAGTGGCCATACCATGACTGGCATACCTGAGGATGTGGGTTCAAACCTTAGCCAGACTATTGAATTTTGTTGTGTTGCATATCGTTAGCTTGATAGCATAATTGCCTATGTCATTTTTTTGTGTTTTTGGAAAACAAGAAAAAACACATTTTCTAAAAATCACCTGCATATTTTTTATTGATATTTTCACAGAACATTCATGTAGATGTGAGAAAAAGTTTGGAAAAAGAACAAAACCGAACATCATTTTTTTTATCAAATAAAAGTGACTTAGGCAGTTTTGATGTATGCAAAATGGCTGAGAAGATGTAATGTTTATTTTATATTCTCAGAAAAACTGCCTAAGTCATAGGCATAATCTGCCTAAGTCAAATTGATTGTATAAAAACTGCCTAAGTCCAATGGTAAAACTGCCTAAGTCAAATGAATGACTTAGGCAGCTATGTTTTTTTTTTACTTTTATGAGTGTTGTGATTGGCCAATGACATAGGCAGACAGACAGGATGATGCAGAAGTGGTAGGGGAGTAAAGTTGTGCAAAAATCTCAATTTGACCAAAAAATGACTTAGGCAATTATGATATGAAGCTAACGATATAGTACAATATAACACAGTCACCCCTTACACAGGGCTCATCTGTGGGCACAGAGAAACATGGACCAGGACCAGCAGTGGTGCAGGGGTATCATCATTGGTGATCATGAGGCTCCAACCTGGTGAGGTTGCAGGTTCAAGCCCTGGCAGAGGTGAGGGGGATGGAAGAGAGGACCTGATGGAGAGCAGGACATCAGAGGAATGGTGCTACCGGCTGGCGGAGAGAAAGAAACTACGGGGGGCTTACTTGGCCCCCCCAAACCTGGAAAGTAGAACAGCAGGGGGTTGTTGGCTTTTTTCCGTCATCCGACTTGGTGTCTCATTACAAGTAAATGAAGGACAGGGCTATTGTATCACTACTACTGGTTGTGGGATTTGAACTCTGTACCTTACACTCAACATACCTGAGTCCTACCACTGGACCACCAGAGATCATGCTAGAGCATGGTTAGTTAAGGGATTTTACAAGAGTAAGGCAAAGTTGCAGGTGGTGAAACAGACATTGGAAAACTCACCAACCATCCAACCACATGTTGCCACGGGCTCTGGTGGTCCTGAGGTAAGACTCAGGTATGTAATGTGCTTGGTACAGAGTTCGAATCCCCCGGGCAGTGATAGCCCACTGTCTGATCCAGTATGTCTCTCAGTTCAAACACTGAAGAGACCATGTCAGGATCCAAATGAGTACTCTTTGAATTCTGTAGTTATACAGTATAATTTAGAAACTAAGTCGGACGACGGGAAAAAGCCCATAACCTCCTGCATTTCTACCTTCCAGTTTTGGGGGGCCAAGTAAGCCCCCCGCAGTCTCCCTCGCTCTGTTCAGCCTTCCTCTGGGTCCTCCTCTTCATGAACCTGCAACTTGGCCAGTCTGGAGGTGCTTGCCTTGCTGATGACAATCCCACTACACCAGCGCCGCCCCAAACCCATGGCCCTCTGGGCCCACATATGAACCCTGTGCAGAAGGGGAACTGTGATATACTATGAACAACAAAAAAAGTCAGTAGGCTGTCTCTGGTTCAAACCCACAACCCTTAGGTATGCAAAGGAATGTTGTCTGTCTGTGTGTGTGTCTCTCTCCCTGTCTGTCTCTCTCTGCAACTTTACCAGTCTGGAGGTGCTTGCATGCTGTGGATGATCCCACTGCACCACCACTGCTGCTACAGTTCCACAGACCTCTGGGCCCACAGATGAACCCTGTGCAGAGGGGGACTGTGATTGATTGATTGATTGATATGTTATACTATATACAACACAAGTCAGTTGACATTCTATGGTTCAAACCCACAACCTCAGGTATGCAAAGGAAGCAGAAGACCACTGCTAATGAAGCACCAGGTCCCTACCCTCTCCTGCGTCCATGTTCACACACATGGTTCATCTGTGGTCAGGTAGTAATCGTCATATACAATACAACATAACAGCCTGTAAAGACCTTTGTCTCTGTCTCTCCCTCTCTGTGTCTCTCCCTTTGTCTCCCCGTCTCTCTCTCTCACCATACCACACCCATCATATTAAATCTCAGAAAGGAACTTTCACACTACATCAGGAACTCTACACACACATGCTCACGCACGAGTGCGCACACAAACACTACACACACTACACAGGTGACTTCACTAATTAGCCAATCAGCTCATTAGGATCCGCTGGTTCCGAAAATGGTTGAATCAAATTAGAGCAGTATTACCCACAACTGCACCTAACTTTTCAAGGGTGCACATTTTCTTTTAGCTCTGAAGTACGCCAGTTTGTTTTCTTGTCACACTTGAGCTGGCAAAATGAGGAAGTTAGAAAAGCAAAAAGAAAAGGGAATGACAGAGGTGAGTAGCACTATTTACACATTTGACCACAGACCAGTAACTCGTGATTTTTATGACGTACAACATTCGTATCAAAGGCACATGAAGAAAGACATGATGTCACATGGATGGGATTAGCAAAGGACACAAAAAAAGGAGGAAAATATACAGAGCACAGAGTGCAATGTGGCAACAACATGGCCATCACACACACACAGCAACATCATAGGTATACTTTTAACAAAAAGTGCAATAATCAAAATATATTAGTGGTGCTTATGGAAGTTTTTTATGGCTACTGTGGGTATATATGCCCCTCCTGGCTAAGATTTGCGTGATCTACAGGGGTTGCCTTTTTAGATGATACACTCATCTGATATCAAGTTAAACGAGAAGGCACCTTTTGCAGTTACCAAAACATAACAGCAGCAATGACAGTGATAAACCTTTCCAGTAAAAATCTGGCATCAACAATAGAGTATTTTGAGATTAGGTCATTAGACCAAACCACTGGAGACCAGAGAAGACTGCCTAATCAAGAAACAGTCAGTTAAAAAACAATGTTCACTGAGATGTTTTAGTTCACTGAGGTCACTGAGATGTTTTAATCAAAGATTCTAGAATGTAGAATCTTTGGTTCTAATCACGTTGCTTGGAGATCCTCTGACTCTACATCAAATGTTGGCAACAATACCCCCTTGACCTCAGCTGCCATGATGCATGTCCATGATCTCCACAATGCTGCTAACTTAAATCTACTTCCAGAAAAATTACAAACAAAAACAGCAATATATTTCTTAAAGGATCTGTGTGTGTGTGTGTGTGTGTGTGTGTTTGTGTGTTTCTCAGCAGGACTTTTATTCTGCTCACAGGTCCTCTTCATGATGAGTTTAAATGTTCTTGGAGAACATCGGCCTCTTCTAAAATCCGAGAGTCCAACCTGACTGCCACCGAACTCCCATTAGGCATTGCTGATGGGTCCTCAGCACAGCTCATAGGTGACCAGGTATATGCCTGAGAGAAAGCGAGGTCATCCTGTAGGCACGCTTCACTTTGTGAGTTTGTGTCCTTGCCAGCTACCCTCGATGTCATCTGACCTTCAAGAACAAGAGGCACTGTGGTGTCTGGAGTTGCCAAGCTACCGCACAGACGCCTGCCGAAGCCTGGGACTTTCCTAGATGGCGAGGCCTCTTGAGGGTGACTGCAGCTGGGCCCTGCTCCTCCTCCTCCTCCTCCTCCTCCCCCCTCTTCCACTTCCTGCTTGCACTGTGGAGCAGCAGGAGCAGCAGCATCAGCGGACGTCTCGAACAGCCCTCCTCTGCGCCTGAACTTGAAGGCTGGACTGGGGCTGGCCGAGTCCTCCACGGCGTCTCGGGGGAACAGGTGCTTGACCACGGGGGCGGGGCTGGGTGAGTTAAGCGTCAGCAGGCCGAGACTCGACGCACCAGTAGGGGTCTCCACTGAGGCTACCTGCGTGAGGAGGAGGGAGAAAGTTAAAGCAACACTACATAACATTGCATTACATTGCATTTGGCAGACGCTTTTATCCAAAGCGACTTACAAAAAGGAGGACATAAGCTGACACAGGTGTAAAGGAACACGGAGTAAGCAGGCAACCTCTATACATATAAAGCACTTTTCCTCTTCGGTCGCCTTACGGGTTGTAAGCGGAACTCTCTCATTCGAACTACAGATCGGCGACCCGCTTTTGCAGACTTGCATAGTGCAGTTATAGCCAATGGAGAGTTGCAAAACTCCGTTGTATTGAACATTTCACTCTCTCACTATAGTAAACCCCTTTTATCCCCTCTTTCTCTCTGTCTCTCTCTTTCCCTCTCTCTCTCTCTCTCTCTCTGGCTGTCTCCATCACTCTCTCTATGGCAAATACATACACATACTACCTTGTGGTTCACACAGGTTGATGAACCACTGAAACAATTTTGGAAACATTATGGATAAAAAAAATACTTAATGTTGCTTTAAAGTTACAGTATTTAGGGGACACTTTTCTCCAAGGTGCAGTACAACACTATAAAACAGCAAACTATAAAACAGCAATCAGGTAGGTCACCTAGAGTAGGAGGGAGAAATGAGATGAGGGTAATGTTAGCTGCAGGGGCTTGTGTGTGTGTGTGTGTGTGCGTGTGTGTGAGTGTGTGTGTGAGTGTGTGTGTGAGTGTGTGTGTGAGTGTGTGTGTGAGTGTGTGTGTGTGCTTCAGTGTGAGTGCTTCAGTGTGAGTATATGGGGATTTCGAAAGAAACTGTTGAGCCCTTCACCTTTTTTTGGTTGAAAGTGAGAATCATAAAATGTATGTAAACAGTATGTGTAACCAATCCCCGCTAGCACAGCTTAGCGTAGAACATTAGTGAACACACACACAAACACACACACACACTTTCATTTATCTGAGGAGAAAAAAACACAAAGAATTTTACTGTCTTATTCTCCAATAATGAGACGTAATAAAATATATCTTGAATCTTGAATCCTGAACCCTAACACTAATGATAAAAGATGGAGGACGGAGTTAAGAGCCTGGCTTTTAGTAGTGTGTCGGTCTCCAATACCGAAGTTGTTATGAGGTCACTTGAGACTGCGTCTGGACAAAAAGACCTTGGTTACAGATGTACAGTATGTCACAAAAGTGAGTACACCCCTTCACATTTCTGTACATTTTTTTTATTATATCTTTCCATGTGAGAAGTCTAAAACCATAACACTTTGATACAATGTAAAGTAGGTGTAAGCTGTACACTGCCTACTTTACATTATGTGTGTTACAGTGTTATATCTTTAGACTTGTCCCATGGAAAGATATAATAAAAAAAAGTACAAAAATGTTAGGGGTGTGCTCACTTTTGTGACATACGGTAAACATCAAATCAAAAGGTACATACCCTCTGTTGTTTAGGGGGGGTGCACCAGCGATCAAAGTCACCGACACGCTTGCTGGCTGGACTTTGTAGAGAACCACTGATGTCCCCGCAGTGGTTTCTCTCCTTGGAAGAGGCCGTCTGTGATGCATTATTTGTGGGCCGTTTACTGTGCAAGGCTGTGGGGTCCTCAGTGCCCTCCATAGGTGACCAATTGTATGCCTGACTAAAATTCAGATCATCCTGCAAACAGGCGTCACTCGTGTCCAATTCCTGGCCAACATCTTCGTCCGTGATGTCCCTACACATTGTGGAGGGTCTTGGAGTGTGCTGCAGATAGGTACCATATGTGTCCATGTCTCGACAGGCCAGTTCCTCGTTCTCTTCCTTGATTTTGATCTCTACCTTGATCTCTGTCTCTGACTTTATTTCGTTCTCTTTCCTGATGGCTTCACGTCTTCCAGAGGGTCCTGGAGTCTGCCTCAGCCGCACTCCACACGTGTCCATGTTGTGGTCCACATACTCCTCCTCCTCTTGCTTGATTTTGATCTCGGACTTGATATCGGTCTCCTCCTTGATTTCATTCTCCACCTTAATGCCCTTCCACACTCCAGAGGGTCCTGGCGTCTGGCTTGGGAGGTTTGGTGTCTGCGAGGCCTGTGTAGGCCCGAAGCCTGGGGCTTGCCTGGAAGGGGTGCCCTGGGTCGGCTGGGTGAAGCTGGGCTGGTTGGCCGCGACGTCCTCCTCCTCCCTGGCCCCCGGGCCCCCCTGCGGACTGACCAGCTCTCGGACCAGCTGTGCGAGCCTGGTGTTGCGGCGTCTGATGTGACCCTTGATGGCCTTCTCGACGTCCGCGTCCCGGGAGACGACGTAGACGCGCTTCTGTCCGCGCGTGACCGCCGTGTAGACGTGTCTCCAGTCCTGCGCCACTCCGCTGCCCACCATGTACACGATGGTCTCCGCCTCCGAGCCCTGACACACACACACATTAATACACGCACACGCACATGCACGCACACACACATACAGACGCGCACACACATAGACGCGCGCACACACACACACACACATACAGACAGACACACACACACACACATACAGGCGCATACAGACACACACACACACAAACACACATACAAACACACATACAGACACATGCATAAACACACATACAGACACATAAACATACAAAGAGACACATACAGACACACACACACACACACACATAAACAGGCATAAACACACACACACACACACACACACGTTCCCACATAAACACACACATACATGCATAAATACATACATACAATCACACACACAAATAAACACACACCAACAGTACACAGTACAGTACAGTACACAGACACAAACACACACAAACATAAACATTTTGTTATTGTCAGCATTTTCTCATCACTTTTCTCAGCAGTTTTCTGCAGTAAAAAATATTTTGTAATTATAATGTTTTATTACGCTGCCCTTGGCTGCGCAGTTGGAAATGAGACTTTTTTTCCCCCCTTTACCTTCCATTGCCTTGTATGGTTTTCCTGTGTGTGTGTGGCTATCTGTAAATGAGTGTGTGTGTGTGTGTGCGGGTGAGTGTGAGAGTGTGTGCACGTGTGTGTGTGGCTATGTGTGTCCTGTGTGTGTGTGTGTGTGTGTTTGTGTGTGTATGTATGTATATATGTGTGTGTGTGTGTGTGTGTGTGTGTGTGTGTGCGCGTCCTACCTGGAAGGTGTGTATGGTCCGTGCCCAGGCGTGCTGTATCCGGCACAGTCTCTGCACCTCCCTGAAGAGAACCCAAAGCTCCTTCCCCTGTCCGTCATCCAACAGGAAGTACCGCCTCTTCCTCTTCCCCTTACTGTCATCCTCCACCCGTGTCACATCCTGCCATAAAGCCAAAGAGGCCACGATCAATGACTGAGCACACAGACTTTGGGCTTGTTTGAAATGCCTGACATGTCAAAATAGTTAGCAAATCCGATGGAGTCCACTGTGCCTGTGGATATGGTTTATGAGCCTTAGTTTTTGAATTAAATAAATGAAATAAATTAACGTTTTCATTGTATCCTAGTGGGTTGAGAGATGTGCCTATGCACTGTCCCTGGTCCCTGGTTATATAAATAAATCACCCTCACCTGATGGGCTTGTTTAAAATGACTGGTTGGCTAAGTGTCTGGTTTAAAGCAATGCATTCTGGACTTGAAATAGTGACGCATTTGAACAACCTCATCCAAACGTCACCCTACCACACTGTGCCCACCTGTGTGGTACGGTGACTTTCGGACGAGATTGTCCAAAAACGACACTATTTCAAGACCAGAATGCATTGCTTTTAGCTAGCCACTTGGCCGGCCAGTCATTTCAAACAAGCCCATCATGTTAGATGAGGTGATTTATTTATTTAACCATGGACCAGGGACGGTGCATAGGCACATCTCAATCCACTAGAATACAACGGAAAAGTTAATTTATTTCATTTATTAAATTAAAAAACTGAAGCTCATAAACCATATCCACAAGAGCAGTGGACTCCATCGGATTTTGCTAACCATTTTGATATGTGGAGCATGAATGCACAGCTTATAGAAAGGTGCCATTTATTGCAGGTAATGAGGTGATGTTTCACAATATGCATACAGCAGTATTGCATGATGTGATACTGGAGCATTTTCAGTATAGTACACAGCCCTAATCTGTGGTCACAATACTGCCCTACAAACACTGAAACTGTGGAAAAACATGTTGTGGGTATAATATTGGTGATGCTTTTATGTACTTTCTTTATAGGAACAAGCAAGAGATTTAGTCACAAGACAAAAGAGGTGTTATAAAGTTAATTTCCAGTCTAAATTCAGTTTTGACAAAACATGTAGTTTCTGCCTTTGGGCTTTGTTTTTAGGGCAACATAGTTAACCCCATCTGTGATGAGAAACGCATGGCAAAACACACTGGACATGCGCTGCTAGGCAACCGCATCACTCAGACTCCCCAGTCACCCAAAACAAACACACAAACACACCACTCTTTCTCCTACCTCAGTGATGTAGAAGATCTCTCCGTTACACAGTCGTTCCTTCACAATCTCCTTCTCCTCCTTCTGCTTTCTCTTCTCCCTTCTTCCTGTCCGCTCTCTCCGCGCTCCACAGCTGCCCCCCTCCCGAGCGTCATCGGCGGAGGAGGAGGAGGAGGGGGGAGGAAGGGCGCCCCGTGTGTCCTGGGTTGCCGTGGCGACAGCCAAGCTCTGCTCCATCGTGATCGCTGCTGCCCCTCCTCCTCGGTTCCTGCCGACCTCGTGGCTCCTCTCGGGCACGTAGTTGTTCCTGGTGCAGCAGATCTTGTCCCCCACGCGGAAGTCCAGCCTTCGCCGATGCGTCCTGGCAGAGACAGACAGAGTCATGGTGCACTTCAGAAGAACGCAGCTGCACACTGCACCTTGCTTCTTCTAAATGATGTGAAGTCTAGGACAGGTTGCAAACCATAAAAGAACATGGCCACTCTGTGTTGCTTCTTTTAAACTGCTTTAGTTCCAACGTTTCAAATGAAAGCATTTTAAAGCATTTTAAAAGAGGCAACGCAATGTGGGCTATCTATATTCCAGCCTGCACACCATGACTCTTTAAAGGACAGCGACGGATGCACACTCCCAGTGATGTGCTGGCTAGAAGAGATAGCACACACTGTGTTGCTTCTTTTAAAATGCTTTGTTTCGAAACGTTGGAATTAAAGCAGCTTAAAAGAAGCAATGCAAAGTGTGTGGCTGCATTCTTTTGAGGTCCGCAATCTGTCCTAGCCAGCAACTCACTGGGAGTGTGCAACCTAAAGAGTCATCGTGTGACACAGAGGAAGGACACCATTTTAGGACGTGAACTTGAACCAGAATAAAGTGTCTGGACTGCATAGAAAAACGTCTACAGATAGTACACTATACTTTAGAGACTACCGACAAACAACTGGACAGGATTAAATGTCCTTGTCTGTCAACCTTTTAAGATCAAGTGTTAATCAATGCATACAACATACAATGGAAGCCAAGGTATCAGTATTGTTACCAACAATTACAACACAAAAAACATGTAGTTCATGTCAGGATTTGAGGACAAACAAACAGACAGACTACTCAAAGCTAGGCAGCTGACACACATCATCTGAATAAACACACACACACACACACACACACACAGACACACACAGACACACACAGACACACACACGTAACCTGAACAGTGTAGGCACCTGGTTGGATGATTGACATAATGCACGCAGCAAAGCTCGTTGATGAGGGCACAGTCCTTCCTGTAAAGGCAAAAACAGCTCTGTTACTTCCCCAACCACATGATGACCGCTTTTAGCAACACACTTCAAAAATACCTTTTCCCCTACAGAAAGGGCTGACTCCATTATTTTAATATCAAGATTTATATTTGTATCTATATTTTATATTTATGTTTTATATGTTTATATGAATGGTCTTTTCTATAAATGTACTAATCGGAGTCAAAAGTTATACAATTCCTATTGTATGTTTAATGCTATGGTGAAATGTACCTCCTGAAGGCGATGAATTGTGAGGTTTTGTGGTCTTGAAGGCCAGCACCATGTTTGAGCAGAAGGGACACTGCATCCTGAATAGCTGAGCAGACAGACAGAGGCAGTAAAAGCAACATTAGATAAGATCGAGATCGAGCTCAAACACCACACCGTCTGAAGGTCAGCCACCCAGACATGCACCACAACCACGAGATAATCCGCAATCCCCTAAAGTCCTATACACACTTACGATAATATCAAAAACACCATTTTCGGATGTTTTCTTTTTTGAAAATGTATCTTTTTCAGTCTTCCTTGCCCTTAATCTTAACTGACAGTCGAGAGCTACAGGAGGTGAGTAGGAGAGAGATGCCGAAAGGTAGGATGCTGAAATGGCATAGGTTCGGACCTGAAACTGGTGTAACTAAACAGGTCAAAATAATCCTTGCCCAGATTTAAAGTTTGGCCCAGGTATACACAGGAGTATACCGTCGGAGGATAAACTATCCTTGTAGCGAAAGGGGGAGAGAAGTCACCCCACTCTGCTTTGAACCCAGGAGTACCCAACATGCACTCTAACCGTAATGCCAAACAGCAAGGCTGGTTGGAATGGCAGTCAGAGTACATCCTCAGCTGTAGTGATGTTTTACCCTGCTAGTCCAGAACTTTGGTCAGCTGCTGTTGTTGTTTTTAAAGTGCTTTATAAATAAACGTGATCTGCCTTTTACTTTCTCCAGTTTGTCCGCCTCTGCCTCTCTGTTTAAGGCCAAGACTTACATGCCTGTATCTGTATTCAGCTAGCACAGAAACATTGTTTCCTTATAATTATTATTGGTATATTTATTTATTTATTATGAGCTTGTAGTTGTTTTGGGCTTTTTTTTATTGTGACAGGACAGTGAAGAGCAGGATAGAAAGCGAGTGGGAGAGAGATGGGGTAGGGTTGGGAAATGACCCAGGCCAGATTCAAACCTGGGTCCCCATGGGCACTTGCCCATTCATGATATGCCACAGCACCCCCGAGCTTATAATTGTTGCTATAGAGCTAAGATCACACTCACTAACTCAACGGTGTCTCACACACACACACACACTTACACACACTTACACACACTTACACACACTTACACACACTTACACACACTTACACACACTTATACACACTTATACACACTTATACACACTTACACACACACACACACACACACACACACACACTCACCAGTGTCATCCTCAGCCACTCTGACGTAGATGAAGCGTCGGTCGGCGGGGGGCATGTGGGGGCAGTAGGTCATGTCCACCACGCACACACACACACACACACACACACACACAAACTCACCAGTGTCACACACACACTCACCAGTGTCATCCTCAGCCACTCTGACGTAGATGAAGCGTCGGTCGGCGGGGGGCATGTGGGGGCAGTAGGTCATGTCCACCACGCAGTCGAAGTCCAGGGGGCTGTAGCAGCGCCTCTGGCCCATGTCTGCTATCCTACGCCACAGGGAGATACAGCAGGAACATCAGGCACATTAGTTATGTTTTATTCTTCTTTAAAAGTTTTTTTTTGCTTTAACTTCATGTTTGGAGGAAGAAAATGTAAACATAAGACATATCAGCTTGAATTTGCACAGTTTTCAATTCCTGATACATCGGGAACATCAGTCACAATGTTTCATTCTTCTTTAGAAGTTTTGCTTTAACTTCATGGTATGGTGAAAGAAGACATATCATCTTGGTAACATTGAAATTGTCTTCTCCGCTATCCTACGGCACAGGCAGATCCATCAGAAACATCAGTCACAATGTCTTTGCTTTCACTTCATGTTATGGAGGAAGAAATGATAAAAATAAGACATCAGCTTGGTAGCCTTGTATTTTGTGTTGTGGTTCTGTTTGTGCTGTGGCCTAGTGGTTAGAGGGTTGGTCTTGGGCGGACATCCTGGGTTCTGCCACATATTTGTTCCAGCCAATTCACTGAACCACCTTATCCTACTTATCACCAGTCTGTAGCCAGGTAGATGAGTTCATTAGTGAAATCACCTATGTTAGGGGCACAGACAGAAGAAATATGTCAGGACTTTTACTTTCTCAAGTTGTTTTGTCTGTCTCTGAGCAGAGGCAGATACATCATGGACATCAGTCAAAATGTGTTAATGTTCGTTCGATTTTTTTTGCTTTAACTCCTTGTTATGGAGAAAGAAATAAAAATAAAACATATGTCTTTTGTGTTGGTATCGGTGTACTTTGTGTTGTGTTTGTGTTATGTCCTAGTGGTAGAGAGTTGGTGTTGGGATCAGAGAGTCGGAGGTTCGAATCCCATTCCAGTAGGAAGAATGGGGGTGGGGAAGTAAACAAGTCATGCTCTCCTGCACCCTCATCCATAGCTGGAGGGCACTTGAGCAAGGCATCTAACCCCACACTGCTCCAGGGACTGTAACTCAAAACTCTGAGAAAGTTTTTCTACAGACAAAAATGCTGAGAGAAAACTCTGTACCTAAAATAACTAATTCACTCTGGATAAGAGCAGCAGCTAAGTGTAATGTAATAATGTAATGGTTCCCTCATTATTGAAAAAAATCTTTAAAAAAACACTCCTTCCACCCCATCTGAATATGGTCAGGAATGTTTAGTACAGTGACAGTTTAAAATAAAAATACATGAATTAAGACAAATCTGGACAGTTTTCAATTTTTAATACATTGAGAAAAATCACATGTGAATGTTAATGTTATGTTATTTATGGTTAATATTACGTTGTTCGTCTTTAGTTTTGTGCTATGTTATGTTATGGTCACATTATGGTTATGTTATGTTACATAACAGGAGACTCTTAACCACTCACTGTCCAGCGTTTTTGACGATGAGTGCAGACTCTGCCCTGTGATTGGTTCTCATCTCGATGGACCAGTGCACTTTGCCCAGGCTGTTGAACAGGTCATACAGGGCGTTTCCTGGCTCAATGCTGGGCAGCTGACGCACATCACCTGAGCAAACACACACACATGCACACACACACACAGATGTTTACACACAGTTGTGCACACACACACGCCCACCCATGCCCACAAACACACTCTCTCACACACACCACACACACACACACAACAGACACACAACACACATACATATGCACACACACACACACACACACACACAGGAGACCAACAATATGCCTACTGACCATACAATAACACATGTTTATCATACTATACTATACTATAATATTCCACTAATTTCCCTAATTTGGTTAAAGATAACCAGGCTTCTTCGTGTAGGATGCGAGCGGTGACTGGAAGTTGGGGTGAAGTGGTGCAATAAGACCTCCAAAAATATCCACGAACGTAGTAGAAAAGTATATTCCTTTTATTTACAAAAAACCCAGTGCACAAACAAAACATAAATAACTAAAATTAACGACACTTAATCCGAAAATAAATTTATACTTAACACAAAGAAAACTCAAACAAGGCTTTTAGGCTCACTGCGACCTCCCGGTTACCAGCAGCGCCTTACTACTCAGCTCTTGTTTGAAGTAACGTTCTCTCGTGTTCGACTCTGTTCGTGTCTCTCTGTTCGTGTTCCTCTCTTCTTCCTGTTCGTTGCCATGCCGATAATGCTAAAATAAATGGGTTTGAACAGTTCAATTTGTATTGTGGCTGGTTTGATGATTGCGGATGCGTGTGTGTGTGGGTGCGCAGGTGTACAAAGTTCGTGCTCAGTTTTTAAGCGGCTAAAAACAGTGAAAGGGGGAGACGGAGAAGTTCGCCCTTTCACACCCAGCAAGTAAACATTTATTTTTGCATTAATATGTTGACAAAGAGTGGGGCATACATTCCTATATCTGTATTCTGCTAACACAGAAACATTGTTCTCTTTTATTATGACTAACATGCTGTGAAGAGCTATTAGAGATGTATGTCTGTTTCCTAACCTACTAAAAAAGTTGGGGACTTCCCTCAAAAGCACACTAAAGATCCTATATCTGTATTCTGGTAACACAGAAATGTTGTTCCCTTATAATGGTTGCTATATATTTTTATTATGACTAACATACTGTGAAGAGCTATTGGAGTTGTATGTCTGTTTGTTTTTTAAGCTACTAAAAAAGTTGGGCACTCTCCCCAAAAGCACCCTAAAGAAAGATCCAAGGGCATCTCAAAACGCATTAGGCTTGCGGGGGAAGGGCATCTCAAAACACATTAGGCTTGCGGGCGAAGGGAGAACTGAACTGCGAGCATTTGTTAAATCAGCCCATTGATTTGTTGACAGCTGTTTGTTCGCCAATTGATTTCCAGTCTGCTTTTGCCATTTTGGCTGACGGCTGAGCTGAGCTGAGCGATCGGACAGGCCTCTGTCTGAGGTCGGAGCGGTTTCTGTCTGTTCCTGTTCCACCCGATTCCCACGCTCCGAAATCCACTAAATCTAAAATTTACGCCAATGGCAAGATCAGCTTACGGCCCTGCAGGGTTTCACCTGCTATTGAGCGACAGCAGCAACACATACCTTTAGGAACTTTACAAACGATTAAAACTGAAAGGGAAAGTTGTTACAGTTGCTCTGTTTATTCTCTAAAGGACTTTAATGAGGTTTGTTTTAACAAACCCCCTTAGCAGCACCCCTGCTTACATTGTTGTTGTTGTTGTTGTTGTTATTATTATTATTATTATTATAGGTACTTACTGAGGAGGATGAGCGTATTATTAGTATTACTATAATGCTACTACAAATAATAATAACAATAACAATACTAATACTAATACTAATAATAATATTAACAACAATAATATCAGTATTCTAGGTGCTTACCGAGCAGGATAAACTTCTGCAGGCGGGCCTCTGTGGAGAGGATGGTGAGCAGGGAGTGGAGGATCTGCACCGACACCAGGCTGCCCTCGTCCACCACCAGCGCCCGCACCTTACGGAACTTCCACGGCGCCCTCTTCTCCGACGAGCCCTCCCCCTCCCCCTCGGCGTCACCCTCCCCCCCTGCCTGAGCCTGGGTCTGGCCTTGGGCCTGGGCCTGAGCTTTCTCCCCCATCAGTTTCTTCCAGTTCATGTAGCTGAACAGCACCTGGGGAGACACACGGACCGAGAATGACTTTTTTGGTGGTGATTTTCAGAGATTGGTGTATTTCTTTCACATTATGTTGATATTCATAGTGAAGAATGCTGTGATTTAAAGCACTATACAGGTAAACAAGACATCACTGTTCATTGTTATTCAGAAGAGCGTGATACGGAGAACAGACCAACAAAAAGCTGACAAGAGTGCAGTCAATAAGAAATACAGAAGCAATAACAGTCTGTACTTCATAAAGTCATAATAATAGCTGAACAGCACCTGGGGAGACACACGGTCGGAGAATGACTTTTTGTGGTGATTTTATTAATAATAACAATAATAATAATAATAATAATAATAATCTGTATTTGTATAGCACAATTCATACAAGACGTAGCTCAAAGTGCTTCAACAGTTTGGCAGGAAAAAACACAAGGCAGCATTTGTTGCGTCTTGATGGCTCAGAGAAAGGTTGTTCAGGTCTTTCACATTATGTTGATGTTTATAGTGGAGATTGCTGTGATTTAAAGCACTATACAGGTAAACAAGACAGCACTACTCACTGTTATTCAGAAGACAAGATAACAAAAAAGACCAAAATAGCGTAATGTGGAGAATAGACTAACAAAAAGCTGACAAGAGTGTGGTCAATAAGAAATACAGAAGCAATAACAGTCTGTACTTCATAAAGTCATAATAATGTGAAGAGGAAAGTGTGTGTCTACCTGGTGCATGGTGTACGCAGTGAAGCCAGTCCTCTTAGTCAACAACCCAGCTGCCCTGCCAGTAGGTGCCGTCAGAAGAACCTCGACTTTCTCCTCTTTCTCCTCCTCTTCCTTCTTCTTCTCCTCCTCATTCTCGTTCTCCTCCTCCTTTTGTGTGTTCCCTTCGGTCTCGTTCCTAGGCTGTGGGTCGCTGGCGGCGTTGGCGTTCTGGAAGTCCTGGCAGGCCCTCTGGACCTCCTCCTGGTCACGCCGCTGCTGCTGCTGCTGCTGCTGCTGCATGGCCGCCTTGAACACCAGGCTGACTACCGTGGTCTTGCCGCAGCCGCCCTTCCCGCTGATCACCTGATTATTCGTATTATTATTATCATCATCATCATCATTATTATTATTATTACTATTACTATTATTAATCTAATAATTATTTATTATTTGTTATTATTATTATTATTATTATTATTAATAATCTAATTATTATTTATTATTATCATTATTATAATAATAATTATTACCGTCACCGGGTTCGCACAGATCATCTCGGCCGCCCGCACCTGGTCTGGGTCCAGCTCCACCTCCACCTCAAAAGTCAAGGTCAAAGTCAAAGTCAAATTCAAAGTCAAGGTCAAGGTCAAGGTCAGCTTTATTGTCAAAAACCATATGTACAGGTTGCTGCACACACAGAATTTGAAATTGCAAATGCTCCCTAGGCCCACAGTGGACATTAAACATCTTATAAACAAGAAAAGAAGACATGATGAACATCAGACATAATAATATAAACATAACAAAAAGTACAATAGGCTGGCATATAATACAAATAAGTAAAAACACAGTGTGTAGTGTAATAAAGCTCAAATGGTGCCATTTAAGCACTAGTGTCATTGGGTGTAGTGCAAACCTGCGCAGGTGTGTTCGACTCCGGACCGGCCACATCCACGGGGCCTGAAGCCTCCTGAGATGGGGTAGGGGTTGAGTAGTCCGTGAGGTCAAAGTTCACATCCCATGAAGAGGATGTCTCGGTCTCCCCGTTGGGACTCGTCTCCCTTATGTCCCGTCCATCAGCCCCCCCTGCTCTTCCCTGTGGTGCACCCCCTACCCTCGCCGTCTCCCCTATCCTCATCCTCCTCTCAGCCTCCAGGTGTGAGGCTCCTGCCTCGTTTACTAGTCCTCCAGGTGAGCTTCTACCTGCCTCCGCTCGTGCTCTCAGCCTCTCCTCCTGAGCCTCCCTCAGCACACGCCTCACGTCCAGATCGATACACCAGCGCTCGAACTCCGCCCCCCTCGTCAGCCTCGCCAGCCGCTCGCCGATGCCCGTCTCATAGGTGTAGAAGTTCCGCAGCACCACCTGAAGGAGTGGAGATAGGGTTAAAGTTAGAGTTAGAGTTAGAGATAGAGATAGAGATAGAGATCGAGTTACGGTTAGGATTAGAGATAGGGTTAGTTGGGGTCTGGAGTTGGGGTCTGGAGTTGGGGTCTGGAGTTGGGGTCTGGAGTTGGGGTCTGGAGTTGGGGTCTGGAGTTGGGGTCTGGAGTTGGGGTCTGGAGTTGGGGTCTGGAGTTGGGGTCTGGAGTTAGGGTCTGGAGTTAGGGTCTGGAGTTAGGGTCTGGAGTTAGGGTTGGAGTTGGATTTAGGTTACAGTTTTATATGTATATGTCTGTGAAAATTCCCATTCATTCAGGTCACAGTAGTCCAAAGAGCTACGTCGCTTAGGAGAAAAGTGCCTGCTGAATACAACAACTACAACTGTAAGACTGTAATCAAAGGAGCTAAGTTGTAAGCAAGTGGACTTCTTTTGGAGCTTGAAGACGTTTCACCTGTCATCCGAAGGGCTTCTTCTTCAGTTCTGGCCTAATTGTGGGGAACCAGGAGCTATATCTCTGGAGCACACACACACACACACACACACACACACACACACACACACACACACACACGATGATGGAGAACCAGGAACTGTATCTCTGGGCCACTGGAGCTGGAGTTCAGCCTGTGACAGAATGTGACAGAAAGGTCACATGAGTCACCCACTAACACCTTTCAGTGTGTGAATTGAGTCATTTTGGTCACAGGATCCAGAGAATCAGGCGTGAACTGAAGACTTTTGGATGAGAGGTGAAATGACTTCAAGCTCCAAAACTTACTTAGGCAAATGCATCTCCTTGTGTGTATGAGGGTAGTCTGCTTACTCTGTGTTCCTCTACACCTCCATTAGCTTATTATGTCCCCCTTTGGTAAGTCGCTTTGGATAAAAGCGTCTGCTAAGTGTAATGTAATGTAATGCAATGTTTTGTGGTTGCCTTTGTAAAGATGACACCCCAACACCTTGTGCTTGGAGCCAGCTGTAGTAGAGTAGTATAGTATAGTAGTCTTTTCTGACACACTCTGTAGTAGAGTAGTACAAAAAGCATTTTTGGATGAAAGTGTCTGCTAAGTGTATTGTAATGTAATGTATGTGTTTCTGTGTAGGTGTGTAAGTGTGTGTGTGTGTGTGTGTGTGTGTGTGTGTGTGTGTGTGTGTGAGAGATAACGTAAACAGAACTCACCTTCTGCCGCTCCAGCAGCACGATGCCCTCCTCCTTGAGGAAGTGCACGGCCGCCCACACACACACCTGGTCCGCCCAGGGCCTCACAAGCTCCTCCAGGCCGCCGCGCTCCACGTAGGTGCTGCCCGAACGCTGGCACTCCGTCTTCAGCTGCTCGTACACCCGCAACGCGTCACGCTGCAGCTCCGGAATGTTCTGGAACAGGCCCCACGCCATGAAGGCCTCGAGACGGGCCTCGCAACGGATCAGGCCCAGGTCCCTGTACAGAATCTGGAGACACACACACGCGCACACACGCACATACATATACCCACACACACACACACACACACACACACACACACACACACACACACACACACACACACACACACAGAAAGTGAGAGAAAGGCAGGGGGCGACATGATTAAGACACAGGAGAAGAAGATTAAATACATTTCTAAAACTTCTAAAACAATTGCTCAGCTTAAAAAAAGACAGCAAAAAAAGAGGAAAGAAAGAAATGCTACAATGACATTGATGTCCAGGCATGTTTTCAGTAAGCACACTAGGGGACGCTGTTCTTCCACACTTTAAACACTAAACCATGAAATGAGAGCAGTGGATGAGCGCTACATAATGTGGCCTCTTTTTTTCTGGCCGTCAGAAAACCACAAGTGGTCAGGTTGTTCACAACAGGACAGAGGTAGCGAAGTGTTTTCTGGAGTCAGACGTTTAAAAAGATGTTTGCATTACATCTTGCATTACATTCATTGCATGAAGTTTGCATTATTGTTCCTTATTATCATTCACACACAGTTCGCACCAGGGATGTAGCCTGTTAGGATGATTTTAAGGGCCCAGCATTGGCAGGGGGCTCTTTGATGATACTGATAAATTATTATTAATAATAATGGTACCCAAAATTCATAGTGGCCAAAATTTATGGTACGCCCTTAGTTCCCACAGCTTGTTTTACATCAAACTGATTGCAGCCTCACACTGCATAAGAAAACGGCACCTCCTTCACACGGAAATTTACTAAATTTATTGTGGTCTTAAAGAGTGTTGTGCTGATTCAGTATGTCAGGTTTAATGACCATCACCAACACAAGATATTAAGTGTAGTGTAATTACAAGGTCTGTTTTAAATATTGCCTGTAACTGTTGATGTGTAACTTTCTAACGCTTTAACACATAAAAAGTTTGCAAGGCACTATCCAAAGATGAAAAGATGATAAACACCAAATATCTCGACAACCGGATGAACACCATCTGAGGAGGGTGGAGGCTTTCAGTTTGTGTAAAAAAAGTGTAAAATGTGGCCAACAGAAAGGGGCTTAATGTGACTCAATGTGACCTAAAGGGACTTAATGCACATCTTCTCACGGAATGTGGGGGGGGGATCACCATGTGTATTTATAAGAATGGGTATTTACGAGAACCCTGTTCAGAGTGTAAAACCGTCTTGATTCTGGTGGTTTGTGAAGTACATAAGGAAAAATTCCTGGGTAATTTTTGCCCATTGATCACGCTCTCTAAAGAGTAGAGTTGTAACACCTATCTAGCACCCTCCAGCCGGCCAACCCCACCCCCCACCCCCACCCACCCTCACGGTCTGCACAGCTTTCTCTCATTTCCTCCCCTCACTGAGTCACACAGGAAACACATGTGCTTGCTCTGATGCCAGTCAGGTTAAAGTTCTCACAGTTTACAAGCAAAAAAAAAACAAAAGTGTCACCAGCTGTGAAATGTGGTGTGAAGTGAAGTGTTAAATTCCTGTCAGTAAGGTGTTGAATTCCTGCCAGGCAGATACACTGCATTAAAAAAAAAAAAAACATTTTAAGTGTGTTCTGTCTGTTAAAGTGTGGTATGTTTGTTTATTTTTGTTTGTTTTACACAAATATATGAAACCAGATGAAATATATGTCACCTAAAACTTGTCTTGCGATACAGCTGCTTGTTCTGGCCTGCCATGCAGTTCTCACGAATGTGCAGAGTTAAAACTGCCTATGTTTTAATATGGACAGGACACTATTTAAATACCTTTGCATCTCACCCATAATACAAATATTGTGGTACCATAAATATATTCCAATGTAATGTGAAATGCAAAAGTAGACCTAACCAAGTACTGAGGGCATACACATGAACATGCTTTTTATAAGGCCAATACTTCTGTATTAGTCTTTTTGTTATTATTGGTCTGAAGTAATGTTCTAGGTTTCGGAGATTCTGGATACTTTGGGTTTTCATTAGCTGTAAGCTGTTGTCATCAAATGTAATCAAAGAAAGTCTTGAAATATTTCGCATTGTGTACAAAGAATGACTATAATGTATTAGTTTCATTTGTGAAATATCAAATATTTATTGAGTGTAACTTTGTAATGCTTTAACTTTTGAAAAAGTTTTCTAAAAATTTTGCAAGGAATTAAATGAAATAGATGAGAGTTTTTCCACAATATTCCACTTCATTGACGTGCCTGTACATAAGAACCACTGGGGAAGTCCAATGTTTGTGTGTCAGCCTTTGAGATACACAGTATAGCTGGTGGTGGTAGCAGGCGTTCAGGCCCGGTCGTACCATGCTTTCACATTCATCCACAAGATACACCTCAAACTTCTCGAATCCTCTCTGGACAATGCCAAGGACTTCCTTTTCGCAAACCGAAAGAAGGAACTTGTGCACGCAAGTCTGACGCAAACTTCTTCTACTGTCTATGGTAACAATGAAACCTGTTGTCAAGGAGACAATGGTAACTAAGTTGTGTTTAACTACCCATTTCTAATGCATTTCTAATGAACGACTGACTGGAACTGAAACAGAAATAAAAAAGAAGAAACTGAAAACATGAATCTGCAAACCTTTGATGACAAATCATATGCTACTACTTATTCTACCCTGTGTTTATACATGCATAATGACAAAGTTGAATCCAATCTAACCGTCTGGTGTGACATTGCTACACTGTGAGTAACATTACATACCTGAACACCTGTTTATATCCTCCTTGCACTTCTGATTAGGTGCTTAACCACATTTCATTACCCTGTATTTATATATGTGTAACGACAATAAAGTTGAATCTCAAAGTCAAAGTCAGCTTTATTGTCAAAAAACCATATGTACAGGTTGCACACAAAGAATTTGAAATTGCAGCACTCCCTAGGCCTAGTTCTAGGTATCTAATCTAACCTAATGTTGAATGCAAGTCAATGTAATCACAAATGGCTTAACCACATTTTATTACCCTGTATTTGTACATGTGTAATAACAATAAAGTTGAATCTAATCTAACCTAATGCTGAATGGCAGTGAATATAATCAGAGGTAGGGGTATTGTTGCGCTCAAGATGTGTGAAAAAATGAATAGGTGCGTGGACCCAAAGCACAGAGGACGTGACGCGGCCGTGGACGTGAGCACAGAGAGCACTGGTGAAGGCAGAACCCTGAAACGTCTGCTCTACTCTGCTCTCAGAAAAAATTAAACAGAACTCCTTGTGCTTGACCTTAGTGTCTTTTTCAGTGTGCGAACCTGTTCTTACTTTTGAACAGTGAATATAATCACGAATGGTTGAACACTTACATGGTTGAAGCCCATCTTCCACACCTCGGACTCTATCACCTCCTCCAGGCGCCCCAGCAGGTAGCGTGCCCGCGGGGCGTCCGCGCCCTCCTTGGTGGGCTCCGCGTCCCTCCTCCTGCCCATGCCCACTAGCTCCCGAAACTGGCGGGGCAGGAGGGTGGGTAGGTGCCTCATCACCAGGCGGCATTGGGTGGCAGCCTGCACACACGCACCTGCAACTGTGGCGGGAGGGGTAAAGCAACGCAGGCGTTTATGTCTATAGCACATTTCATGTTTTAACAAAGACAGTTCAAAGTGGTGTTTATTTAAGTTTTTTTTTTTATTTGGAAGTCATATCATAGCAAAATTCTGGGGGGGGGGGGGGGGGGGGGGGGGGGGGGGGGGGAGAGTAAAGCAACGCAGGCCTTATGTCTATAGCACATTTCATGTTTTAACAAAGACAGTTCAAAGTGCTGTTTATTTAAAAAAAAAAAAATTTGGAAGTCATTATCATAGCAAAATTCTGCATGTAACTGCCTATTACTTACTAACTTACTTACTTACTTACATACATACATACAGACAGAGAGACAGTATAGCGGTGAAAGAAGACAGCTTGAGACAGACAACAGTTTCAGCCCCCAAACCACCCATGGCTACACCTGTGCTTTGCTACCCCCCTTACCTGAGTGTAAGACCAGGCCCCTCATGTGCTCTGCGGCTGCCCTGTTCAGCTCCCCCCCTTCTCCAAACTCCCCCAGGATCTCCGGCAGTTCACTGAGCACCACCGCACCTCTCCTCTCCGCCACATACCAGTCCGTGAACTGGGTCACGTGATCCGGAGCCACTCCGCAGGCGTTCAGGAACAGGGCCATCACGGAGCGGCCATCTTCGCCGCGGAGGTCCCGCCGCAGCGCGTACGAGGGGAACCCCTTGAGGGCCACACGCCCGCCTCGGGGACGCCCGACCCGACAGGTGACCTCCCACCAGGGGTCAGTCAGGGGGAAGCGACCCTCCACCCGCAGGGTCTTGCCGGAGTTGACCCGGAAGTCAACTGGTGGAATATAAGAACACGCAAACAGGGGGGGTCAGTTAACAGCTAAACACAGTAAGCCAGGCCTCTTGAAATGGCGGCCCTGGGGCCAGATGCGGCCCTTGAGATGATTTATAGTGGCCCCAAAGTGTAATGTAATTTAGTTATTACAGCGATGATTTGAGTTCATTGCTTTAATTGATACCTTGATAAGTTATATTGCCCGGCCCCTGGTTTAGTTTCAGTTTAATGAACTGGCCCCAGTCTCAAACTAATTGAATACCCCTGCAGTAAGCAATGCTGCCCTACAAAGCCAGTAGGAGGGATTTAGTCCCAAGACGAAGGAGGTGTTATAATGTCCATTTTCATTCTGAACTCAGTTTAGACTACATATTTTGTCAAAACTGAGTTCAGAATGGAAATGGACTTTATAACATCTCCTTCGTCTTGTGACTAAATCTCTCTCATCTTCCTACTAAGGAAGTTCATAAACACATTACCAGTATTATACCTCCAGCATGTTGGACTGGGTAGTATGACCATTTCAAAGGCATTATCTCAGTGTCAGTGTTTGCATAGTTACTGCACTTTGCCCTTGTAGGGCAATACATAGGTACTGAGGGAGCTCCATGTTTGCCCACCAGCCCTTTGAACACACTTCCAGGCATGCCAGGCTTTAATTTGAGCGCAGGGTGTGTCGGTTCAAAACTAAACACAGGGGTGTGGGAGCAGTGCATAGCCTACATGGGAACAGTGATGATGCCAAAACCCTTAACTTTACTGCACAGAATATATGTGTAAGACGAGAGGAAGGCCACCGTTAGATAATGATATTACTTCCTTCCCTTAAGCACAAGGAACTATTCTGCAATGCAAATAAAACAAGATAATCTCTTAGAGAATCGGCGTGTTCCTTCAACCGCAAGGCCTCAGAAGGAAATACTTGCAAATTTACTGTATACTGCTGACGTAAATGGGTATCATAATGAACTTGCAACAAATGCTGTCTGGTGTTTTTCCTGCCAAACTGTTGAAGCACTTTGAGCTACATCTTGGATGAATTGTGCTATACAAAAACAGATTATTATTATTGTTGTTGTTGTTGTTGTTGTTGTTGTCAGTCAGGCGTAAAACATCAATGGAACATCGCTTTCGCTTTTCGTTTTAAAAGGCTACTTCTACATTTACCATTAAAAGCTAAATTGTGTTCATAATGTGCGGGTTAAACCAGACAAATCAGACAGCGCTTTACGTTATAGCCTAATGCACTTAGCACTTGTACAAAAAACAGTCCATCTGACGACACAAGACAGGGAGCCCTGACATATCAAAACAATTCTAGGACAATCACGCAGCCCGCCCCCCTACAGAAGGACTGTGACTGTACCCTATTGTTTTCATAGATTGTTTAAAAACCCTTCTCTTCCAAGACTGCTTCCCTTCCTAACAAAACTAACATAACTAACAATCACTAAACCAACTTTCTCTCTCTCTGTCCCTATGCAGAATTACATGTCTGTGTGTCCCTACTCTGTCCCTTTGCACCTCTGTTTGCTTATGTCCTCTTTTGTTTGTAAGTCGCTTTGGACAAAAGCGTCTGCCAAATGCAATGTAATGTAATGTTTACCCTCGAGTCTTCGTGGCACGGATGACTGAAACATCCGCCCTCCGGCAGACAAGTTTTCCATTTCACCCATGTCAAGAAACTCTGGCTCATCCTCCTCCTCCTCATCGTCGTCCTCTTCGGAGTCCGATCCATCGCTTTGCTTCCTTTCTACGACTTGTCTAGGTGGCAAAATATAGCCAACTAAAAGAGTACTGCCTGGGGATACTGTTACGGCTGACATATCAGTGTTGCTGTGTATCAGCCTAATTACATGTAAACAACTGTCACACAACAACAAGCTGGTTTGCCCTTTCCCGCCGCCTTTCTGGTTCTAAAGCTCAAAAACTTCCGGTGCAGTGACAGCCAGGTTGAGACAATAAAAGTCTCCAACTAACATGTTTTTGATTGCCACCCTGCATGGTATTTATGTCTTTTATTCATACGTGTTTGAAGGCTGCCTTGGCTGAGAGTTATAGATTTACACTTCTTTTGGAATTTACATGTCTATTAAAAATTGACTAGCGCAAACAAACAGGGCTTCTCCGAACTACCATCTCTGTCCGGACCTCTGGTGGAAACCTCCTACCTCTCTGGCGTGGTAGTACAGTTGTCGTTCAGCGCTTGTTAAAAAAGAATGGGGTTTTCATCAGAGCACACAAAAACGCCCCTCTGCTACTAAACACCTAATTTCGTGGTTTTCACCTTATCTAGACTAATACATGTGTCAACCACGATCATCATCAAGATGCTTTCCAGGAATGAAAGAAGACTTTCAGGCAAAGGATATTTCATATGAACATGAGCTATTGTATTTACTAGAAGTAATAATTAGGCTATAAAAAAGGCAAGACCAATCATTTGGGGCAAAGACAAAGTTTTGCATTGTGAAATATCAATTCATGTAAGTTAACAGCTGCATTCAGAAAAGTAATTTTTAACAAACATTAACATTTAGCATAGATAGGTTAAAAACACAAAAATGTCATTTAAAAATTTGTCATTTAAAATTACAACACAAATGACAACATAATATAGCTTATGAAAAAATATATAAATACCTTTAAATCATACTCATATCCTTATAACATAAAGTAATGCCACACAAAGTTACAATACTCTGAGTAGGCCACCGGTATCTGTCACCACATATGCTTAACCTTGATGGCACTATCAGGTATGACATCAGAAATCAGTCAGTTGCTCTAAGATTTTTATTTAAATACTTAAAATGATTAGGAAAAAAAACATATATATATATGTTATATATATATATATATATTAGTCCGTGAATAGATGCGGCTGCTCGTCTATGGAGTGATAGACAGAAGCTCGTCTGTGCACAGAAGGCCCTGGTTGTACTGCTGAATCTTGTGGCGCAGTCGTTGTTTGGCCGGGTTCTCCACGTAGCTCTGAGCTGGTCCACTGGCCTGGACACCTGAGGCAACACAAGAGAGAGTTAGAAGAGCTCAACATAGTTAACACACATGGGTCTGAGTCTTGAGTCAGTACAGAATTTAATATCATTTCGTAATATATATATTGCTTCAGAGGGACTGTTGCTGTATCTTAATCGTTGTAAGTCGTTCTGGACAAGAGCATCAGCTAAATGCAATGTAATGTAATGTAGTTGTAATATAATGTCATGTAATGTAATGCAATGTCATGTAATGGAATGATATGCAGAGTAATGTTCAGTAATGTAATGTCATGTTTAGTAATGTAATATGGTGTTTAGTAATGTAATGTAATGAAGTGTAATAATATGCAGAGTAATGTTCAGTAAAGTAACGTAATGTTCAGTAATGTAATGTAATAAAGTGTAATAATATGCAGAGTAATGTTCAGTAATGTAACGTCGTGTTCAGTAATGTAATGAAATGAAGTGTAATGATATGCAGAGTAATGTTCAGTAATGTAATGTAATGAAGTGTAATGATATGTAATGTAATGCTGTGTTCAGTAATGTAATGTAATGAAGTGTTCAGTAATGTAATGTAATGTAATATAATGTAATGTAATGAAGTGTTCAGTAATGTAATGAAGTGTAATGTAATGTAATGTAATGTAATGTAATGTGTAATAGGTGGGCCGTGGTTGAAACATGCCTGCTGTGAGATGCGAGGGGAAGGGGCTGAAGGCGTTGGTCCTGCAGTCCTCACACTCCTGGGCGTCTGTGTCGGGGGCACAGCTGCACTGGACAGGCCAGCTGCCGTACAGGTCCAGCCCCGCCTCGTCTCCACACTCTGACTGCAGCGTACGCGCCGCAGACTGCGACTCTGACACACACACAGCAGCGGCAGTGGTCACACGCTTGTCCTGCTGTCCTGCGTCCTGGTGTTGCTGCCACCGCTGCGATGGTGACACGGTGTTGTCACGATGTTGCCGACTGCAGACTTCACCGCCTGCGCAGCTGAGGAACGTGACCTCTGATTGGCTGTACTCGCAGGGGCCCGACTGGTCAGACGGGGGGGCCACAGACTCGACGACGACGCTGGGGTACGCGGTCCCCCAGACCAGCTGAGCGGGAGCGGAGGTCTCCTCGTCATCCTCCACAGGCAGGCTGGGAGAGTGGGGGGGTGTGGGGGGGGGCCGGGGGCTCTGTTTTGGGGGGGTCACACCGTCGTCCAGGGTGTGCGGCTGGTCCTCTGGGGGGCAGGGGAGGGGTAGCAGTTGGCTCAGAGTCTGTAGCACCTACAGTGGGATGGAGGAACAGTAAGACGGACAATATGATTTTAGGGCCTTCATCACATTGTACATCATTCACTACAAACTACACTGTGTTATCCCTAAGCAATTTAACAAAAAAACACACACACTTTTCACTTATCAGCATTATGGTTAAGGAGCAGCACACACACTATTAAAAACAACAACAGCATTATGGTTACTTTGCCCATGGTGATACTATTTAAATCAATAAGCAGCGACACACACACTCATAAAGACAACAACAGCATTAAGGTTATGGTCACCATAACTACCGTTACCATGTCGGTGGTGGGCCTGTTGCGAGCCTTGCTGGCGCTGCAGTCCATGCCCAGCCTTAGGAGGGACAGGGCCACCGCATGGGGCCAGGGCCCCCCCCGGGAGTCACAGAACCTCAGGCAGGCGTCCACACCACCCCCCTCCTCAGCCGCATCCTCCAGCATGGCCCTCTGCAGCACAGAGAAAGACACAACAAGGGCTCAGAGGGCTTAGTGTGTAGTGTGTGTGTGTGTGTGTGTGTGTGTCTCTGTGTCTGTAATGCATGCATGCATGTACACATGTTTGTGTTTTTCACCCTGTTTTCACACTCTTCTTTTACAAACTTAGAGTATGTGTGTGTGTGTGTGTGTGTGTGTGTGTGTGTGTGTGTGTGTGTGTGTGTATGTGCGTGTGTGTATTTGTGTGTCTGTTTTCACACTCTTTTTCTATAACCTTAGAGTGTGTGTGTGTGCGTGGGTTTATTTGTGTGTCTGTAAGAGTGTGGCTTTCACACTCTTCCTTTACAAGCTTCTGACCCAGGGAAGTGTTCCTCTTTACTTTCTTTTTGTTTTGATTTATTTTTAATTACTGCAGAATTACACCCGTCATGGCCGTCCACTAAATCTATGTCTATAATTATTCTCTAATTTTGTTCCACTTCCTCTGTCATCAGCTAGTAGAATGGTTCCGGTTACTACAGCACCCACGGTTCATGTGTTCTGAGCTCTGAGCACCATACAGTGACGCAAGAGGCTCTTGCCTCTTCCTGTCGAGTGTGACACGGGCTGTTACTCACCAGGGGTGTGTGTTTCGGCTTGTCCTGCGTGACACTCTGTCCTGTCAGTGTTTCCAGCACCACCTACAGGGGAAACATCATCGCACACCAACCTCAGCACACAGGAAGCTTAGCCAGTTATGTGGTGGTGGTTAACCCCATTTAAATGATGTGACATTCAAATGATGCATTCAACATCCGATATATATATACACAACTGCATTCATTATGCTCACATTGTAACTCAGTTACTGTTACTACAATATTGCAGTTCAGTTACTACAGTAAAGTCCTTACTGCTGCACGTACTACATGGGTTTGATGCCCAATCGGACAATAAGATGTCAGGGCTTTCATCACATTGTACATCATTTACTACAAACTACACTGTATTATACTGTATATTGTACTATACTGTATATACTGTATACCTCACATTTGCTGCTCTTACTATTGCTCACTCACAAGGACAATAAAGTCTATCTAATCTAATCTAATTTAATTTAATTTAATCTAATCTAATCTAAACAAACAAAAAAAGCATGCATGTCCAATCCCTTGCGAATACAAATCTAACATCTGGGTCAAAGTTGTCCTTGTTCAGGATTGTTCCTTCATTTTGACTGGAAAAGTATATCACTTTTTAAATTACAACACATAAAAACATCACTTGTTGTTTTATCTATAGTATACTGCCCAATTTAGGGTCCGTGGGCCAACATCAGCCCGCAACCAATTATGTTTGGCCCCCCATGTTCAAATTTTAAGGTGTATTTAATTTATTGTACAACATTGCAACATGGATGTTTAGTGTTGGCCCATGGCCCTCCACCAAGATTCATTGACCCATGGCGCTTCACTGAGAAGAATTTGGGCACCCCTGATCTATAGTATACCGTACTGCCAAACAACTTGTCAAAATAAAAGCGGGCACTGACACTACCGACTCACCATCCCAAAGCTGTATATGTCCACCTTGGCAGACAGCTTCCCATCCCTGATGTACTCCTCCGGCAGGTAGTCCAGGTTGCCGTGGTTACTGGTCCTCATGGTGATGGTGCAGCTCTGGTTCACAGAGTGTGGTCTAAGCCGCGCCGTTCCGAAATCGCTTAGTTTGGGCTGAAGCCGCTCGTCCAGTAGAATATTGGCACTGTACACAAACACAGACACAGATACAGGCACACACACACACACAGAGACAGACAGACACACACACACACACACACAGTTAGTTTGAGCTAAAGCCGTTCATCAAGGAGAATACTGGCACTGTACACACACATGCACATACACACAAATTACACACAAAAATACAAACATACTTATACATTCTCCAAACATATACAGCTTACATTATAGCTAAAGACCTTGATTAAGAGGAGAGATCTAGATGTTTTAGTGTAAACGACCTGTGACAGTTTCCTGTAAGGAGCCCTGCTTTTAGCCCTACCGGGAGACCACTGAGAGGAGAAGTGAAACTCACTCACACCCACCATTTGAACACTCACAACCCATCCGTGCCACCTTAAAACTAGTGCTGTAAATCCCCACCTGTGCCACCATAAAAGCAGTACAGGGATCCTTCACCTGTGCCACCATAAAAGCAGTACAGGGATCCTTCACCTGTGCCATCTTAAAAGCAATACACACACAAACATACTTATACATTCTCCAAACACATACAGCCTATATTATAGCTAAAGACCTTGATTGACAAGTCTAGGAGGAGACCTAGTTGTTGAAGTGAGTGTGACAGTGAACCCCCCCACCTGAGCCACCTTAAATGCGATAGAGTGAACCCCACCATCCGTGCCACCTTAAATGCAGTAGAGTGAACCCCCCCAATCCATGCCACCTTAAAAGCAGTAGAGTGTGTGTTGTGTACCTGCTAATGTTAGCACAGATGACAGCGCAGGGCTGCGTGTTGTGCAGGTGGTGGATGGCCTTCGCTGTGCCTTTGATCACCTCCAGGCGCTCCTGCCAAGAGAGGACTTTCCCAGAATCCTATGGGGCACAGGCAATAACAGGGGTTAGGGGTTAGGGGTTAAAGGTTATGGTCCAAACTCTGAACCACTTCACTGACGATTCCACAGACATTAAGGGAACGCAATAAGGAAATCCTTACAGAAAACTTGCATTAGATATACTTAATAGACTGAAGAAAAGGGACAAAAGATTAAATCCATTGTTTAGGAGAGATACAGTAAAGAAATGGAAGTGTATGTATGTGTGTGTGTGTGTGTGTGTGTGTGTGTGTGTGTGTGTGTGTGTGTGTGTGTGTGTGTGTGGTGAAATATCTATAAGCATCCTCACAAATAGTACACATGTCTAAACATAAATACAACTACAACAACAGCATTAATCAACAAAGAAGATACAAAATACAAAATACACCATGCTATGCAGTGTGTAGTAATAGCCATGCATTAATGTTAGAAAGACACTCACAGAAACACACACACACACACACACACACACACACACAGGCATTGTAAACATGGTGATACCTCGTTAGTGCCATTAGATTTAAGCTCCACTGTCTCATTCTCATTCTCATTTGTGGCTATTTGCTCTTATGCTACGCAAGGACCTCTCTTGGCCTCTCTTAAGTATACTCATTTATGTAAAAGTTATATAAAGCCTGTGACTCAGTCGAATCACGAAACTGGAAGAATACTAAACAGAAGAGAAACTGGAAAGGGAAAAAAACAAACACAAACACCCACATACACACACACACACACACACACACACACACACATTTACAGTGAATCTAAAAGGAGAAGAGGCAAAAGGGCACATATGAGCAAATAATCTCAGAGCCTAGGTGGAATTTGGAAAGAGAAACCACACACACACACACACACACACGCACACACACACACATGCCCGCACGCACATGGCCATGACATCCCAACAGTGATTTGACTTGCGATGACGTCATACTTGTAAATGAAGCACATGTTGAAATGCTGACACTGTATTGTGTCATAGGTGAAATCCCAGCGTTTCTCACCACCTGCTATTACACCCTACTGTGGCTCAGGGCCCAGTGGCAGCTTTCAGACGCTAGGCCACAAAGACTCTCTTATTTATTTTAGCGGTTATTTTAGATAGATAGATAGATAGATAGATAGATATAGATAGATAGATAGATAGATAGATAGATAGATAGATAGATAGATAGATCTAGTCTAGTCACTACATGTCTTTGCATGACACTTAAAGTCAAAAGACCCAATAACGTGGTTTGAGAATGAGTGAAGTGTATTAGAAAACTGTGTCTAAAAAGAAGATGCGGAAAAACCCCTCAGAAGTCAGTTTTACTGTGGTGTGGAGTTGTGCAGGTTTGGCAGCCTTCCATCTCTTTTTACGGTTGCTGTAAGTAGGACAGGTCTAAAGCGCATCCTGCTTACCTCATGAGGTTATGTTTGCTATAGCACAGCATAGCACTGCATGGCCAGTGAAACCAAGCAGAAAAAAATACCGCCTACAATTTCACCACGTTTAAAACCGAACTTTACCTTGTAGCAATGTTCATATTCGCCCACAATTGATAAGGTGTTTAGCTACAACTCTTTCTTTGACATAAAGCAAGTAGAGACTATATATACTATTATACTATACTATACTATACTATTTTGACTGTTTACTGCGTCTTAAAGAGTTACCTCATACTTGGCTTAGCTCACTGTGGCTAGGGTTAGCTGAGGTCAGCCGTAAAAGGATGAATGTCTGGTCTCATTACAACATTCGAGACAAAGTTAATGACGAAACCCCCTAATTTCATCATGGGTTATGATCAAGTTAATGACACAAATGAAACACTGCTTAGTGCTTACTCAACAAATAAACCACTTTAATGGAAAAACCACAGATAAACTGTTAAGAAAATGTTTTTTCCTAAACTGTTTTTTCTAAACTGTTTTTCCAATGATATAGCTAATAGTGACACAGCATGGCACCTGTGCTATGCCTCTGCCAGTTGTGCAGGCCTTCTACAGCCTTAGTAAACAAAATGACACAGAGACAAACAGAGCTAACAGACACTCGTGTCACCCTTAAAAAAGCAGTATACTGTAACTCTTAGTCGCCTTCAGACATCTAATCTCTACGTGTGTCTATGTGTGCTAATTGCACAGTAATTTGTTTAGGCTTTAGAGATCAGTCAGTGTGCCAATGGCGAGAGAGAGAGAGAGAGAGTCTGATCTGTTGCAACACCCACCAAACCAAATGCCACTTCCTACATAACACACCTCACTCTTTACCTCCGCTCCTAGCCATGATTGCACAGAAAGACCACGAGTCACACACATTACACTACACTTAGCTGATGCTCTTATCCAGAGTGACTTACAGTTATTTAGATACAGGGTTTCAGTTACAGTCCCTCCCTGGAGCAATGTGGGGTTAGATGCCTTGCTCAAGGGCACTTCAGCCATGAATGAGGGCGCAGGAGAGCACTAGTTATTTACCCCCCACACCCCCATTCTTCCTACTGGAACGGGATTCGACCCTGTGACCCTCCATCCCAAGACCAACTTCTCTAAGCACTAGGCCACAGCTGCCCAGAACACACCTCCCTTCCTAACAAAACTAACAAAACTAACAATCACTAAACCAACTCCCTCTTTCTCTGCCCCTATGCAGAAGTACATATGTCTGTAGTGTCCCTCCCCCCGGGAAACTTATTCCGACACATGCACCTCCCTGTATGCATAAAGGTTGTCTGCTTACTCTGTGTCCCTTTACACCTCTGTTTGCTTATGTCCTCCTTTTTTGTAAGTTGCTTTGGATAAAAGCGTCTGCCAAATGCAATGCAATGTAATGTAATGTAACCTGCACACAGGAGCAGGAGTCACTGTACCTGGCTGTGTAGTCTGCTGTGGAGGGAGCCGTTGGACAGGTATGGGTACACCAGGATATAGCGATCGCCGTCAGAAAAGCAACCACACAGCTCCAGGATGTTGGGATGCTGGTAGCTAAAACAGGGGTTAAAAAGGGTTAGGGGTCTAGTTTTAGAACCAGAGGTTTAGGATCTAGTGACAGAAGCAGAGGTTTAGGGTCCAGTTTTAGAAGCAGAGGTTAGGATCTAATGATAGAAGCAGAGGTTAGGATCGAGTTTTACAACCATAGGTTTAGGATCCAATTTTAGAACCAGATGTTTACGATCTAGTGATAGAACCAGAGTTTAGGATCAAGTGATCTTCTACCTTTTTTTCACCAGGATCATTTTGGTTGTCAAAAGAACTAGTCCATTGAACAAGTTCATTTTTCTATGAACTGTGAGTTAAACATAACACATTTATAACTAAAGACCATTTTTTCATGTATGACATTGCACAGCATGTGCTGCCACCTCTCTTGCACACTTTTGCAAATTTTATAAGGCAAATTCACAGGCATAATAGATAAGCAGACCACATCACAGAGAATAGCACCACAGGACAGATAAGGCACCATAACACATTGGCTAATTTATAACTGGGCTTCCTCTTCTCAATCAGGACATTTCCCACACCTAAAAATATGAATAGTACAATACCTAAAATAGGGATAGTAATACCCAAAATATGAATAGTACAATACCTAAAATAAGAGTAGTGACATAATATAATGACGTTCCTAAGGCCATATTATACTCCTGGGAGCACAGAGCACAGTGCAGAGCTGTGGGGGGGGCTGCGGTTTACCACAGGTCCACAGGCCAATCAGCACTTCCCATCCTTCCCCCCTCACCAACTGCACATGTTCACTTCCGTGGCTGATTCGCAGTGCTTGATGGTGCATTTATGGAAATGTATCCAAGTGTTGAAAGCAATATTTTTGACAACAATCTAATGTGTACAAAAATATTTGTCTTTTTTCAATATAAATAGTGAGGTATAAGAGGGAATTCAGATACACACTACAGATACTCAGACACAATGTTGCCATATTAACAGCACGTTACAACCAATTGAAATTAAGCTTCTCTATTGTTTTTAGTAATGAACTGTCAGTTTTGTTTACAATCAGTTAAAAGTCCATTCTGGACCGTCTCAGGAACTGGCATTGCACAATTTAAAAAAGCAAATCATCACAGAAACAACTTAAAAAGAAACCTTAGTAAGAAGTAAACACTGCATTGGTAGAACTTAATGATGCCATTAACATTATGAATTTACAAGACACTGTTAAGGTAAACTAATGCAAAAAGGTCCATGCAGCACTTTGCCATAATGTTTTAGACAGATGGACAGATAGATGTACTCTATTGATCCAAGTCTGGAAAATTACAGAAGTTTTGAGAAGTTTGTTATGAGCAGCACTTTTTACAGTGGCATGGAGGGCACTTAAGCCATGGATGAGGGTACAGGACAGCTCTAGCAGTTTACTCCTCACTTCCTACTGGAACGGGATTCGAACCTGCGACCTGCTCATCCCAAACCCCCCCCCCCCAAAAAAAACGACAAACTTACAGGTGAAGAACCTCCATCTCTCTCCGGAACTTCTCCCAAAGGCTTTTCCATGAAGTGTTCTGTACCTGTGCACCAGGTGGACAAAACACAACGAAGAAAATTATTACATTACGTGTAATTTTTAAAAATTTATTATTCAGACACATGCACCTCCCTGTATGTATAAAGGTTGTCTGCTTACTCTGTGTCCCTTTACACCTCTGTTTGCTTATGTCCTCCTTTTTTGTAAGTCGCTTTGGATAAAAGCGTCTGCCAAATGCAGTGTAATGTAATGTAATGTAATGTAATTTAGCTCATGCTCACCCAGAGCAACATACACTGAATAAGCTACAGTGACAGTGGCTTTGGAGCAGTATGTGGTTGGTAGATATGCTAACAGTCAATACGGTAAAGGGTCAATGCAGCTAGAGCAATGTGGTTTTGGTTAGATGCCTAAATGTGATTTAGGTACAGGGGCAGTCCCTCCTGTACCAATGCAAGGTTAGTTGCCTTTCCTCAAGTAGGCTGTCTATCGCACCAAGCTAGTAGACAGAGACATTTTCTTTACTTTCATGACTATTTACATTGTAGATTCTCACTGAAGGCATCAAAACTGTGAATGAACACATATGGAGGTCTTAGTGTCTTAACTTCGACTTCCATATCTAAGTCTTAACTTTTATAGTGTTGATGCCTTCAGTCAGAATCTACTGTACAATATAAATAGTCATGAAAGTAAAGAAAAAGCTTTGAGAAGGTGTGTCCAAATTTTTGGCCTGTAATGTACAATGCTGTGTGTCTGGGCTACTACAATAATACTACTATAACATCTTAATTATGTCAAGCACTACATGCCAATAAATACCTTCAGGTTTTTGGTGACACTTTATTTTAATGGTCCCTTTTACAGTGCATCTACACGAAACAACATGTAATATTATGTACTTACACTGTTACATTAACCCAATTCCTAGCCCTAACCCTAAGGTACAGTGTAAGTACATCATGCTACATGTTGTTACACCCTTTATAACACTGTATTTCCTCATGTAGATACACTGTAACAGGGCCTGTTCAAATTAAGTGAAGGCAGGTGTTTACACGTCAGCAGTACCTGTTTAAAGACTTTCACTGCGAACGTCTCACTGCCCTTTATCCCTCTGTAGACATCCGAGAAGTGACCACCACCTATTTTGTTTTCTTCACGGAAATTCCCCGTCCCTTCAACGATGTCTGAGAAGGTGACCTTTAGCCTGGCTTCATTACCTGCAGCAAAGGGGAAAGAAAAACTCAGTTTCCCAGAATTCCAAAGTGCACTAAGGAAATGAGACACAAAGTGTGACAAGTGATTTCTGCAATCTAGTATTCAGCAAATGGCAGTGTTGGTACTCTCTAGAGAAGGGCTTGGTCAGGATTTGTTTTTCCCGTGGAAGTGCCTCTGACTTTAGTCATCTAGAGTCATCTAGAGTGTGTGTGTGTGTGTATGTGTGTGTGTGTGTGTGTGTGTGTGTGTGTGTGTGTGTGTGTGTGTGTGTGTGTGTGTGTGTGTGTGTGTCTGTGCCTGTCTGTGTGTGCGTCTTCCTGTGTTTCTGTATGTGTGCATGCGTGTTTGTGTGCATGTCTGCATGTGTGTGTGTGTGTGTGTGTGTGTGTGTGTGTGTGTGTGTGTGTGTGTGTGTGTGTGAGTCATGTCCTGTGTCTTCTTTACTGTCTCTCCATTTCTCTCACATTAGTAACTCCACCGACCCATCTTATTGTACTACTGGTCAACACTGTGTGTGTGTGTGCGTGTGTCTGTGTGTGTGTGTCTGTGTGTGTGTCTGTGCCTGTCTGTATCTGTCTGTGTGTGTGTCTTCCTGTGTTTCTGTATGTGTGCATGTGTGTTTGTGTGCATGTCTGCATGTGTGTGTGTGTGCATGCCAGCATGTGTGTGTGTGTGTGTGTGTGTGTGTGTGTGTGTGTGTGTGTGTGTGTGTGTGCGTGTGTGTGTGTTTGTGTGTGTGTAAGATCACACATGTGCAATGTTTCTCCATACCTTCTGTGACTGCTGTTACAGGTGAACTTGAATCACAAGACAAACGTTCACTGCAACACTCAGACTTCAGTGGCTCTGGCTGAAAGAAACACATTAGTTGGAGTTTATTATAGAAAAACTGTTTGTCTCACAACCAAAAAACAGAATTACAAAATGTGTGTGTGTTTAACAAAACTAACAAAACTAACAATCACTAAACCAACGCTCTCTTATTCTGTCCCCATGTAGGATGCATGTGTGTCTGTAGTGTCTCTGCTCTGGGAAACTTACTTAGGCACAAGCATCAACTTGTATGTATAAAGGTAGTCTTCTTACTCTGTGTTCTATGTATGTTGCTACATCTAGAGTTCAATTACATAAATTAATTGGGAGACACATATGTATAGCCTATGTGTGAGCTACTGTAATTGTATAGGGCTTGTATTCACATCTGCATTGACAGTTCTCTAGGACTTTAGATTACCTTCTGGAGTTCAGAGGAAGGCGGGGGCGGCTTTGGGAGGCTCTGATGAAAGCCTGAATCCACAATACACAATGTGTTAGTGATACCTTCAATTTAATTGTCAATTTTATCATCAACATTATTAAGGTGATGACAACAATTTGTTTTTTTTTTCTAGCGATAAATCTACAGTGTGCACAACAGGGTGTCACAGAGAGACACTGGCTGCTTATTTGTTTACACGGAAAGGAGGAAGTTAGATTCGAATAGGAGGGAGGGGTCAGTGCCTTGTAGCCACAGCTGTCACTAAAGGGAAGTGTCTGAAAATAACTACACACTGACACCATTGCGATGTATAGAGTACAACTTCAAACATGACATGATATACTGCCTTTGTACAGTATGTGTATATTGCCCTGTATGTATATTATGTGACTTGACAATTATTGTTACTGTTGTACAGTAAGCCTTATACGTTACGTTACGCCGTATACGAGTCTTTTGAATCACTACATGTGTATATGTTGAATGTATAATACTGAGTCCATATCTGAGTCACATGTTTTGTATATACTTGGACAATAAACCTCATTCTGATGCTGATGATGCAGACGACTACGGGCTCACCTGAGGACTGGAAGAGGCTGAGCGCTCTTCGATGCCCCATGTCCTCCAACACCCGGAGCAGGTCGCCGACCGTCTTGTTCTGCTGAGCCCACGACCACAGCAGCTCCTGGGTGGGACTCTTTCCAGCTGCCGCTCTCATTTCTGTGCATCTCACGTCAAGCCAACTGGGCGAGATTCGTGCGGCTGTCACCAAAAGACGACAGCATGTTACAAACGAGTTCGTTGTAAGAGTGCAGTAATGTTGTCACACAGTCATCATGTTCTGTGCTCGATTAGTCGGCACATGATGAGTAGCCTACCCCAAAATTTACGAATAGCAACATATCCAAAGTATATATAACTGCATACGTTGTGGTGAATGACTAAAAGAAACGTATCGCCAGCAGCACAACTGCAATCACAAATGTATTATATCTTTAAGAAATCTATATATTTAAAAAAAAATATTCCCAGGTCAGCATTTTATCAACAGGTGTAGACCCCTTTTAGTGGTCACTGTACCACTGGTGGAACGTTTCGCTGTGAATGAAAAAAACATAACTACAACTCTACAACACTATTACGACATTACAGAGTCTTTAGTAACACATCACAACTTGGTCATTGCCATTCTAGTAACAACAGAGTTATAATAGGGGGTGTCTCGTAAGGGGGGTTACGCCATATACTTACCCAGACCTTTCCACCCAAGTGTACCTACTCCGCTGTCCATTATCTTACAAAGCGTCTCGATTTGAACCGGTGGGATATCGATCAAAAGCATCGAGGGGTCCGCGTGTCCTGCCATCGTGACGTGACTGTGTATGAATGAAGACGACAACCAACTCCGTTTCTGTATAGTTCCTCAGCGCGTGCCGCTGATGCATTCCTCGGAAATACCCAAGCTCCGCCCACTTCCCCAAGTTCAACCACGTAAAAAAAAAACACACACACACACACACACACACACACAAGTTGACAGTCAACATGCCTGTGGCGTTGGAGCACAACTGCGGTGCTAACCGCGCAGTTGGATTACACTAATGTGCAGAGGTGTAAAAGTAACAATCCTATCATGTTTTCCACTGCCTGTGCACTTACCAGTGCTGCCGATTGATATAGCTGTCTGATGCCTCTTTGTCTATTTGTCTTTGTCATTAAGATCTGCGGTTCAGAAAATGTGGCTTGGATAAAATGTGTGGCACAGGCAGGATTTTACTTTCTGAAGCCGGGATTGATCACAATTGTCAAAGCAAGACGAGGGGTTAGGTGACCTAAACGTAGCTAAGAAGAATGATGAGCTACATGTTGAATAGAAATAGATATTGGAGCATTGATGTCAACAGGAAGTCTATTGTGAAATCCGTTTGGGTACTGGATGCGTTACAAGAACATTCTGTCTTGCTTCTTGACCACATTATGATGCTAGGACCTCCATCTTCAAATACGTTGAAAATGAAGTTAACTGGAACCAGTGTTTATTGGTTGATGTGTTAATGTGCAATATCATATTTGAAAGGATTTAACACTAGTTTACACGGCAACAATAGCGTACTAACACCTACTAGCTTGAGACGTTAGCATTTACCATGTGTTATTTGTTTTAAAACGAAGGAAATAATAATCAACTTTGTGTTAAGTGTAGACATTACAATCTTTTACACATGGAACACAAACTACCAAAGCGAACAGAAACACCATTCATTTCGTCATTGAGACACTACTGCATCATTTTCTATTCACACTAAAAATGCCTTCACTCAAGTAGATATCTTTTTTATTATTTAAATATAACAATACAGTAGAATTCAAATCTAGATACACTTTTTTCTTTGACTGTATACATGCTATGAACTTATATACTACATGTATGTCATCATTTGATTATATATAATGTGTTGATTGTTTTTTAAAAATAAGTTATCTGAGTATGTTTTGTTTACAATTTGTTTTTTTAGTGTTGTACGTGGCTCACAAATCATCTACATCAAGGAAATTCCAACCACAAAAGCACAGTCTGCAGAGCTATCTATGAAAGAGGCACATCAGAGATATTCTGCTACAGTTATCTTACATTATGGTGCATTATTTTGTTTGTTTGTTTTTTTGCAAGTTTAAACATGATGGCTGCTTAAAAACAACCCAGTAAATAATGTAGCTATAGGCTGCACTGCCAGAAACATAGGTCAGCCTGTTGCACAAACCTAATAGACCATGGCTGGTTTCTTTGTAGGCCCTTGTCAACAATACCTTACCAGAGCATAACCTCTCAACCCTGGAGAGCGACAACAACGTGTCTATTTTATAAGACATGGATGAAGTTATGGTCTATAATACTGACTTCATACCCACATAAAATACAAGGACATTTTGACACAATCATTCACTAAAATGACAAAAAAACAGGTACATGCCGTATCTCTTATTTTATAGTAACTATTTATTACAATACCCTGCTATGAAACATTACCCAATAACTCAATTTACCCGAATTACCCAACAACTTCTTCGATCTCTGCCAGGACTCTCTGGAAGGCTTCCGCTCCTGCACCCCCTAATGTAAGCTGAATCATTGCCGTAGAGTGGGGGATCTGCCACACTCTCTTCGCCCAGGTGTGCTGTTTTCAGCACAACCACCTATTATGTGGTAAAATTAGACCACACACTTTACTGTGCAGTAGTGCTTTACTACTTTAAGTAGAAACATCTGGATTTGATTGGTAGTACTCTGTGGAAGACTCTGAGGAAGAGTCAATCTCCTGCACCACCTCAGCTGAATCGCTGACGGAGAGTGGGGGACCTGTCCCAACCCCTTCCCCCAAGCGTGCCTACCTGGTGCCTACCCAGCCTACCAATCCTGGCATTGTAAACACTCTTTTCCTGTGATTGGCATAACTACTGTCAAAGTAGTGTTGACACATACATGTCACAGGAGCAGGCTGCCTCCCCCACAACATTGGCAGCTACAACATGCCATCCTCTCCTCCACAGATGGTGATGATGCTGTTTGACAGCGAGAGGATGCTGTGTCAGTCAATCAGATGTTTGCCCTGCCTGACATAATCTGAAACACTGAAAAAACACTCCATTGACAATCTAGCTTGTGTGTGTGTGTGTGTGTGTGTGTGTGTGTGTGTGTGTGTGTGTGTGTGTGTGTGTGTGTGTGTGTGTGTGTTTGGATGTCTTTGACACAACACTGGGTGTGCTACAAGCACACAGAAAAAAATGATGCTCATGATGGCACAGCAAGTGTGTGGTCATTTGAGGTTAAAGAGGTAGAGAAGAACAGGAAGAAAAAAAGAATTAAAAGGAGGTGAGGTTACCAATGGCCTCACATCAAATACTTACATGGCCTCTGTCCTTACATGGTGTTAATATCTGCAGATACTGCAGTTGAGAGAGTTCATTTTGAAAAGAAAACATATCATGTGGAGGCAATCCCCAACACTAGAGGGCAGTAGATGTTAAAGCTTTAAGTTTACTGGTCAAGTGGCTTCACCTGGAGATACAGTAAGTGCTGTATATTTCATTGGCAAGAAGCTAGAAAGACAAGCAGCCACCCCCAACCTGCATTCTACACACTTCACTCCCCCCCTGTTTTCGACTAACAATCACCAAGTTCACTGCATGCCCTATGTCAATGCATGTGACAATAAACCATCCTTGTGTCCTTGTGTCCTTGTATTGTGAGGCCGTAATTGAGAACAACACCATCCACAAATGCGGCGGTAGCAGTGTTTCCCTGGGAACATACCTGGGCTAGAAAATCTAAAAGATCCATTCTTTATTGTACTGCCCCCTAATGAATAGCAGTTTTTTTCACACGTCAGTCCATTACACATGCCCCCTAAAGAACAACACACTGAAACCACAGCTTAATTATTCCTTGACAATCAACAGAGTTCTCCATCTTGTCTTTGTACGTACAGAAGGTTCTAGGTCCTAGTGACCGTGTGGTATTTTTACTTCCACAAAGAAGGATGTTCCCTCATGTAAATGGACACTGTTAAATCAGTGTTTTCACTTCGCTGTTCTTTTGATAGAACATGGAAACTTGGTAGAAGCACTAGTACTATAGTAGTGTGTGTGTGTGTGTTTGTGTATGTGCATGTGTGTGTACGTCTGTGTGTGTATGTGTTACTATGGCAGTGTAACCAATTCTCAGGAAGCCCTACCCATTACCCTGGTACATGATGTTCATTACAGTAATGACCACCAGCCATAGGTTTGTTACCCGCCTCTCTCTCGAGTCTGCAATTAAAACCAGCCAGCTTGTTCCGGACGCAGGTAAGCAGGAGAGGGCAAGGATTAGGACTTTGAGGATAGAGAGAGAGAGAGAGAGAGAGAGAGAGAGAGTGTGTGTGTGTGTGTGTGTGTGCAGGCACATGCGCATGCATATGCATGTGTTTGTTTGTGTGTGTGTGTTTCTATCTGTCTGTATGTGTCTACATGTGTGTGCGTGTACTTGTGTGTGCTTGTTTGTGTGTGCTTGTTTGTGTGTGTGTGTGTGTGGGTGTTGTCTTTGTTATGTGCAAAGATAACAAAGATTTCTTAATCTTTCTTATCTTTGTAATGACAAATCATGATCATGATATTAGTAAAAGGAAATGTTAGAGCTTAATATGTTGACATATAATTGGTCACGATTCTCAACACAAGAGATGCATCACGTCTTTTCATTTCAAACAGGTGTTACTGTACCCGGGGTTCCAAAACACATCAGACATCGAGAACGACATTGCGTTGATCAAACTGAGAGACCCCGTGAACTTTAACCAGACTCTGATGCCCATCCCGCTCCCAGAACAAGGAGAGGACCAAGAGGACACGCCCGGAGAGGTGGCCATCCTTGGTGCGTGGGACATGGGCTTGAACCATGAGCTGCCTGGTGCTCTCACACATCTGAGGTTGCCGGTGGTGTCCCGCGAGTAGTGTCAGGCCGACTTTCATTCCAGAATCTGAAGACGAACAGGGTTTACGCCGCCGGGATTGTTTCTTTCGACACAGTTTGCGACTTTAGGAAACATGCGGTGATCACAAGGATCTCTGCCCATCTGCCGTGGTTACGAGATGTCATGAGGGAGGACCAGGTGGTCTCCGCGCAGAGAGCGTCCCTGGTGGCCGACCTGTACTCTGGAAAGATTTAACTTGTCAAGTTTTGCCGTTGCTGTGTAAAATATTGCGACTGCGTTCTTGTGAACGGGATCTTTCTCTTCTGCTGCTTTTGGTTGACTGGTTTGTTTTTGCATAGTCTGTTCTGCTTGTGTGTTAAAATAACTCGTGTAATGAAGATATTATGAACCTCTTAATAAATAACTAATAACAAACTATATTTAAATTCGGTCTGTTTTTTTTTTTTTTTTTTTTTGACAAACATAGCCTAATGTCGTTCGCGTAGCTACCCAAGATTGTTTGAAGGATAGCCTGTTAATTTAAATGTAAATATCTCCCTTTTTTAGCAGATGTCTTTGTTTATAATTTAATAATAATAATGCTGTATAATTAAAATACATAGCCTGATATTGCCATGTCCGCCAACGAGCTATTTTGTGTGATGTCATAATGTAGGCCGACCTGATGTCATAAATGATGCACGCTACGTCACTCAAATGTTTACGACTTGAATTGAATTCGAAGGCAACAGCACAGTCTGACTAAGCGATCAAGGAAAGCGACATATTTCAATTATTCTGCCACAGCTTGCTATTTATCGATCTGAAAATTCTGCCTCATGGTAAGTTTGAAGTAAATTATGTAATATTGTCCCTTCTCTTTCCGAATGTTGAGATGAACCTATTCATTTTAAGTTTATTATTGTTTAATAACTTCAATAATTTAAATTGATTGTTTAAATGATGGTGGATTAGGAACACCCCAGCAACATTAGCAGGCTACCCCGTTAAAACCTGCATAGGTCAACCTATTGCACAAACCTACTCCTTAGACCACGGGTGGTTGGTTTCTTTGTAGGCCCTCACGAATGATGAGACACCGGAGGACAACCTCTCATCCCCAGAGAGCACTGAAGTGCCCACTCTGGAGGACATTGAAATGGTAATGCTCTATACTGACTTCATAACCACATAAAACACATTGACATTACTTCTCATGCCACAGCAGTTTGCACTTAAGCCTTCACAAAATGACTTAAAATCCATACAGGCTGAGTTCCTTAATTTTATAGCCACTGGTTAAAATACTGTTCCATGAAACATTACCCAATAACTTCTTTGATCTCTGGTAGTACTCCGTGGATGACTTTGAGGAAGAGTCAATCTCCTTACCCACCTCAGCTGAATCGCTGACAGAGAGTGGGGGATCTTCGCCCAGGCGTGCTGTTTTCAGCACAACCACCTACTGTGTGGTAAGATTAGACCACACACTTTACTGTGCAGTAGTGCTTTACTACTTTAAGTAGAAACTTCTGGATTTGATTACACTTGTTAGCGTTCAATGACCAACCTAAATTCAAAAAGGCCATAAAGACCTTGGCCTAGAGGTTGTGGATTGGGCTAAGATATAATGAGCATCCCACTGTTGCTGGTAGGTTTCTGTCCTTCCCACATCTTCTTGCATCACTTCCTGTCTTCTATGAGCTTCCTGTCTGTTTTACAGACCAAAGTCATGGAGGTCGTCACCCCTGAGTGTGCACAGGCCCCTGCAGGACCATCCTCTGCAGACATCTGTAACGAGGTGAGGTCTTTTAAGGCTTTACATTGAAAGATGGCTGCCCAGAGAGACATCTTAATATCTATCACACTGTTCATATTAACACGTGCTTAACAGCACCAATGACCACACACCATGCTTTCCCTGTAGGACTCCCTGAAGAAGGTCAGGTCTGCTGAGGCCCTGGATGCTGGCACACAAAAGACAAACTTTCTGACCAAATTGATGAAACAGATGACACGTGGGAAACATGTAAGTGAGCGTAAAAGTATTGTCCCCAGTGTGAAGAACTTTGCTGCCATCAGCTGTTTTTTCACATCATTAGTGTCCGACATTGTTCATGAAGGTTATGACACTTTTCTTTAGATAGTGTATGACAGATAATAAGCAATGAGCACCACTCATAACATTTCATATTGTCATATTTGTACAACATGGAGACATACCTAAAGGTAGGTCTTCAGCACTCTGTCCCCTCCCCAACTACCCTTGTCTGTCTGTGTGCAGGATAACATCCGTGTCATCAGTGTTCAGGAGGCCATGGAGGAGAACACCTTCACCTCTGTGAAAGTGGACACCCCAGCTGCTGCTGCTGCTCCTGAGGAGCATGTGATGCCCAAAAAGGTACTTTATTCAGGCGACCTGTGGCCAGGCGCACTTGGATCCATAGTTTTGGCCCTGGAGGTGTTGTTGGCGTATGTGTATCAGAAGAGCAGGCTGCCTTCCTTACTGCCCTGTCAGCTACAACATGCTGCTGTCCTTCCCTCCACAGATGGCCCTGTCATCATCATGTCTTCCACTTCAGACATACAGTACCTGAAATGATTCATTTTCTCATTTTACTAAACGATCATTGTGTGTCCTGTGTGTGTGTGTGTGTGTGTGTGTAGATTACACTGGTGTCTGTGCAGGAGGCTCTGAAGGAGAACACCATCTCAGCAGAGCATGAGGAAGGGCTCTCTAAGAAGGTATGTTAGCTTGGTGGGGCCGCTTAGGTGCTCATACCATATACACAGGGACCTTGGCCACCACTAGAAATTGTGGGCACACTGAAAGAAAATAATTTTGCCCCCCCCCTTCCCAACCATATCATAGTCTTGTGTGGGCCCCCACCCCAACCATATATATCACAGTCCTCTCTGGGCCCCCACCCGACCCATATCACAGTCCTCTGTGGGCCCCCACCCGACCCATATCACAGTCCTCTGTGGGTCCCCACCCCAACCATATCATAGTCTTCTGTGGGCCCCTGTGAAGCTCTGGGCCCCCTGAATGTCCTGATGTACCCCCTCTTTACTGGCACCCCAGAGGGGGACCTGAGTTCAAGTCTGGCCTAGAACAGGCTACCTTTCCCACAGCATTGTCAGCTACAACATGCCCTCCTCTCCTCCACAGATGGCCCTGCCATTAAAGCTGGCCCCTCTGCCACCCAGCCTTCACCCTACCACATCCAAACTGCCACCCCTGAACCCCCCCATCCTGGGGGCATTCCGCACCACCGTTGCCCCGCTGCCCCCCATCCCATCCAAGGCAGATCGGGAGCAGGAGGAGATCAAACATCTCGTGCAGGTGAGGGAACAGTCAAACATCAGAGATATACTGTAGAACGCTCTTCAGCAGTACAACCCAGGACAGGTGCTGGGTTTACCCAATAGTTTCATTTCAAGCTGACTGAGGTTGGGCATGTTTCTGCTGTTTGACAGTAAGAGGATGCTGTGGCAGTCAATCAGATGTTTGCCCTGCCTGACATAAACTAAAACACTGAAAACTCACTGTAATGACAATCAAGCTTGTGTGCCTGTGTGTGTGTGTGTGTGTGTGTGTGTGTGTGTGCGTGCGTGCATGTGCGTGCGTGTGTGTGTGTGTCTTTCACACAGGGTGTGTTACAAGCACATGAAGAAAAAAATGACACAGGAAGTGTGTGGTCGTTTGACAATGTCGAGGTGAAAGAGAAAGTGAAGAACAAGAAGAAAAAGAAAAGCTTTAAAAGGAGGTGAGGTTGCCAATGGCATCACATCAAATACTTACATTGCCTCTGTCCTTACATGGCGTCAGTATTTGCAGATATTGCAGTTGAGATAAAGTTCGTTTTGAAAAGAAAATTACAAAATCATATGGAAATGTATTGATGTAACTTGTAATTGTAAAAAAAAATGAGATATTTTTATTTGTTTGTAGGTTTCTCGGCTTCCTACAGAAGATCAACTGCTTCAGCTGCAAAGAATAAAAAACAACAAACTTTTTTTTTTAAACCCCCCCCCCCCTTTATTAAATTTGATTTAACCCCCATTTGACCTTCTCTGTGGATATTGTTGGTAGTCTATCTGAACTTTTGAAAGTATGGGTACAACTAAAACACACATAAATATTACTCTTAAAGGGTGTACTGTCACACCAGTGTGAAGGGAATGTTAGGATTAGTTCCAAAGAGTAGATCAGAATATAAAGTGGAATTCTAGAACCTTAGATTGTTGCATAATGCATTATTTTATAGAATGTTCACACAATCAGCCACACTAAGTATGCCACTACAGCCTACATGTCAAATCATAGAATTCAAAATGACAGAAAGAAAATTGACTATGCCCCTTACTAGCTCTAGTTGTACCAGTTGAAGACAAATAAATGGTTTTTAATATGCCTTGTACTCTTTGCAAGGCCACAGTACCCTAGCTCTGGCAAACTATGATCTAGTATCTGACAGGACAGAGAGAAAGAGAGAGAGAAAGAGATAAAGAGAAAGAACGAGAGTGAGACAGAAGAGACTAAGCTGTTTCCAGACTTCTCTTTTGGTCTAGCCTCAGCACACACACAGCGAGTAGAAAGAAGACTAAAAGGCCAGTCACCACACCAAACTCTGCATGGGCTGATACATCATGTGCATAATCATAAACTGCTACCAAAGTATTGTTGGAGGCAATCCCCAACACTAGAGGGCAGTAGATGGTAAAACTTTACATTTACTTCAGTTCTCACTCGATTTTCTTCAAACACAATGACAAACCAGTGTTTAAGTTAACATTAAATATATGTAATTACTATGCATACAATGACAGGGCACGATGGCGCACTGGACAGTAACATATGCATGTATAAATACAAAAAAGTAATTTTATAATAAACACATACACACATTCCATACATTGCTCTAACTAACTAAAGCTTGGTAGCCTATACAAAGTTGTTAGAAGTTAAAAGTTGCAAACCTTTATCTCTCATAAATCAAAAAGGTGTTGCCTACTGTTAGTTTAGTCTGTTAGTAATGTTGGCTGGCAACATTGCTCAAAAAGCTGCCCTGTGTGCCATCACCTCTACACCCAAAAGCCAGTCTATCACAAAGGGACACGTTTTCTCACTCGCTTTGGTTTATTTCCAAACCACTGGCAAACAGTAAGAGCATTTGACAGAACATTGAGTGCAGACCACACTATGGGTTCTGTAGTGATTTTAGAATGAGAAGTCCTTGTACAACTGTTCACAAACAAGACAGACAAACTGCTACGTCATGCTATTGATGTATCTGTGTGATATATATATATATATATATATATATATATATATATATATATATATATATATATATATATCTCAATAGTTCACAAGTTACACTTTACTGTATGTGGAAGATACATTGCAGGTAATTGTTCTTGGTTTGTAAGTTGCTGACCGACCATGTCAATGCAATATATTGCACGAAGGAAAACAATGCAAAATAATAAACACTAAGTACCCCATATGTAGAACTGTACACGCATCAGTGGACGTAGACAGTGGCTTTCCTCACATCCAGATGTCCCTGTCTGTCAGAGCAGACGTTCTGATCCAGCCCCATCCAGACCCAGAGGTGATTCTAGTCTCTGTGGAGGCCTCAGGCAACCCACCACTTTCATTAAAAACTGCATTGCCTCAACTGTAACTGTAACTGTAACTTAAAGGTTGTCAGCCCTCCGAGGTCACCAATTTCACTGCATGTCCTACTCTACCCAGTATGTCTGTGCATGTGGCAATAAACTGTCCTTGTGTCCTTGTATCATTTTGTGGCCCTAATGGGGGCCCCTAAACAGTTGCCTGTGTTGCCTGTTGGCTTGCTACACCTCTGTCTTGACCAGTCTTGGAGAATAATGGAGAATAAATGCCATACCAGCCATAAAGGTGTAATTGAGAACAACACCATCCACAAATGCGGCGGTAGCAGTGTTTCCCTGGGAACATACCTGGGCTAGAAAATCTAAAAGATCCATTCTTTATTGTAATGCCCCCTAAAGAATAGCATTTTTTACATGTCAATCCATTACACAAGAGGGTAAGACAAGTCAGCAGAGAACCAGCAGGATAGGTTTTGATCAGCATGGCAAAAGTCATTGATAAATGTACAAACAGCAGCCAAACGCACATAATGATCTGATCAGAGAGTTTGTGCCACAGAATTTGCTGTGTGCTTAAAGTGATTAAAGTTTGCTTTTATGGTGTGCACAAATACATGATGTGTAGTTTAAGAAAACTAGTTCACATTGTCTGAGAAATCTGAGATATGCGTTAATAAGCAACTAAGAAAAAAAACGCTGTAAGTTCAGGGGTCCCCTGCAAACGATGTCCCAGTTACAGTCAAGTCGTGAAAACTTTTAAATGCTCTTGTTGTCTTGCTTCTGGCATTCGTCCCTCTGCTCTGTGTCACCGCCCTGCGAGCGCGAGGAGTCTGTGTGGGGCACGATGGGGTTGTCCTCCTGCTGTGGGCTCGCCAGGGGGGAGGGGGACGATGCGTGCTGCCCCCTCCACCTCCCCGATAGGCGTGGACTGGGAGTACTGGGAATACTGGTCAGCGAGCTCCGGGATCCCTGGCGGGACAGCTGGAAGGACAGCTGGCGCTTCCGTATGCGCTCGGCCGGAGTGGTCCAGCGAAACTGCCGGGGCCCCATGTCGGTGGGGCTGTAGCAGGCCGACACATCCGCCCCCAGGGCCTCCTCGCTGGGATCGCCCTCTACCTGAGCTCCAGGCATCAGGGCCTGCTCTGGATACGTGGGAACATCACTGCTGCTCTGTGGAGCTTTCGTCTTGACCTCCACGAGTGACGCTGTGGTGGCTGTGCTGTTGTTATGGTTACTGCTCAACGAGGGAACGCTGATCACCACCTCAGGGACATCCTGGAAGACGGGGGAGCGCATCTCTGTGTCGGGGGAGGAGGGGGCGCTGTTGACCTCCTGAAGGGTCGCTAGTGTCTCCACGTGGGCGTGAGTAGGTGGGGGGCCTAGGTGGGTGGGTTTGGGGGTGTCGTCGGGTACCCCCGGGTAGATGCGGTGGTCGGGCACAAAGGGGAAGAAGCTGGGGATGTCGCTGCTGTGGCGCTTGAAGGAGGGGCGCGCGTGCATCAGGTCGGGGGGCTCCTGCACACTCAGAAGACGCCGCACGCGGCCCAGCACCGACTCCTGCCGCCGAGGATCATGGGTATCGGCCTCCTCCGCCTGCAGGATGTCAGACAGCCTGGAAGAGTGGACAACAGATGAGCTTTCTCCAGTTAGCTTTCTCCATTGCTATAGTAGAAAAAGGTAGATTACCAATGTTTAGCAGGAATTTTATGATTTTTGTCCATCATGAAGAAAAGGGTACAAATATCATATCTCTTCTGGTGTTTTCAAAACATTCTATAATTACAGTTCATAGTTATTTCCTTTGTGTGATAGTATGTTGTACTGCAGTACCTTTTAGTGTCTGTAAAAAGCTGTGTGTATGTGTGTGTGTGTGTGCTTACCCCAAGTCTGTGGTGGATCCGAGGAAGGAGGCAATGCAGTAGTCGGCTGAGGCGACGGTGTAGGGCGGCCTGACGTCAGGCTCGTTCCAGTACAAGTCTTTGGTCATTTGCGGAAGATTCATGTGCATCTCATCCACAGCCATCAGAGACACCTGGGTGATGAATGGAAGAATAAGTTATTTTTTGACCTGGTTACCAGTATGGCTGACCTTCTTATTCACACAAAGAAACACACACATACATGCTCACGCACGTGTAACCCACATGATTCTTAGGCGACCCTTAACTTGTTCTGATGTAGGCTACTGTGTAGTTAACTGACAGTCCTTACCGCGTGCAGCGGAACGTTTACTTGAACAACAGGCAACTGCCGCTAAGATTTGAACGAACGACATAAAATCAACATCTAATGGCCCGGTCAGACTATACGATTTTTTAGATGTTGATTTTATGTCGTTAAATATTATATGTATTTGATTTCACACCAGTCAGGATAATATAAATATACTTCGATTTTAGGACTGAGTAGAATTATTAATATTTTAAGACTTTAAATGTAATCATATGTTCGTCATTCTGTGTTAAAAATATCTGCTGGCTCTAGATTCCAAGCTAACTTGGTTCCCTAGCAACCATATTGCTCTAACATTGTAGCAACCTCCAGATGTAACTTGGAGCAACACATGTAACCTAATTCAAAGAATTATTAAATATTAACTGATTCTCTAGTAGTGAATTAACATTTTCTATACCGCCATTCTACATGTAGCCTACTAAGGTATACATAGTAAATACAGGGTTCGTACACATTTTAACCAAAAAAATTCCATGACTTTTCCATGACTCTTCCATGACTTGGCCACAAGTTTCCATGACTATGTGTAACCTCTAAAACAGGGGTGACGAACCTTTTTCATTTGAAAGCCAGGTTCCATTTTGCTCATGTCCTCTGAGGGCCATATGAACAAGGGGTAGGACTGCACGATATTGAAGTGATAACTGTAGATACATTTCAAACTGTAAATATACCGCATGGTGGGCCAGTTAAAATGGCCTCGCGGGCGATTTTCTATTCATCAATTTTACACAAATACAGGGCCTGAATTTCGTTTTTCCAAATGGGGAGGAATTCCCCCCCTAAATGACTCAAATGGGGGGGATTTAAACAGTTTGGGGGGGGATTGTCGTTTTTGGGGAACGATTCTTGCGGGCTTAAATCGTCATATTTTAATAATCTTATTTGATGTCTCTAAATAGGCCCATAGGCCCAGTATTGTCATACAAAGTGCAGGTAAACACAAGTTGTATTACCACCAGCTGTCAAAGATAGAATGTATTGTTCAGTTTCAAATTCAGGGTAGTAAACCACTACATAGATTTTAGTATTCAATTTGTTTTAATCATATACTATAAGCCTGCTGGATCCTCTACTATGTATGAGTTGCTGTGTCTTATTTTAGAGGTCAGGTCATCTTTTATCCGTGACATTGGCTTTTAACTTACAGAAATCATTCTTCTATTCTCACATTTAATTTCATAAGTCCTGTTTGTCATCTACAATTAAAATACAAGAATGCTTTCAGAATATTCTTCAATATGAATGAATTCATACATTTCCTGTCCACATTGTGTTAGCAAAGCAGCCTGGCTGAAATGTATCCCTGCGCTTCAGAGGAGATTTCTCTAAGACTGCAAGGGAAGCTCTGCTTCCCCTAAAATGTAAAAATAAAATTGTAATGGTCAATGTTTACAAAATGCCTTAAAACATGTTCATTTCAAACACCAGTTTGTTAATAATAGGCCCATTATCACAAATCAACTGAGTTGGTGTTGTTAACTTAGCATTCCACTTTGTTCTCATGACCTATGGCCAACGCATTTCTTCATAGACGTCCAGCGTCAATGCACTTCAATGGGCCAGCACGGACCCCTAATTTTCTATGCATGGAAACTGGATGGTCATTGGGGAAATGTCATTTTTTTCTCCCGCCCCCGGACGCAGAGCGTCTCTGGGGGTGAATGGAATGGTGGGCGGAGTTTTGATGGTGTGGACTTAAAGCAGTCCCGGTGTTGATTGGTGAACCTCTGAACCAGTTTTGATTGGCTGGTGTTTTTGATACATAGACTGTCACTTGGCTGCTGGAGCTCAGTCCCATCGCGCATGTTGCATGCTTGTTCATTTCTTACACTGACTGTATATAAATCACACTCACTCTTATTTCCGGTTTGGTTTATTACAATTTTCTTGTTCGTTTTTAATTTCGTTTCGTTAGAATCATACTGTTAGGTAGGTTGGCGCTAGTGCTACTTAACTAGCCCACTAGCTCTCCTGAACTAGCCCGCTAGCGCACCTGCACTAGCCCACTAGCAGAGCACTATGGCAGACCATTTTCTAGGGAAGGAACGAAGGGTAGAATTAACGTAAAAGTAAATGGACAAACTTTATGATTAAGTTGGCAGTGAGCTTCCCCTCTTTGGAATACCAGCATCCGCAACTGCTGCGCTTCTCCTGCACGCTAGCCGTCTCCTCAGAACTGTTAACTGCATCATCACTCACACTACTGCTGGCAGTGCTGCTTGTCGGATCAGATTCCATCGTTTTCTTTTTTTCGAAGGTGAAACTTCTGGAACTGTTGCACGCTTTAACCAGCGCTCCAGGATAGCATAGTTTTCAGAATGATTATGAAGAATGAAAGAAGTTTTATTTAGGCTAATTCGACTGTCTGAGAGGGGGAGTTGAGGTGTGCACACGATTCCTCTGTGTCTGAGTGTGTGTGTGCGCGCGCGTGTGTTGTGGTTTAAAACTATGTTATGTCTATGCGCTGTTTTGTTTACTGTACGGCAGGAGAGGGGGCTCAACAATAACCAACAGCGAAAATACCGTAACGATTTCACTGTGATTCGTTATTTTGACGTTACAATCTGTCTCCCCATTCCTCTTCATTGCATTGCAACGTATAGTGGCTCCATCCACAGGGCGGAACGGGCCTAGGCTATCGGCTGCCAAAGGAAACAGGGAAACTCGGGTGACTCGGTAAACGTAGATAGATAGATAGATCTAAAGTGTAATAGAGACGTGTGTTCCTGGTTGATCTGCATAGATGAAAAAAAAGGCTTAAAAAAAAAAAAAAAACACACACACACACACAGACGTGCGCGAATCTCCCGCTCTATGATCACTGAAGGAGCGGGATTAGAATAAAATATGCGCAATTCCCGCAATCGCGCACCCAAATTCAGGCCCTGCAAATAAGATATTTAAACCATGGTGCCTGTTGTAACAAAGGAAGGCTGATAAATTCCATAACTTTTCCAGGGTACACCTGTTTCCAGGAGTATTCAAGGCCTGGAAAACGTCAAAATCAAATTCCATAACTTTTCCAGGTTTTCCATGACCGTACGAACCATGTAAATAGGTATGGTACCAACCTGTAGGTTTCTATCAATACACCAGTTGGCCTCAAAGTCATCATCGTCTTCTCCAAATGGATTAATGAGCTGCTCTGCCACCTAGAGGCCAGTCAGAAAAAAATATCAAAATATGTCTCACAGAGGGGTGCTATTTAGCTACCAAATCACTCTTACTAGTACTACTACAACCACCATCACTACTACAGCAACTACTACTAATACTAGTACTACTACTACTACTAATACTACTACAACTACCACTACTAGTACACTACTACTACTTCTATTACTGCTACTGCTACTACACTACTACTACCACCACCACCATCTCTACTACTACTACTACTACTACTACTACTACTACTGGTTCTACTACTGCTATCAGGTCAAATGAAGCATAATGACCTTTAGCCAGCCAGAGTAGAAGAAGAACTGGAGCAGGGTGAAGATGGGCACGTAGAGGTCAAGGTCGTGACCTGGATATCTCTGCTGCGGGTCTAGGAACTGCCGTCCAATGAGGCAGGCCATGAAGAACGTGTACACAGCTAACGTCACCACCTGAGGTCAGACATAGTGATGACATCATGACTTCACACAGACAAGTGGAAATATGAATAATGAGTAATGGGGAATGAATATTACTATGTTAAAGTTTCATTAGTTTATATAAGCTCCAAAGGAACGGACACATTCCTGGCTAAACTTTTTACAACTATTGTCTGTCTATTATCACATCTACTCATACTGTTCAAAGATTTTTTTTAAACCCATTGATGGCAGTGGAGAGACAACACATTGAAAACACCTTTATTAATCCTTGACAATCAAGAGAGTTCCTCATCTTGTCTTTGTACGTACAGAAGCTTCTAGGTCCTCATAAATGACTGCGTGGACTTTTTTAGTTCTACAAAGAAGGACGTTCCCTCATGTAAATGGACACTGCTAAATCAGTGCTTTTACTTCATCTACTGTTCTTTTGATAGAACATGGAAACTTGGCCACAAGGACAGTACTAATGTGTGTGTGTGTGTGTGTGTGTGTGAGAGAGTTTCTGTGTGCGTGTGTGTGCGTGCGTGTGCGTGAGTGTGTGTATGTGTATGTGTATGTGTTACTATAGCAATGTAACCAATTCTCAGGAAGCCCTACCCATTACCCTGGTACATGATGTTCATTACAGTAATGACCACCAGCCATCGGTTTGTTACCCGCCCCTCTCTCGGGTCTACAATTAAAACCAGCCAGCTTGTTCCGGACGCAGGTAAGCTGGAGAGGGCAAGGATTAGGACTTTGGGGATAGAGATAGTGTGCATGTGTTTGTTTGTGTGTGTGTGTGTGTCTTTCTATCTGTATGTGTGTACATGTATCTGTATGTGTCTGTGTGTGCGTGTACTTGTGTGTGCTTGTGTGTGTGTGTGTGTGTGTGTGTGTGTGTGTGTGTGTGTGTGTGTGTGTGAAGTCAGAAAGAAGATGGGGTGGTATGGTGTCAGTCATTAGGGCGTGTTATTGTCAACTTAATGACAAGTCCAAAAGGCTCACATACACTGCTTGAAATGGAAAGTTCCTTAATTGAAAGACTCTGCCGGGCAGTGCGTGTGTGTGTGTGTGTGTGTGTGTGTGCATATGCATGCATATGTGTGTGTGACTTACCTGAGTATAAACAAGTGGGATCCCTACCCAGTCATAGCCAAACAGGGTCGAGCACCAGGTCCTGAACTTGTTCATTTCCTGTTTACACACACACACACACACACACACACACACACACACACACACACACACACACACACACACATGGCGTTGCAGTAAATGTTCAAGCTATTCATGTGTTTTATGAGGGAGACTGGCACTGTTTACACACACACACACAAACACACACCCACACCCATAACCACACTCACACACACAAATACTTTGTTTTACATTCATAGTAAGGTCCTTTATTGACTCCCATTCATATCTAACTAAAGAATGCTTAACTTTGCCCAGACCAAAACAATCCCTAACCACAACCTGTCAGTAAAGAAATGGTTTTGCACTTTTACTTTTTTCAATAACAACAAAATGATCAAGAAAACACTGCTGAGAGTAGTGAGGTCCTTCAAAATTTCCTATCATAGGGAGGACATTTGGACTTCACAACTATGCCAGTTCAAATACACACACACACACACACACACACATGTATTTTATGAGGTAGACTGGCACTGTAACATGACTCTGGTCTCGTGTCTCTATTTGGAGTGGCAATGTGGCCATACGAGTCATGTGGAGATACAGACTTTATTCAAGTATTAAAGTGTCTGTGTGTGCGTGTGTGTGTGTGTGTGTGTCTGTGTGTGTACAAGATATGTGGAGGTGCAGAGTTTATTCTGGAGGTTACTTTCCAATCGCTTTCCTCTGAACAACATTATACAACACTAGTAATCTTCCACTTCCGCTAGAGTTCTACCTCTGTGTGTGTGTGTGTGTGTTTTTTTAGTGTGGGGAGAAGGGTTAATTTCTCTCTACTTGTCTGTCTGTCTGTCTGTCTTGAGCTCCCACCAACCACACACACAGATCTTGCTATTTGCCCTGCTAGTGTATCAGATGGCATGTTTGCGCCCTTGCTGAAGGTTATGGCTGGGGCACTGAGGACAGGCAGCGGTCCAGCCTAATAAAAACACATAGCTTGAGCTCCTACATCAACATGTGATGGCAGGGGATTATAGGTAGGTACAAAGCACATGTCTGTTTTATGTTTGTTGGGTACTATACACAGATATCACAATACTCAACACTTGTCCATATGTATCTGTATGTGTCTGTAGGTCAATATTATTTCAGTTTCTCTCTCTCTCTCTCTCTCCCTCTGTATGTGTATCTATGTCTGTGTGTGTGTGTGTGTGTGTGACAGTCAGTGTGTGTGTGTGCCACTTACAGCCAGGATGTGCTGGAGGTCCACGTTGTCAGTGATGCGCCCCTCCTTGCGGGCCTTGGAGGCCAGGTTGGTGAACCACACCACAGGGATCCAGTACTTCAGGTGTGGAGACTTCAGGTTCTCAAACATCTTCCTCTCCTCTGCCGTCATGAAGCCTGACATGCCACAGACACACAAGCACAAGCTCTCATGACAAAGGCCTATACAGTCACAGTCACAGTTTCTTCCATTTCACACAAACCATATCCATGCCATCCATCTTCTTCTGCATTCATTTTGCACACCACGCTGGAGTTGGTTGTGGTTGACTTAGTGAGGTGTAAATATATCACCATCCCCATTACCATCATCGCCATCATCACCACCACCATCACCATCATTACCATCATCATCATCATTACCATCACCACTATCATCATCATCATCATCATCATCATCATCATCATCATCATCATCATCATCATCATCATCATCATCACCACCACCACCATCATCATCCTCACCATCATCATCATCCTCACCATCATCATCATCACCATCATCATCATTAGCACCATCATCATCCTCATCTTCACCATCATCATCATCATCATTATCATCATCATCATGAAATACAGAACAAAGTACAGAAGGAAAAAAATGGAGAACACAAAAAAGAAGAGAGCAGAAAAAAGTAGAGCAAGTAAGAAAATAAATAAAAATAAGAAAAGAACAATAAGAAAATCCTAGTTTACTTCTGGGCTATTATTCTTACCTAAGAGGGTAAGTTTGGTACCAGTACCAAGTTTTACAAGATTATCAGATTAGCCCAAGTCTGCAAACCATTTCTTTACTTCACTGTGAGTAAACTGTACAATAAGAAAGATGGTTTCCAAAGAGCCTGAGGATCTAATGCTGAAGCTAGACTAACTTTCCTATGGAGACAAGCAATTATACATCCATATCTTTTCACTACCAGCTATATTAGGAACCAATGTTGTTTACCACATGAGTTAATGACAATGTTATTTATTTAACGTCATCATCACCCCTCAGCCATTCGTTAGCTGGATACCAGCAGTAATACGAGTGTAACTTGTTCTGGAGATGACATTAGGACATGGATGTCAAGGTCAAGCAGTGGTGACAGCATGAAGTTCATCTCCCGTGTCAACAATGTGAACAATTCTCATGCAACTCACATGTAATGGTATATGCTTACGTATACAACGGATCATAAACCCATACCACTCTGGCCTGTCACAAACACCATTTAAGACCAGGGCAGGCCCTGAGTTATCTTTACCCTGTGGTGTGTGTAATAGTCCCACAGACATTTACAGCAGGAGGTAAGACAGGGCCACAACACCTCAAGTCAAGTCAAGTAGGTTTTTATTGGCGTTTTAGCCATACACACAGTATAGTGAAACGAAACAACATTTTATCGGGAACAACTGGTAATACATGCAACTGTTAAAACACAGATACAGTGTAGTGCACACACACACACACACACACACACACACACACACAAACACTATTAAGAACCACACGCACGCACACACAAACACACACACACACACACACCTGTTTGCTACTTGCCATGCGGGTCAGTTCCATAAATTGTTTGGACACAGGCATGAGGAAGAGCTCCTGCGTGGCCGACTCAGGACAGTATGGGAACACTACGGACTCACGTTACACCACACACGTGTGTCATTTTTAGTGGGGCGTACTGTCATTCAAACAGACACAGAGGCATGTGTCTCTTTGAAGCTCAGTGTCAATGAGTTTCACAATGCAGAGAGGAGAGGAGACAAGAGTGAATGATGGAACAGAATAGGGACAGAATAAGGGATGATGGACAGAATAAGGGATAAGGAATAACAAAAGAGCAGAGGAGATAAGTATGAATGAGTTATAAAAGAGAGAGTGAGAGAGAAAGACAAAGAGAGAGAGAGCAAGATTGAGAGAGAGAGAGGGAGTGTGTGTGTGTGTGTGTGTGTGTGTGTGTGTGTGCGTGTGTGTTCATGTGTGCAACACGCATAAGTGAATGGAAAAGTCCATGTGTCTGTATCCGGGACACTGAGATCCCATTATTTAGACCAGCGAATCGGAAATCAAACCATCTAATCGGCATCTAACGAACTAATTAATGGGACCTCAGCGATAGGAAGTGAATTACAGTCGCTGCTGCTCCCTATAATTGAGGAAGTGTTGCAGACGAGAGCTTTTCCTGGGCATGGCAGGACAGGACAGTTTGAAGGATAAGCCTGTACTGGAAGACGTGCACTGTGGTAGTGACATTTAGAAACTGCTTTAATTTGTAATCTTAGTCTCAAAGCCAAGTTAAGTCAGTCAAATGTATTATTCCACTAGGGGAAATTAGATAGATGCAAACAAGTATGTAGACACACCACAACACAACAGGTCAAAGAGAAACAACAGAGGAGACAAATAGGAACAACACATAGACAAAGACCAGGACATACGACACAGTACAGTGGCAAGATCACTACCCTACAGACCACAACCTAAGAGGCCAAGACAGGTGATAGAAAAGTGCAATAGTAATAATAAAAATCATCATCATCATCATCTTTACTTGTATAGTGCTTCAACAGTTTGTCAAAGAAATACAGAACACAGACTCACATAGCAGGTGACATCATCATCTTTTACAGATCATTTACAGATGCCAGCAGCACCAGTGCTGCACTGTGTGGATTTTGTTGTACTTCTTCCACAATTCACATTACTGTATGGGAGTTACTATATCATCTTCTTCACTGACACAGTTTGTCCAGCACCTGGCCTCGGTGAGGTGGGATGTGCATGCAACTACTTGACTAGTTACTATATCATCCCATTAATAATTCACCCACATTTCCCCCATGCCTTTTCTGTACAATAATAGCAGGACTGCCAATTCTGTGGCAATAATGTTCTGGCTCTATGGGGCATTTTGTTGTATTAAGTTTCTGAGTAGAGGTGTGTGTGTGTGTGTGTGTGTATTTTCCTGATCATATATATGTGTGTGCATGTATGGGCTTTTTCTATGTTGTGTGTGTGTGTGTGTGTATGCATACCTGCCTCCACCACGTGGTCTATGGTGGGGAAGCGTTTGCAGATGGCTGTGCTGATGGACCGTAGGATGAGCAGTGTGTAATGTGTGTGTGTGTGTGTGTGTAATGTGTGTGTGTATGTGTGTGTGTGTGTGTGTATGCGTACCTGCCTCCACCACGTGGTCTATGGTGGGGAAGCGTTTGCAGACGGCCGTGCTGACGGAGCGGAGGATGAGCAGTGATGTGAGGTTGACGTAGCGCATCAGCGTCCGTCGCAGCAGCCGGCCCTGCTCGTCACAGCCGTGCACGCAGCTCGAGATCAGGAACATCAGCCGGTCGGGCCACGGAAAGTTCTGGAACTGGTTCCACCAGCGGTTCACCACCAGCGTGACGTAGAACCCTGAGGAACCGCGTGAGAGAGAAGAACACAGGTAACGGTGGCATTTTATTTGAGGGTGTCTGCATAAGAGTGACATAAGCATGTTATAAACATGATAGGACACACGTTACAAAGGCTAATGACACTACATTCATGTTTATAACTGTTGTCATTAAGTGTCATTTTTTTTGTAATGTTAAGTTGATGTTTTTTGGGATGCACACCTAGGGAAGATTTTAACTCCCAAAGTGTAATTTTATCATTTTTTTTATTTAAATGGTGTCCAGAGTTGGGGTTATTTCATATTTTCGTAAGTGTTCATATTACTCTGGAGAGTGTGGAGCTAGGTAAGCCCTGAACAGTGTGGGACTCTGTGGGAGTTCATTTAACACTGGTCTTTTTACTGTGTAGGTTTTTGCATAATCTTGTAAACAAGAATTCTAACCAACCAACAATAAACAGCCACACATGGTGTTAACAGACAGACACAAAATAGGGTCAAAAAATAACATACAATAACATCCTCTGTGGAGATAATAGGCTGCAACAGCAGGAAAACCTTAAATAAATCATAGCAAGTTCACATCTCTGGTGCTAGGTGATGAGGAATGGATTTTTTTTATTGTGGTCATTTCCTTCAGCCAACATGGCTGCTCAATGCGGCTTTGATTTTTCCTTCATGACAGAAAGTCTCTATTTCACCCTGATACATGATGACAAATAGGCTGAGTCATTTTAACAGTTCACATGGTACCTGTCATCATTGTGTACTGCTGTTGACAAAAGATGAAACGAAAAGTGAAATTGGAGCATTAGGGGGCTGTAGTGTAATGACGTAAAACAGCCCTGTTACAAAGGGTCCAATTATGCAACGTTATAAAACCATCGTCAGTCTCCAAAAGCCAAGCCCACTGGACCACTTTGTTCATTAGTGAGAATTTTATTGCCTAATTTAATATTCTGCTTCATATGACTCATGTACAATAATAGTGGCCCATTTAGTGGTCACTAAACTGCCCTAACTATTAGTCTCCCATCTGTTCTCCCTCCCTGCTGGTCTCATACTCCCTTTTTATCAGTCTCTCACACAAACACACACTCAAACACACACACACACATACACACTTACACACACACACAATTACAAACATACACATTCAGAAAGACACGCTACATTTCTCTCAAATTACCAGTTCATCTCTCGTAAGCTCATCAAACACACACAGTAGGCCACCAGAAACTGCAAATGGCCACATCCTGCCATATATACTGTCCGATCGCACATGATGCCCTGTTGCCAGGTTACCAAATTCTGGAGGGGTTTGTATTGCCACTCTGATAACCGAAAGGTCAGTGAACTTTGTTATGTCTCTCAACATCCGTTTACGCATTAGTGGACACCTTCATCAGGTGCGTGTTACCTTAAAATGGCCCTAATTCTCCAGCCTAATGAGGAAATGCATGGGGAGACACATGACCTCACACTGCCACTACACTGACTAGCTGGGACAATCATTTGGCAGTACACCTCCACGGATTTGTCACAAAGTTGCTAACAGCATATTAAATTATACTCAAACTTTCTGTACTCCAGAAGTGGTATGTTGGTTGGAAGTGTGTATGGTCTGAGCCACTATAGTTATTTCCCATGAATAAACAGCTCAACTAGAGTCTCTCTAGTTGATTTAACACTATAGAATTTGTTGTGTAGTGCCACTATGTAGTGAACAAGTGAACACTTCCAACTTAGCCTCCATGCACAGTAGCTGCAACTGTGCCACGCCCTAGCAACAAATCCTCTGTCCCTAACCCCGGAGGAGATGGAACATCTCAACCCAACCTCGGCACAACCCAACAATCAAAGGACCTCATAACCTAAGCCCAACCTCAGCACAACCCCACTTTACCCCACTCCAGCACCTAACAACCTCACATAACCTAAACCCAACACCACCCAGCACATCACTTCAGAACCTACACACCAAATTCTACAGTGTTAAATCCGTTTTAACACTATGCCGATGTTTATTTTGTCCCAATCTTTGTAGTTAGTTTAACACTCCCCCCTTACATATTTAACTTCTTTCCGGTTGAATCAATGTTTTGCAGTGTAATTTCAACTCTTAATCTTGCACTTATATTCACACACTACCTTCAATTAACTTTGAGAATTTTACTGTGTAAGGACCTCACATAACCTAACCCCAACATCACCACATCAGCCCAGGACCTCACATAACCTAACCCCAACATCACCACATCAGCCCAGGACCTCACATAACCTAGCCCCAACATCAGCACATCACCGCAGGGTCCTTCTCCACATGCAGCTGCCTTGCGGCTCATCTCTCCCTCCCCGTGAAGCTCAGGAACAGGTTTCTCTGCTACAGGTGCACAGCTGTAACCAGAGGCATAGCTAGAAAACACAGGCAACCTGGGAGCCCCAAACTACTATAGGGCCCTATAAGGCTAACACACACTTGGCAATGCAGTTTTTAATGACAGTGCACAGCAAATTCTACAGTGTTAAATAAACTCTGAGACACTATGCCAGTGTTTATTTTGTCCCAATCTTTGTAGTGTTCATTTAACACTCCACCCTAAACTTTTTGCATTGTATTTTCAACTCTAATTTTAACACTTTTGCTGAACCGTGGAAAATTAACTCTGAGAATTTTGCTGTGTGGTGGGGTTTTGCTGGGGGGCACCATAGGAGGCTGAATTGTACCTGGCTGTATATACTGTATAGGCTACTTACCGAGGACAAAGGTGACAGGGATCTGCTCTGCATATTTGTCACAGTATAGGGACAGCTTCTCAAAGAAGCGCTTCTGCTGGTCGGTCAGGATCAGTCTGGGGATGAACAAATGACTTCAGTTGTCTTGGTGTTGCTCTTAGTGCTATTGCCACTATTATTACTACTGTTACTACCATACTAATGTACTGTACTACTATAACTACCACTGCTACTACAGTTTCTGCTCTGACTGCTCAGTCACTAGTATAGCTTTATCATAGTTCCATATTCAGTAATAATTTCTGTTTTTTTGTGTCATCAATTAGAAGAAAGAATGAGGTTAACTCTTGGTAAAACATGTTGGGCCTGGAGTGTACTGTGTTCTGCTATGTCAGATATCTGTCTTTTTAAAACAACAGTTTTAAGTCATGCAACCTTTTGTGTGATATGTTCAGTAACAGACATACAATGCCGTGATGGACCTGAAGCTCCCAGTGCATGTCATTACAGCTGATCAAGTTTTAGTTAATGTAATACTGATGCAACATCATTATGTTGTTATAATCAAATAGAAAGAAAGCCATTTACACTTTCCTCTTAGTGCCTCTTAAAACATTTTCACTGTATTTCACTGCAACTTTCCCTTCATTTTGTAGCTTTAATCTGCCTGTGTTGTTTTTAAGGTCATTAGAGAAGTCATAACAACTGCACTAACACAATAGGAGTATTAGTCAGTAGTATCCCAATTAGTAGTCAACATCAACATTATGCTTTACAATTAGCCGATTATTGTCATTATAGGTCATGGATATTTGTTATTGAATGACAATAGCAGTACTTGTAATATATTTCAATGGGAATACCATTGACAAGAATGAATGACCCACCTCATGAGGCATTTCTACTTAGATGAAATATTAAGCAAGATGAAATATGCGGCGCAGTTACCTGTACACGACACTTAAGAGGCTGTATAAAAGAACAAAGACGAGGAACTCCCGATACAGTAGTTTGTAGATGCTGCCCCTCCATCGCAGTAAAAGTCTGTGAAACCCAAAAAACGTGGCATTGGCGACCTTACTAGAGTAGGTCACGGTCATCTTCGGTCAGTAGGACAGCAGAATAATAATCATTAAGCAAAGGTTTACATCTTGTTCT
>CM059275.1:18086234-18141234 GCA_030347295.1 Setipinna tenuifilis
GGGTCCGGTGTAGAGAGACTCATCCGTGCCCCCCAACAGGAGCTCCCCACCCTGGCCAGCGGAGGACTTCGCCCTACAGACCCCCAGCATCACATCTGCCATTACTGCCATGGTGACGACCTCAACATCACTTTTCATCATCACTGTCATGGTGACAACCTCAAAATCACTTTGACCATTACTGTCATGGTGACCACCTCAACATCACTTTTACCACCACTGTCATGGTGACAGTCACAAAATCAAGTTTACTATTATTGTCATGGTGACGGTCTCAACATCACTTTTACCATTACTGTCATGGTGAAATCACCTGTGTTTCTACAGGTTGCCTATTTATTACTCATTTTCAATCAGACCTCCCTTTGTTTTACATAAAATGCTGTGTTTGTATGTTTGTGTGTGCATGTGTATGTGATGCTTGCGTAGTGCCATGGTAGTATATGAGATGTCTATTGTGTGTTTGTGTTAAATTAACATACATCCTCATCATCATCTTAATCATCATCCTCATCCTCATCATCTTAACCATCATCAATGTTCTTCATAAAACAGTGCTGAATGCCATTGCATCTGCAGCTCCGTATTACAACATTGGCATCATGTATGCAGTTCTAACAGAAGCTGTACAGTAGGATGATAATTAGGGCAGCTGTGGTTAGAGAGTTGGTCGAAGGGTTGCAGGTTCGAATCCCGTTCCAGTGGGAAGAATGGGGGAGTAAACAATTACTACTACTACTACATGGCTGAAGTACTCTTGAGCAAGGCATCTAACCCCACATTGCTCCAGGGACTGTAACTGAAACCCTGTACCTAAATAACTGTAAGTCGCTCTGGATAAGAGCATCAGCTAAATGTAATGTAATGTAATGTAATGTAATGTAATTACTTGTTGAGGTAGAAGGAGAACATAGGCTGCTCCACCAGCTTCTGCGCCATCATGTTGTCGAAGACGGGGGCGCCCACCTCCTCGGCCAGGTCGGGGTACGCGAGCCCCAGAATGCCGTCAAACTTCGCCATGACGAACGAGAAGCCCGGCTCGTACACCGACTCCCCAAACTCCTGGTTCTTCACCACAATGAAGCCCACCTGTGGAAGCAGAGCGATATTGCGTGTGCACACAGACAGACAGACAGACACACACAGACACACACAGACACACACACACACACACACACACACACAAATAAAACTTCACATTGTCATGCAATTAGAACCAGAGTCACCTTTGTTGGTAAAGAATATGTAGTTACTGCTTTTTAACTTTGTAGGGCAGCATAGTGTAGTTTAAACCCTTCATATCCTTATGCATCAGAATTACTTTTATTGGCCAAGTTTGAGAATACAAACAAGGAGTTTGACTCTGATTTTCCCCTTGGTCTACGTACACACACACACACACACACACACACACACAGTATATACTGTACTGACCCTTAGCTTCTCTCGTGCCATGATGCCCAGCAGGCGGCCGGAGCCGTAGTGGATGCCGAACGCTCTCCCGTCATGGACATACGAGCTGGACAGGAAGGCCTTGAACTTCTGGTGATTATCTGCAGAGGGACACGGTGGTGCGGAGGGGAGATGTGAGGTGAGGTGGGATGGTGGGGGGCGAGAGAGAGAGAGAGCGAGAGAGTAATAGATAGATATTTATGAGGTGACAGAGAAAATGGAGAAAATAACAGAAAATAATAGAGAAATACTGAGCCATGCTCACTTAATTCGGCAAAAGTAACGCACATATTTAAATGCGGTAATACCATATTGTGCACTCCCTGATCATTAATCAATTATTTCACTCAATAACTTTTTTAACACAAAAAACAAGTACTTTGAGCTAAATCAACTGTATGAACTGTATATACTTTTCAAATTGTAATAATACAATAATTAGGCTTTTGTTACTGTTACTATTATTATTAGCCGTAAAACAATGTAGTAATATTTTAAAATTATGTTGTCAGTTGTGGCTGGCATTGGGGTTAACATTGGTAACATGGCATAATACATGTGTAATACATTATTTGAGGCACACAAATAGTAGTCAGTTACAGTAATAGTTGTGGTAGTTAAATTAATTTAGTGGTAATTACACCGTATTATAAAGACTTTTTTGTAGAGTGTAAGTACTGAACTGACCAAGACTTGCTAATGTGTTTAGTTTGTGTGAATGAGGGGGGCAGTGTGATGAGAGTACTGTATTATACTACTGTACACACACACACACACACACACACACACACACACACACACACACACACTCTACTTACCGCAGGCCTGACTGACGCAGTAGGAGGAGGGCACCCATAGGTCGGCCGAGCCCGTGTCAAACACCACAGTGAAGTTCTGCTCAGGAGTACCCAGACTCACCTGACCAAAGTACTGAGCCTGAACACACACACACACACACACACACACACACACACACACACACACACACACACACACACACACACACAGATGAGACAGACAGACACACACACACACACACACAAACACACAGATGAGACAGACACACACACACACATGCACACACACCCATTCACACAAACAGATATAACATCACTTACTGCTGTACTACAAATAATTTCATTTGCATAGAACAGCTACATTTCTGTCAGTATCAGGCTGACAAATACCTAAAAGCCTAAGCCAAGCAACACAATCATTTCCCCAGTTGCTCTCCAGACCAGACTGCCACACCCACCCCCAGACACACACACAGAGCACTCACATCCACATCCACATCCACACCCACACACACAACCGCACACCCCACACACACCCATACCCACACACACACAGCACTCACATCCATGAAGTTGTAGAGTTTCTCTGCGCTGCGTCCGCGGGCGAGGGTGTGTGTGGCGGCGGGGAAGCACTGCACGTAGCTGCGCTGGAAGATGTCGCCATCGTGGTCCCTCAGGAACGCCTCCAGACGGTCCGACGCACGCAGCTGCGAGCGCATAGTCGGCAGACGCTGCAGAGGGATTCTGGGTAATATGGAGGTCATAGTTTGAATTACAGGGGGTGCTGGGGGGTACGGTACCCCCCAAGACCCAATACCCCCTCAAAGAGACGAAAATAGCAGGGTTGGGGGGTACCGACATATTAATGTAATTCATGTAACAGGTAGCACCCCACAATTATGGAGCAAGGGGTAATTCACACTCTGATTGAGGTGACAACTGACAGGTCTGAAGTTTCTAGTCGTGTCCGAAGTGCAATTTCAAATGACAGCCCATCTCCTGTTTTCCAGTATATACTGACACATATACTTTGACAAAGGCAACTATGCACTTAACTCTCATAGAAACAGAATCACATATTTGGCATACACATAATAACAGCTTCTCCCCCTGCACATACACCTGTATCCCCTCTACCCCTTGTAATCTTTTATGTTACCTGAGCTTGATGCCACTCCCCGCAGTATATTACTAGATATTAAAGAGTCTTAAGACACTGCAAGTCTAATGCAATGTAAATGCGGAAAAAAAAAACCAAAAAAACATTGAAGCTATTCTTAGAGCTTTCTTTTTTGTTGTCAGTTTAATAATTTCCCATTTTTCTGCAGAGAGCATAAAATTAGTTATGCCCAAATATTAACTGATTATCTTGGTTGGTGAAGGACTTACCTCACAATCCCATGCCCTGCACAGACCAGGCACAACAGAACCAGAAGGCACCTCCTCATCGTGGCCGTTTCGTTCAGTGTGTGTGTTCAGACGAGGAGACAACACACAGGGTCAGTCAGTCAGTGAGATAATCTTTGATCATGCCATCACACACACACAGCCAATCCCGGTGCCACGTCAGAGTGGTTCACACAGACGTTGGCTTGATTTTGTGTACAAACGCAGTGTTGACCGAGGTCACCATGCACTTCACAGGTATTGGTATTTTTACATTTCATATTTGTTATGACATTTCCATAACAATAAAAGCACCCAAAACATTTTTACAAATGGAATAAATGGAAACTTGTACAATTGTTGGATTATACTAAAGCAATTTAAATGAACAATTCAAAGTTTATCCTACTGACCTATGGCCAGGTTACTCTGACCTGGAGCAGCAAACTAACCTTTCTCTGAGCAAATATGTTTACCACACACACACACACACACACTTCAGATACATGTGCTAGCAACTGCATGTAGCAAAATCCAGTGATGACCAGTTCCATAAGATGTTGCCAGGTTGCCACACACACACACACGCCTTGTATCAGTGAAACTGATGACCTTTATATGATAAAAAACTATGACTGAATAGGTCAATCCCCAAACATCTATTTGCAAAACTGCAAACTATTTTTTATAATATAATTAAATCATTTTATAATATAATTGAAATGAGTTTTTAAAAGAAAGTGAACACACACACATACACACACACACACACACACACACACACACACACAAAAGAGACATGAGGAGATAGCCTGGTAGCACAAGTACATTTTTATTGTTCAGTAAACAAAACACAGCCCACACTGCCATCCTGCTTCAGAGAGGGGTGTGACACGGTCAGCTTGCAACAGTGCATTCAAACATGACAAAACTGCTACTACGGAGCCTTGGAACTAAGCGAGACAGGTGGGTGACGCCACACACACACACACACCGACAGACAGACAGGTGAGTGGCGTCACACACGGCACCCCGGAGATAATAAATATACAGAGTGCTCTTAGTCATCTTTGTACTTCCTCTTCCTCATCCTCATCCTCATCACGCCATCACTACTTAACAGGGGTGGTGGTCTGGTACACGTTTCCTGTTAAGGAAAACAAACAAACAAACAAAAAAGATATAAATGCTCATGCATGAACAGTTGTGCAGAGAAAATGTGTGTGTGTATATGGTGGAATATGTAGGCCCTAGGCGTTGGTGTGTCATGGGATGCTTTACGCTGTAGGAGTGTGTGTGGAAGTGTTGTGAGAGTGGAGGTCATATATAGTGTGTGTGTGTGTGTGTGTGTGTGTGTGCGCGCGCGTGCATTACAGGGTGTGCCAAGTCATACGTGTGTGTGTGTGTGTGTGTGTGGTGGGATATGTAGGTCCTAGGCCCCTGTTTGTGTATTGTGGGATGTTTACGCTGTAGGAGTGCGTGTGTGTGTCGTGACTTGTGAGAGCAGAAGCAGGCGTGTGTGTGTGTGTGTGTGTGTGTGTGTGTGTGTGTGTGTGTGTGTGTGTGTGTGTGTGCATTACGGTGTGTGTGCAGGTGTTACCTGGGCGCGGCTTTGATGATGTTGTCTACGCGCAGGATCATCTCGGCAGCCTCGGCGGCACTCAGCAGCACCTGCCTCTTCACCTGGAAGCTCTCGGTGATGCCCAGCTGGGCCATGTCCCCAATCGTGCCATTCTGCATGTCTGCACAGGGGGCAAAGGGCAAGGGTCATGACCTTTGGTATGCATAGCCCATGGAGGAATTCAAGGGGGCAGGAACAGACGCGGACGTTAAAACACCCATGGGGCGAAAAAAACCCGGAAAGGGCGCAGTAGCCTTTAGCATTCCATAGACTTCCACAGGGGGCAAAGGGCAAGGGTCATGACCTTTGGTATGCATAGAGTAAATTGCAGTGATGGTGTGCACATCCACCGTGTAGGTGCAGGACAACAGAGTCGAAGTACATGGAAAAACAAAAAGGAATGTCCGCACACTTACTCCCTTTTTTTACTCCTTTAATTCAAGTGAACGTTTGGTATGCATAGCCCATGGAGGAATTGTAATAACTGGAGAAAAGGGAGGAAATTCTGCCCCTATTCATTTTAATGGGAAATGCTGGGCTAATGAATGAATTCAGCCAAAATTGCCAATTGCCACACATTTTTTCCAAGTTTCAACATGGACTTTCATGGGGTTTATTCTTGCCGCCATTGCACTTAGCCAGTTGAGTGCCACATTACTAAGCGACGTGAGGTGGAGCACTATATATACTGTAACTATACTGACGAAGGGCATCGGATGTTCAAAAATGGACTAAAACACTTCGGGGACACCTTAGTGTATGAGCTAAGACTGGAGCTCCTACCAATCAGCACGGGGGAAATGGGGGCAATTGATGCAATTTTTGAGAAAGACAGAAAGTCAGTCAGTCAGTCAGTCAGTCAGACAGACAGACAGGTGAACTCACCCAGGCCGTAAGTGGTCTTGTTCTCTTGGTGTGCGGCCCTGAGCTGGGCCACCAGGTCTGCACTGTCGTAGCCGGCGTTGTCTGCGATGATGGTGGGCAACTGGAGGAGGAAACGCAACATGAGGAAAATTAAGCCCCGTTTCCACCAAGCAGTACAGTACAGTTCGGTTCAGTTCGGTTCGCAATTGTTTGTGTCTCCATGGTAAGAATTTTTGAAGCGTACCTAAATAACCGTACCGAACCGTACCATTTTCTGGCACTCTTGTGTTGGGTTACCAGTTTGTGGTACGGTTTAGAGACACGCCCGTTGCTGTGACAACTCTACTCTACCTTTGGCAATGGAAACAATCCGTGAGGAAAATTAGTGTGTCATTCCCCTTGTGTTCTGGACTGACTGCGTGTTTGTAGTGTTCTTATGAGAGTTTTGTGGACTATATGTGGACTATATTTTTAAGTTTAATGTTTGGTTGTCTTTGACAGACAGCAAGAGATTAAGAGCAAGAGAGATAGAAAGACAAAGAGAGTGGGACGACACTGGTAGTTGGACTTTAATGTTTACCGTTTAATGTCTTTCTTTAATGTTGCCCTATCTTGTCTACGCACTGGACAGTAAGACACGTAATTTCAATTTCTCTGTACGTCTAGCACATGTGAAGAATTGACAAAGTGGACTTGACTACAGTTCCCTGACTTAGGGCGGAGGACTTCATACATTTCATAGTGTTCTTGTCAGCATTTTGTGGCCAAGGCATGAATACCATCGTACACTGGCGTGACCTGTTAAACAGCGTCATGAAAAGTAAGGGTTAACAGGCTTACCATCATCAGGGCTTTGGCGAAGGACTCCATGGCAACAGCCTCTTTACCAGGTGTTCTGTTGGCCAGGTCAGTCACCACCTTTGCCATGAGCATCTCAGAGCAGCCTAAACACAGACAGACAGACAGACAGACAGACAGACAGACAGACAGACAGACAGACAGACAGACAGACAGACAGACAGACAGACAGACAGACAGACAGACAGACAGACAGACAGACAGACACACACACACACACACACACACACACACACACACACACACACACGTAAGTGATTCTGCCCAAGGTCCAACTATCTTCAGAAAGCATTGTCTGCATTTGCTTAAAATTTACAACCACAGCAAAAGTTCTTTCTGAAGATAAATTACCACATGGAAAAAAGCAAATGTAAACCTCACGGGGGGGGGGGGGGGGGGGGGGTGGACAGATCAGTGTCTGTGAAGACAGTCATTCATCCAGGTCATGTTTGTCAAATGAGCTAAGTTGTAAGCAACAGGACTTTTCTTAGTAACCTAAAGGCGTTTCACCTTTCATCCAAAAGGCTTCTGGATGAACGGTGAAACATCTTCAAGCTACTATAAAAAATCCAGTTGCTTATAACTTGGATCATTTGACATAAGAGTGTTTAGGAGAGAGAAAAGACAGGATGAGAAGGGGTGTTGAGACAGGAGGAAAGCTTAAAGTGTGAAAAGATGAGAAGATGAAAAGATGAGAAGTCAAGTCTCAGAGTACAACCCAATACATATGCCAGGGCACTTTTCATTGATTTCTCTTCAGCATTCAACACCATTCAGCCAAACCTGCTTCTGTCCAAAATGATTAAGTTTCAGATAAACCCATATATTATTTACTGGTATTTTTCTTTTTTAACAAACAGGGTCCAGCTGGTTATGGTTAATGTCACACTTTCTTCTCCCACCACCACCAATGTTGGAGTTCCCCAGGGCTGCATAAGCTCCCCCAGGTTGTTCACCCTATATACTTCGGACTGCACTACCAATGTGCCAAATCAATATCTTTTCAAATACTCAGATGACTCAACATTAGTCACTCTCTTCACAAAAGCCGATGATGACTCTTTGTACCAAAACAATGTGGACTGGTTAATTGAATGGTGTGATAATAACTACCTTATCATTAACACAGTGAACACAGAGGAGGTAATCTTTGGAAAACCTCCTCTCCAGCTTCCCAAAGTTAAAATCCATAACTCAGACATCGCTCAAGTCCCATCCTACAAATGATTGACCAAAATCTGACATGGACTGACCACATAGAATTCACTTGTAAAAAAATACAACAACGTATATATTTCCTGCGAAAACTAAGATCTTTTGGTGCCAGCGCCCAAATAATTTTTTTGTTTTTTACATCTGTGATCCAGAGCGTTATGCTTTACTGCAGTACAGCTTGGTATGGCAGCCTCTCCGTCAAGGATAAAGCTAAACTGCAGCACCAAATAAAAATGTGCTCTAAGATCATTGGCCAGCCCATAGCACACCTATTCCAGGAAGCTCACAACAAAAGTATGCTCAGACTGGCCACATGCATCTCCAATGATGCTACGCACATCCTATACCAAGAATATCAACTACTACCTTCAAATAGGCGCTTCAGAGTCCCCTTCTTCAACCGCAACAGACTTAAACATTCTTTTATACACCAATCAATTCTCTTACTGAATCTGCAACATGCAATCTAATCACATGTACTACTTCATGATGAAAATCTCCCTCATGTCATGTATGGCTGTTTTTATGTATGTCTGTATGAAGGTCTGTGTCCTCCATCTTGCCTTTACCCTTGACAATGGTGGTGGTTACTTTACTTTTACTGTGATGTTATATGTGTGTTTGTCCTCAAGCGAGTCATGTTTCAGGGATGCAAACTGAATTTCAGTGCAAACTGACAATAAAGTAATATCGTATCGTTTCGTATCGTATCGTAAGTCAAGTCAAGTCAAATTTTTTTGTATAGCGAATTTCATACACAAAGGCAGTTCAATGTTCTTAACAAAAATAAAAGCAAAGGGCAATATAAAAGCATAAAAGATAAAAGATAAAATAAGTTTAAAATATGTATAAGATAAGTAAAAGACAGAGTACATCAGAAAGCAACAGGTAAACATAAAAGATAAAAGAGGTAAAAAATAAATTAATTAAAAGGTGAATCGCCAGCAAAAAGCTGGTGCAGAGGCTGTGGTGTTGCTCACCTCCACCGAAGACCGTGCGCGTCTCCTTGACCGTCTGGGAGAGCACACACAGCGCGTCGTGCAGAGAACGCTCCGCCTCGTCCAGGATCTGCTGTGTGGCCCCACGCAGCACGATGGTGCAGGCCTCACCTGTGACACACACACACACACACACACACACACACACACACACATTTTACATTTTGTAAGGCAATGCCACCAATTTCATTATCCAGCCTACTGGGGTTCTTTCTTACTCTCCTTAACACAAACTGGCTTCAACACACTGCAGGTCTAGGGATGCTACACTTTGTAACTTTGGGTATCAGACCGAGACGTGTGTGTTTGCGTGTGTGCGTGTGTGTGCGTGTGTGCGTGTGTGTGTGTGTGTGTGTGTGTGTGTGTGAGTGAGAGTGAGAGTGAGACAGGTGGCCCTACCCATGGCGACTCCAGAGAAGTGGAGTAGTGTGTCCTCTCCGATCATGACCTCCTCGATCAGCTTACAGTGGCCCAGCTTCACCAGCTCAGGATGGTCAAACGTGGAGGTGATCTCACCACCTGCAGCGAGAAACACACACACACACACACACACACACACACAGAGTCAGCTGAGGCTTCTCATGTATACAGGAACACAAACACACATCAATTAGCTACAGCTACATGTGTAGAGAGCCTCTACAGCCCCCCCCCCCCCCCCCACCCTTTAGTGTCCATTAAAACACTGCCCAATGAGGTTGACACACACACACACACACACACACACACACACACACACACCTGTGACCAGTGCGAGACGCTCCACCCCAGCGAAGTCTGCGTGCTCGATGGCCATGACTCCTGCTGCAGCAAACAGCTGCTCTGGGTAGTTATAGATCAGCTGCCTGGAGACACCACACACAAACACACACACAGTCAGCGGAGACCCAATAACAATCTATTCATACTGAAAATCTACTACTAATCTACGCTCCGTCGCGTCAAAAAGTTGAGCTCTGCTGAACTTCATGCAAATTAATCCGTCGGACGCGCCGTGATTGACCAATCGAGGAAGACCAGAAGGAACGGTTGCCATGGTTGCTATGTACCGTTACCGTTGGCTAGCCACAAACACACACCAAGTACGTGTTCTCGAAGTCATGGTTCTTAATAAGCCTTCATAAAAGCTTTACCTCTTTACTTTTGAAGGAATAGTGTAGAGAATAGAAAAACTTTAAATTTGGAGCGGACATCGGTTACGCCCACGTCCAAATATGTCACGTCCAAATGAAAGGAGGCGTCACGACTTCGAAAAAAAAAAACGTGACGCAGCCGACGGAACCAGTGTACACGCACTCTGAGGCTGCAGGCCCAGGTGAGGCTACCTGTTGATGAAGCAGTTGATGCCGTGCTTGAGGATGCGGTCCACCTTCTCCTTCATCTTCTCCTTCTCAGCCAGCTCGATCTCCGCCACCTTCGCCATAGAGTCCACTCGCACGCGGGAGCCGAAAATCTGAATGCCACACACACACGCGCAAACGCACACGCACGAGACACTTTACTAAAGAACACTCATAATTTAAGAAATGACACACACTGACAGCAAAAGAACTCTGTGTATAGCTGCCACATGCTCACTATTCAAGACTCCCACAGGCCTTCAGGGCTTTCTGGTGGGCACCACTGACTACATTATGGGCCAAAGATGGAGAACAACAACAGTGATTCACACCTTGATCTTGTCTGTGTCCATGCCAGTGTTGGCAATGAGGATGTTCACATTCTCTAGCCTCTTCGGCTGGTTGACACCAATTTTCTTATCCAGCAGGAATCCTTTTGGGAAGGAAAGAGAATGGTGTTTTAGCAGATGGCAGGGGCTTTTTTGAGTGCGTCTGTAACACATCGATAGACGTGACAAGGTTTTTTTTTTTTCAAACAAACATTTAACAGAAGCCACCCCTTTTATTACCACTTACTTACATACCACATTACATACAAAGGACGTAGCACAAAGTGCTTCGATAGTTTGGTGTCCAGCTGTCGCCTTTCCACAACCACTTCACTCTATTCCTTTGACCATTCAACCATCCCCCCAATCCCCTCAATCCCTGATGTCTTTCTCGGACTCATACCTTCATCCAGGTAGGAGTCGGTGAGGCTGCCTCCGAGCTTCTTGATGATGTGGATGGCCTCCAGGTTGCCAGAGCCCTTGAGCCTCATGACGGCCTGCACGGCCAGCTTGGCGAAGTAGTCCTTGTGGTGGGTCAGCAGCTTGGAGGAGAGCGTGGTGCGGGAGATGTTCATCAGGTCCTCCTGGAACTTCACTGGGTCATTGCTGCAGGAAGAGTTGGGGGTGGGGGGTTAATGAAGGGAGAAAACCTTAAACCACAAAACTCTACTAAAAAACAACAAACAGTTACACTTTTTATGAAGCTTGTATTTATAATACTGTATGAACACATTTATAAAGACGTATAATGCCTTCAAAAAGCTTTAAAAAATGGTTGGAATAAGCATTCATAACTATTTATACATACATATGATTTCACTTGTAAGGCAGGTAAAGCTTTATAACCAAGAATGCGGGGTTGGGGGATAATGACTAGAAACAACCTCAAAACACAAACAGTAACAATTTCTATGAAGGTTGTATTCGTAAGACTCTATAAACACAGGATTATAATGTCTTCATAAAGCGTATAACCAAGAATCCATTGTGTCACAAGTTGAAGTGTACTGCATTAGGAGTCATGAGTATGTAGAAGCAGTTCTGAATACTTTACATACCTTATAAATGTATTATGAGCCTTTATGAAAGTATTTATAAAGTCTTGTGAACACACGCTTCATAGAAAGTGTTACTGAACAAACCAGCAACAACACACTGCATTTTTATAGCATTTTCCAGACACTCTCCCAAGTGCTTAAAATGTACTTCACACAAAATTAATTAAAATTACCCATGGTCCACTGCAGCAGCTTTCAGTGCCTCACGGGCCACCTGGGTGGCCTTCCTCCAGCCAGAGATGATGATCTGAGGGTGGATCTTCTTGGCAATCAGAAGCTCAGCTTCCTAAAACCCCAAATCCAAACTCACTTTACTTCATCATTTACCATAAAGCAAAGATAAGTAACAAGTCAATTACAGTTAAACGAGCCTAAACTCTTCTCAAGCTGATTTTCTGATTTTTTAAGGTTCTTGTTCTGCTTAATTCTGCAACCTTTTCAGTGACTAAATGCTGCCAACTTTATGTTCAAGACATAGGAGTTGCACACACACCCATACACACTAAATGACAATAGCATGTGTAATTAACTGGCACAACTATTCTTCAAACGCCTTACCCGGAGCAGCTCAGCGGCAAGAACTGTGACGGACGTGGTGCCATCTCCAACCTCATCATCCTGCACTTTGGACATGTCTGTTTGTGTGTGTGTGTGTGTGAGAGAGAGAGAGAGAGAGAGAGAGAGAGAAAACGAGAGAGAGAAAACAAGAGACAGACAAATAAATAATACATCATGATGCTGAAACACATGGGGAAAAAAAAAAATCATGATACTGCAAAACCAAAAGTTTTCATTAAATATCAGTCGTGTCTTTGGCTAGTACGTACCAACCAGCACTTTGGCAGCGGGGTTGTCCACTCCGATGGCTTTGAGAATGGTGGCCCCATCGTTGGTTACTGTGACATTGCATTCTCTGCCACCTCCCAGGAGGATTTTGTCCTGAAGTATCACAATACGTCAGCCAACACAGACAGCAACCACAGACGCTTCAGGCTTTGGATATATTACATAATTACTGTGCATTTGTGTGTATGTGCAGCAGGCACCTAAGCAGCCACAAGACTCACTGTGTCCCTATTTTAACACACCTAGCAGAATTTGTTAAATTTAACCTTTTATTGAAAAATATGACTGACAATGTGAATAAGTTTCAGTAGTCTATTCACAATTCAAAATTGTGTTGTTACACTGTAATTACTTGATATTTACAAACTAGTAGTAGTCTCATTTTGCAAGTTGCTTTAGATAAAAGCATCTGCTAAGTGTAATGTAATATAATGTAATAACGCCCTACTTCCTTACTGAAGTGCTTTGTTACATACCATTCCTTTTGGTCCGAGGGTGCTCTTCACCAAGTCTCCGATCGCTATGGCACCAATGAAGGATGACTATGGAATCAAACGAGATACCCATGAGCAAGTGTCTCAGCAAAAGTCTTTTTTAAACGAAACAGACATTGTTCCCAATGTCTGTTTCGATTATCTATCCATTAGTTCCCAACCCTACCCAACAAAAAGACTCAACTTACCATGCGGGCTGTCTCAGCCTTTTCTTCGTCTGCTCCATGCTTGAAGATATTAACGGGGGCCATTGAAATGGACGCCTGAAACGAGGCAAAAAAATATGATGGTGCATCAATTTAATGAGAGGTTTTAGACAAATCATGATGTACAGGGCAGTCACTCATGACTTAATACTTCATAGTAGTAACTACAATAAATGTCCTACTACAATGACCAGGACAACAAAGTTTATACATTTATACATGGCATTCTAAGTCGTGTGGTTACTGATTTATGCAAACACAGACTGATGCTCTGGAATAGAGCAACAACATTATGTGGTATATTCATCGCCCACCCACATCCTAATGCTACCACATTAGGCAACTCCGTCTTATGCACCTAAAACTGTCATCTGCTCGAAATTGCTAATCACATATAAGGAATCATCTGGCAACATTAATCTTGACCGAGCAAATGTGAAGTGATCAAATGTAAACTGGGTCTATCTGAAGCTACACACTGCTCATTGAGAATATTATTTTCACAGTGAATACGCTAGTTAATGCGTACAATAGATTATGATGTCCCAAGCAGCTCTGCGCTACACGTTAGCATGGGTAACTACCGTTAGCACAATGCTGCTCCTCCCTCTTCTCCTAAGAAACCACTAGAAGCTTACCGGCCTGTTCTTTGCCGTTAAGTCCAATGTACTTTGCGCATCATGCAACCACTTAAAATTCTATACACAAAAATATCATAACATGGTCAAGACGAGCTCTTAACGACCTGCAACATGCAACAGTTCAAACTATATTCTTATAAGTCGTGAAACAATAGCGAATGCAACTACACCGCCCCTTTAGCTATTACTAGCGACATAGCTACATCCCTTCATTGGAAGACAATACAGGGTGTGCTAATTGGTGCTAAGTCGGCAGCATAGGAGCTTTGTTTAAGGGGCTCAAACATACACTACACAGCAATAGTCTGGTAATAACATTGACCGTTTTGCAAAACTGCCACCAACTGTGCAACAGTGACAGTTTTTCTCAGCTTGAACCCAATTTTACAACTACGTCTTCCAGCAAAGTGTTAGCATGACCGGTTTTCTTGGAGCTAGGGCCCATGTGCTTCCTACTGTCAATGGATAGCACATCGGATGCAGGGATGGGGAAGTGACACTAATCTTTCTTTTTCAACTTGTTATTTCTCTGCCAAAGTCAGTGTTCACAGTTAAGTCAACCTTGACACAAAACCCCGATAAAATATAAAACTTAACAACCTAAATAGAAAAAAGCACGGGCTTACCATGTTGTCTGTGAAGTAGGCTGAGGCCGTGAACGTTCAGGGAGGAGCCACCTAGTCAGCGATGCCGCATTTGGCACGCGGGGACTGTGACGCATTTACGTGTGCAACAGACGATGCACACCAGAAATAATGGCTTATTAAGTGTAATAACATTTCTTTATATGGAAGCTGAAATGTGGAACACGCTATCAACATTTCCATAATGACCTGAACTAAATATTTAGTTGTCAGAAATGAATGGCACCATATGAGCTAATATGTTTTATTTCCAAAATGTTTTATTTTCCATTCCAAATGATCAGTCTCTGGGATGAATACGTTATGTGGTAAGTAGTACATTAAAGCAGGTTTAATCCTCACAGGGTGTTTTGTGAAACTCACTTCAGTCCATCGGATGTGACGCACCCAAGTTTCCTGTTTGCATTTTGTCTCGCTCAGTCGGAGGAGGCTGAGTGGAAAATGGCCGACGGTGTGGATCACATCGATATTTACGCGGATGTAGAGGAGGAGTTCAACCAGGTATGCTGAATCGTCTATTATTTGCTTGCATAAATATCAGGTGTATGTTTAGTCGAGGAATTGCATAGAAATTCAGTCTTGCAACAGTTTTCTGCTGCCTATTATCTGTAAATTGCCTCTTCAGACGCTGCGGAGGTGGGTCCGTGACTAGCCTTTGAGCTAGCACAACTAGCTAGCTGTTAATTCACTGTTGCTTCTATGGTTGCACTAGTCACACGAATGAATAATAAACAGCGATGAAGCTGTTTTCGTTTTAGCATGTTTTAGTATTTTATTTGTCGCGCGGTGGTTTTGCTGTTGGGAAATAAGCATTTCCTATAATTAAGTGAACCCTGGTCGCCATTCGCTAACGTGCGTGATCCATTGTTTGGTAGTGAAGAGTAGGAAAGCAAGTTAGCTTTGAAGTGGCGGGGAAAGGCCTCGCTCACTTCAACTGTGCGTGGTCTGCGCACTTTTCCCGGGGGGTTTGGATATGATGATGCATTCTGTTTGAGAACACAAACAAATTGGCACACATTTTTCGTACCATTGCCGTGGATGTTGTACACTTCATACAGTCTAAACTGGCCCAGCAATTTCATTCACACTTAAACGTTACGGTTCTGCCTAACATATCTAGTTGCAAGCAGTGAACTGAAACACTAAATCATTAACTCGACTAACGTTTGCCGTTAGCCATTTCAAATCCACGTTTGAGCATCAGAGTTTATACGTGATTGCATATTGAGAAGTTTCGAAGCCAGCGATTAACATACCGGTACATTCTTTTACTATGGCGCCCAGTCACAAGTGCACCTAAGCAGGATGATGCTAGCCTTTGGCTTGTAATGTGTTTTAATGTTAACATCGTGCTATAGTAATGAAATGTCTGATTTAGACCAAGCTGGAGGTTATGGGCATTTGACAGACGTATCATAGTTTGATCATTCAATTAATATTGGTCATTGGCCAGTGGCCCTGCACATGTAAGCATTGAACGCTTATTGATCGTGTCTGTGCAGTAGTTTGACGGGCATGGTGTATCCACCAGTTAAGTGGTCTGGTGGCCCAAACGTTTACAATGCGAATGAATGAATTAGCGTGGACAGAGATTAATAGCTGCCTTATTTGTTGGCTGCCCAGAGGCTTGGTGGGCAAAGGGGGGAGTGTGTAAAGTTTGTTTGAGATAAGGCAAAGGATTAGCAGTATGTACAGGTCAGATCTCGTTGCTTTGAAGCGTCCTTGACCTTACTGCAAGAGATGATACAAAGGGAACCTTTAAACACAGAAGTATCTACACACACACACACACACACACACACACACACACACACACACACACAGGGGGAGATGCCTGGGGTGCAGGCAGCCCCTGTGGGGGTCATTAGTAGTCAGAATTAGAATGGATGTATCTCCAAGGAGACTATGGATAGAACATCCTGTCTGTTAAAGAAGTTGATTGCTTTGCGTTTTTATCTAAAGGTGGTTATATAAACATTGAGAGCTACCATAGACCCCAAGGCCAAGAATATGACATTGTTGCCAAGTAATTCTTTTCTGACTATATTATCAAACACGTCATTGGTGAAATATATAAAATGATAGATTTTTGTGCCTCGTTGTCTTTGAACCAGGGAGAGGATTACCCAGTCCATGATCAGATCGACTTGTATGATGACGTAATCTCTCCGTCTGCCAACAATGGGGACGCTCCAGAGGACCGAGACTACCTGGACAACCTGCCCCAGCCTGGGGGCTCAGAAGGGGGCAAGGGTGCGCCTCCCAACGTGGTCTACACATACACCGGCAAGAGGATCGCTCTCTACATCGGCAACCTCACATGGGTCCGTTTCTGTTTTTTTTTGTTTTTTATGTTTACAGTTCAAAGACTTGTCTTTTATATTGTTATATTCACTGGTATGACCGCTGAACACATTTTTGCTGTAATAATTCATTGTACTGTTTGCTGTTATATTTTGCCCTATCTAATCTGACTGTTTGGTAACTGACAGTCTGTTCTATGTAGTAATGTTTTATTTCAGTAATCTAATCAGTTGTTCAGCTTCACGGTATTTGGTTAATTTCTTGCTGATGGCTTTAAGAGTTGTGATTCCTGAATGAAAAACATGGTATGACATATCAGTTAATTTATTGTTTTTTATCTCCCCACAGTGGACAACAGACGAGGATTTATCAGACGCCATCCGCTCCATAGGCATCAACGACGTGCTCGAGATCAAGTTCTTCGAGAACCGCGCCAACGGCCAGTCCAAAGGGTGAGCAGCACAAGTCCGCTTTTTGGCTGCATCTACTACGAGGGATCGGGAGTAACCTGTACTTTTGGCATCTCTCAAATTTCAAAATGCAGATTTTGATTTCAAAGCCCTCTGGCCAGAGACCACAGAAGCAAAGATGGATGAATAGATATATAGCTAACTCTGGTATAGGATTTTTTTCTGTACATGGTGTCCATTTACTAAACTAATAAACTAAACCAACAAACTCAGTCTTAGACTAACAATCACCAATTTCACTGGGTAGTCCTACTCTACCCAGTATGTCTATGCATGTGATAATAAACCATCCTTGTATCCTTTTTTTAACCTGTGTGTATTTGTGTGTGTTACAGGTTTGCACTGGTGTGTGTTGGTTCTGACGCCTCGTCCAGAAAGCTGCTGGACCTCCTATCCAAGCGGGAGCTGCACGGGCAGAACCTCATTGTCACGCCGTGCAACAAGCAGTCCCTCAGCCAGTTTGAGATGCAGTCCAGGAAAAGTATGGACAGCCGGCCGCGTAATGTCAAATATATCCTCTTGTGTCCTTGCGTCAAATGTGTCCCCTTGTGTCCTTACGTCAAATATGTCCCCTTGTGTCCTTACGTCAAATATGTCCTCTTGTGTCCTTAAGCCGAACATTTATTTACTGATGTGTAATTTTAAAGTTAATAGCAATGTCAATGCTTTAGAGGTTTGTCCTGCACTAGACACTTGTTTCTCTACAGGCTACGTCCACATCAGTCCATTTGTATCGTTTCAGACCTGTATTGATCTGAAATGCCCCACATACACACCGTTTTTACTTCCGTATTCTGGCTCTGTTTCTTATCTGTCACAGTTCCAGAGCCGGAAATGGACAGACTAGCGAAGACTACAGGCAGAAACGTGACCGCTAATCAAACAGGCAGGAACATACAGATTGGTTACGCTTCTACTTCAAAAACAGACTTGTGTGGTCGTAGCCTCAGGTACATGCCTACCTGGTTCAAAGTCCTGATCTTTGCTGCTTGCCCTCTCTCTCCCTCTCCCTATCTCCCGCTCTCCCTCTCCCTATCTCCCGCTCTCCTTCTCTCCCTCCCTCTCTCCCTCCCTCTCTCCCCCTCCCTCTCTCTCTCCCCCTCCCTCCCTCTCTCCCCCTCCCTCTCTCTCTCCCCCTCCCCCTCTCTCCCCCTCCCTCTCTCCCCCTCTCTCTCTCCCCCTCCCCCTCTCTCCCCCCTCCCCCTCTCTCCCCCTCCCCCTCTCTCCCCCTCCCCCCTCTCTCCCCCTCCCTCTCTCTCTCTCTCTCTCTCTCTCTCCCTCCCTCCATCTCCCCCTCCCTCTCTCCCCCTCCCTCTCTCCCCCTCCCTCTCTCTCTCTCTCTCTCTCTCTCTCTCCCTCCCTCCCTCCATCTCTCTCTCCATCCCTCCATCTCTCTCTCTCTCTCTCTCTCTCTCTCTCTCTCTCTCTCTCTCTCTCTCTCTCTCTCTCTCTCTCTCCCTCTCCCATTCTCCCTCTCTCTCTTTACCCATCAGGCACACAGACCGGTCAGATGTCGGGCGAGGGCAAAGCAGGGCCCCCTGGCATCGGCCCCCGTGGCGGCTTCCCCATGGGCAGAGGCCGAGGCCGCTTCCCTGGCCCCCCGGGTCCAGGGGGGGACCGATTCCCTGGCCCAGTTGGAGGTGGAGGTCCTCCACCTTTCCCAGGTGAGTTACCCCCTCATCCTCCTCGTCCCCGAACTTCCAGACCCCCATACCCTACCCTACCCCCCCGCCCAACCTCCCTCATCTCCCCCCAAACCCCCTTTCCGTCCATCTGCTGCTGGTGACCCCTCACCCCTCAGCCTGGCGTCGCAGGCATGGCTCTGATTACACGTCAACTCGTCTGTCAGGTTCCTGGCCGGAGGCCGTAACGCCGTCATCGCAGGCTGGCCGTGCCCCCCTCCCCGCCCTGCCCCCCACTCCACCCCCCCAACTATCTTATCTGTGCCCGCCGCTCTCCTCCAAACGCTTCAGCGGCTGTGCCCCGCTCCTGTGCCTCCCCCCTCTGTCACGGGGGTCTGTGATCTCGCCACGTCTTGCCCAGGTTTGCTCTCACTTCCTGGGCAGGTGTGTTAAGAACTGCTCAAGTGCCCTGCGCTCCTTCTTCCTGTTTTTTTTTTAAATTATTATTTCCTGTTTTTCTTTGCCCCCACACAGTTTTTTTTTTTTTTTAAGGAGGGGAGATGTGTTTTACCCCATAGTTGTTTTGTTTTTCTCATTTTTTATTTCCTTGCCGCCTGTTCAATTCTTCCCTTTCTTCGTTTTTTTTTTTTTTTTTGTTTGGTTAAATTTCTCCTTTGGCCCTTCCTTTTCTGTAGATCTGCCTTGCCTTGCCCGCGTTAGGTGCCAGTTGTGATTGTGGTTTCTTTCCCCATCAGGGCCCCGGATCAGGCCACCAGATCACATTTCCCATAGGCACCCCAACAGCCAGCAGATGGATATGAATTTCAGTTGCTTCCAACCAGGGCGTGATGGGAGCTGGCGACCCAGAGGTGAAAGGCCTCAATCTCCTATTGACAGAGCTTAAGCAAACAAACAAACAAACAAACAAATGCGTCTTTCTGAAAAACAAAACAAAAACAAACACCCCCACTCCTTCCTGCTCTCTCCGCTCTCTGTCTCTGCTGTCGTCATGGTTATTTGTCATTGTTGTTCTGATGCCAAGGTGACCCTGATGAGTAGTCATTTATCATGGGCCCACACTGCCTGCTTACCTGGGCCGAACCCAAGGTCACTGCGGAGGTCGCTGAATCAGGTAGCTTGTTTGCGGGAAGCTGAAAAGGGGTGAGAATGTAGCTCCCTCTGTGCTGGCCAGTCACAGTATGGCAGCCTTCCTAGGCTCCTATAAAAGGATGCCCTTCAGAATCTTGCTGATAAAAGATACAATAGTCTTTTGAACAGCGCGCAGTATTGAAGAGGCCTTCTTCATGTATGCTGTCTATAAATAAACTGCCCAAGGTTTTAACCAAAACATTAGTAACAAAAAAAAAAAACATAACTAGACTAATACCTGTACATTTTTTCACACGTTCTAAGACATCAGGTCTTTGAAGACAACCACCTAATCCCAACCAACATTTTCGCAGCAAAATTCACCTCATCTCAATTTTTGGACTGACGGTCCAAAAAATGCTATTTTCTAGCATTATAAATTAGAAATAGAAATGTTTGGTATGATTGAGTAGGTCGTTTAAAAAAAGTGTGTAAATTATGAGGACCTTTGAATTTAGGAAGTCCATTTTGCTGCTTTTTAGGGAAATAGTATGGGCTGTTTTAGGTACTAAACGCTAACTTTCCTGCCTGTCTTAGTCTGCATCCCTCCCTGGTTTGGCTTTGAGTTGGCAACCTTAGTAAAGGCTTGGCTTGGCTGTTTCATCTTTTACATTTTTTTTATTTCTCCCTAAATGTCCCAGCAACATAGTGCACCAGATTCCCTTTTTTATTTAATTTTAAGTAGTTTCCACAAATGCTGTCTTGCTTGAAGTGCTAATGCTGCATTACCTGGTAAATTGGAATGAGATTCACTCTTTGGGGTGAGGCTATATTGTAAGGCATCTCTAGTCTCACAGCTTTGCCTGGTTACCCAGTAGTGTTATCATTTCTACATCCATACCCAGTTCATCTTAACACTTGGATTCACTCCTTAAATTACAAAAAACCCACAAATCTTTTCCTGCTTTTTTGTCTGCTTTGCTTCTCTGATTGCTTAAGTAAAAAAACCCTAATCAGAATTGATTGCTGCACCATGATGGTTGGGTTTCAAGGTATATGCCACCTTTTTGGGGAAATGTGATTAGTCTCTGTCTACCCTGGAGTTATACAGGATAACACGTACTCTAAGGGTTAAAACGATAGGCTATATTCAAAGCGCCTGTCCTATGACATTGTACAAATAAAATAAGACTGTATTAAAAACAACATGGAGGCAATGTGAAGTGACATTAAACGTCTAATAAAAGAGACCAACCTCAGTGGAGTCAGGAGACAAAATAAGACACAAAGGAATAATGGCAGGGGAAAGGATACCCTTTTCTTCTCTGTGTTCAGTAACACAGTCTGACATCCAACTGTTAGCCTGACGTCATACTGTTAGCCTACTTCAATGGAAATGGGTTATTCCAGTTAGCCTAGAAGCTATAGGTTGGCTGATGTAACCCACTTTCAGTAAACTAAGCTGATTTAAGCCAATGATTTGGGTGTCACACAGAGCTACCGCACACACAGAATAAATAGGGCTATGTGTCGTCTTATGTAACTGGGGTGGACCGCCAATAATTTCCCAAGATGGTGGCACATCCCTTTCGCTCTCTTGAACCTGTGGGGGGGGGGGGCGTTAGTGGCTCCGTCTTAAACTGGTCTTGAGATTGTGTGTTTGGCGATCATGTTAGAAGGCTGCTTTTCTGTTGTTTTAGTTCAAATTTACACACACGTGTTGATCATCGTCTAGTACTTTCACTTACACGCAATACTTAAGTTTAATAGTCTCAATGCAGATGCAGACACATTCACACAGTCACTGCTATAAGAATGTATATGCAAGACACAGACCAGCTGTGGGTGTGTGAGTTATTGGATCACCGTGAAGAGTGTGTATGTTTGGGGAAGCTGTGGCTGCTGTGCAGTTGGTTAAGGCGCACATGCCATATATCCAGGGACCCAGGTTCGAATCCCACCCGAACTCACTTGTTTCCCACTTCTATCTCACTCACTTCCTCTCTCTGTCCACTTTTGTATGTAAGACAAAGGTGAGAAAACCCAAGAAAACGACTTTAAAAAAGTATGCGATGGGTGCATTCTCATCTATACGATTAGCTGTCTCATGGCGTATTGTCAGGTCTCAAAACCAAAAGTGTGGTCAGTAAGGGTGAGAAACACCCAGACAGTCAAGAATCAAAAGACTGCCCCTTTGAAATGTCTTATCTTTCTGTATGCCTGTGTTACCCTGCATGCTTGATCTGAAATTCTGGAAAGGCGAAAGGTGATTCAGGCAATCTGATCTGTTCAGAATTGTATTCATTTCATGACTTCAATTCGTTAGCTGTTTAGGCATGATACTGACAAGCTAACACTGTCCAAGCCAGAAAAAGGAATATTACATGAGCTTAAGGTTCAGCATAAGCTTCCATGTTTGTCCAAAGGTGATGAGATTGCTTGAGTCTTTTACTTTCCAAGCTAAAGCCCATGGTGTGCTTCTGCAGAAAGGGTCGATGGTAGGACTCTGTGCAGCCTGTTCAGATGGAGAAAACTTGCATCATGCAAACGTTACAATCATTCATGTGTCACTCAAAGTTTGGGTTTGTACGAAACATTCCACATGGCTGTTCCGCACTGACCATGCAGCTGTGCAAAACTGATTGTGGAGGTAAAGGCTGAGGGATCCATGGAATGCAACAGGTGATGAGAGCTTGGGCACACTGTCAGAAAGGAGAGTTTAAAAGCCTTAGCAGAAGTGGTCCCATTATCGGCATATTATAATCCATTAATAAGCTATTTCTTTTGCTGTTCCACTTAAAATGAGGCTTTAGCTGATGAAAAATTATTGCTATAGAAACAAACAAATTCAGGTCCCATAAACCTTTGATTTGAGTAAGTGAACTTACGACGTTTATTTTAAACTGATTTCGAATCGAAGTGTTTCTCGCCACTTTGCAATAGACTTGCTTACGTTAGCCCAGAGCAGGTTGACCACAACCAATGGCAAATTTGTTTGTGTTTTTGCTGCTGCATGGCTGTGTTCACAGAAGCATACCATGGGCTTTAAGTGATGGTCTTTTTAGCAAGGTTACCACGAGTGGACTGCAGTACGTTCAGAGCTTGCTTTTATCAGAGACTGTTTGCTCATGATGCGTTCTCTTTTCTGTTTGCTGTTTCTGTCCCCACAGGAGGGATGCAGGGACCTCCTCGCCCCCCACCCGGCCCACCAGGACCCCCTGGCCCCCCTGGACCCCCTCCACCAGGCCAGGGCTTGCCCCCACCCCTCTCAGGCCCCCCCAACCGAGGCGACCGCCCCCCTCCCCCAGTCATGTTCCCGGGCCAGTTTGGCCAGCCCCCCATGGGTCCCCTACCTCCTGGCCCACCTCCACCAGGCTACGGCCCACCCCCAGGTCCCCCTCCCCCCCAGCAAGGCCCACCTCCCCCGGGTCCGTTTCCTCCCCGGCCCCCTGGTCCGATAGGCCCACCCATGGCTCTGGCCCCTCCCCCACACATGCAGGGCCCTCCCCCGGGTGGTCCGCCCCCAGCCCCCCATGTGAACCCCGCCTTCTTCCCCCCGCCTGGGAACAACAACATGCCGTCGTCCGACAGCCGAGGCCCCCCTCCGAACGATCCGTACGGCCGCCCGCCTCCCTATGACCGGGGTGACTACGGCCCAGGGGGAAGGTAACGTCCTTACACCGCACACACCCCGAAATATATCTCTCAGTACACACTGGGCTTGCACACACCCCCAAATACATCTGTCAGTTCACACTGGTCTCTACACTCAGACAGGTTATTGTTGTTCTCAGTAGTATTTGTATGTATTTTGTTACATTTCTTTACCTTCCCTTAACTTTTGTCATTTCCTTTAAAGTTGTGATGTTATCGTGTGTGTTTGTTGTTGTTGTTGTTGCTGTTGTTGTTGCTGTTTTACCTGACGTGGAGGCCCTGTTTTTTCCACTACCTTTACACACTTCTGTTTGTTTTCATTGACTTATGAGGACATTAATAAATATACTACATAGAGGGGACAAAACCTCATGGGAGGGATGTGCTGCCCCTAGTGGCCACAGAATGGAAGTTTTTTGTTATTGTCAGTTCAGTCCAGCAGAGTGACCACTCCTCAGTGGTCAGTTGCGTGTCGCTCTTCCCTGTGACCCTGAATGTGTCCCTCCCTCTGGCTGCTTCCAGCAACCCGAGACCCCTGCTAATCCCAGATTTCGGGCTCAGGCCCCTGAGAGAGCCCTGGATTAACGAGGGGTTGGCCGATCCGAAACCGGGCGGCAGGCATTTGCCCAGTGCAGGTGACGCAGGGTCAGTAACAGCTCCCAAACATCTGCTGGCAGCCTCCCGAAACAGGAACCTCAAAACCTCCTTGCCTGGCTTTGTTTGTTTTTATTTGGTTTAGTTTAATTGGTTTGCCTTATTTTTTGTTTATTATTAGTGGGTTTTTTGTGTTTTTGTCTTTTTCTTTGTTTGTTTGAGTGGATGCATCCCTTTTAGTGCTTTGTGTAATTTTTCCTGATTATTTGCGACATACATCTAGCTTGGCTTGGAAGACTTGGGTTGATTTGCATACAACACACTTTGTTTGTGTGTGATTTGTAACCCTCCCACCCCAATGAGTGTGTTACGTTTGTAGTTTGACTTTTGATTAACCTGTGTGTGTGTGTGTGTGTGTGTGTGTGTGTGTTGCTCTTCACCATTGACACGAGGGTAGCTCAGTCCTACTCCTGGATATGCCCTCAGTCAGCACAGACACTAGGCTGCATTGAAGTAAAATGGGCTTAAATGTATTTGGCCTTTGGTAATTCGCTGAGGAGTTAGACACGTGTGTAAAGAGGTCATATCCAGGGAAAGGATTAGGCACTGTGTGTGTGTGTGCGTGTGATTCTTTAGTCATTTATTTGTTTATGCTGTAGTTGTGTTGCTGGTTTGTTTCCCAAGTAATGTTAACCTGTCTGACCTTTTGTGTTTGTGTGTGTGTGCGTGTATAGGGAGATGGATTCAGCGCGGACCCCGCTGAGTGAAGCAGAATTTGAAGAGATCATGAACCGAAACAGAGCCATCTCCAGCAGTGCTATATCACGAGCTGTATCTGATGCGAGCGCAGGTGAGACTGCCGTGTTTTGGTGTGGGTGTATAGACCATTTCAAGACACTTCCACTATTGCAACAGTCCATGTTTAGTGTCATAGCTGTTCCCACAGTGTTTTTTGTTTCAACGTTCCCAAATGATTTGAAGTCTAGCGGAAGTAGTTTGGGAATGGAATAGAATGTCCAGATGTTGTTTTAGTTTTTGCTGTTGAAAGGGTTAATATATGGCAGACTCAAGCTTTTAGCCACTGAGCTTCAGAAAACCGATGGCATTGAAACAAAGTCCCTGTCATTTGTGTCCTTTTAAAAAAAAAAATCAGTTTGGAGCCATCTTGAACTGCCATCACGTTCCACCTTGGGTCTGTCTGTTTTTTGGCTTGTCTCTAAAGAATATTCTAGAGTGTAAACTAACCTTCTAGAAGTCTGGACATTCGAGCAAACTGGAGTGTCTGGAGTGTTCTGACTAACTGCTGTTGGGCGCTGTGTTTTAATCCTGCAGGTGACTATGGAAGTGCTATCGAGACCCTAGTCACGGCCATCTCCCTGATTAAGCAGTCTAAGGTGTCGGCTGACGATCGCTGCAAAGTGCTCATCAGCTCACTACAGGATTGCCTACACGGCATCGAGTCCAAATCCTACGGCTCCGCTTCCAGGTACGGGTACTGCACAGCTCACACACTGGCCTGTTTGGGTGGAGTGTGTCGCCGATAATGCATATTTAAAGGAAGGTCTAGATGTTGGTGCCCTCAAGTTGTTTAATTGGAACGGCTGTGTGGTGCTTTGTGTTGCAGCAAAAGTATATCAGATTCCTGTTTAATTATACAGAAAAAATTTACTGATTTTACTGTTTTTGCTCTATTGTGAATGTCTTAAGTGCTGTTTATTTAACTGTTGTTGATCAATGCCACGGCAGTTAGTGTGTATTGTGTACAGTGCAGTTAGTGTGTATTGTGTACAGTGCAGTGAGTGTGTATTGTGTACAGTGCAGTCAGTGTGTGTATTGTGCACTGAGTTTGAGAACGCTTCCTCACTGTCCGGCTGCTTCTCTTGAAGAAGGGAGCGGTCTCGTGAGCGTGACCACAGCCGCTCGCGAGAGAAGAGCCGCCGGCACAAGTCCCGCAGCCGCGACCGCCACGAAGACTACTACCGGGAACGCAGCCGCGAGCGAGACCGGCACCGCGAGAGAGACCGCGACCGCGAGAGGGATCGGGATCGCGAGAGGGAGTACCGCCACCGCTAAGAGCCCTGTGGGAGAGGTGTGTATGCTGTGGGTGTGTGGGTGTGTGTATGCTGTGAGTGTGTGTGTGTTAGTGTATGCTGTGAGTGTGTGTGTGTGTGTGTGTGTTTGTGTGTAGGGGGGTGTGTATTGGGGTGTGTGTGTGTGTGTTCCCCCTGTCTCGCTGGTGCCCCCTGTCCTCCCCCACACCCCCCACCTCCTCTAGATCCTGGAAGCCTCCAGTGGTCACTCGTTCAGGTTCAGGTAAGTGGGAGGATCCGTCAAGGTAAGGTGGTTTGATAGTTGACCATGGGAATTTTATTACAGTTAACTTTTCTTTTCATAGGATTTATTATGTTTACTACTTTTTTTCTGTCTTTTGTTGGTAGGTAGTAGATTGAGGACAACTATTACCTGCTAAAATCCGAGAGTTAGTGTAGTACTTATTTTGTCCAGTACTTTTATTTTTCTTCCGTGATATAAAAAAGGTGTCAGTTTTGAACTTAAACTTTACTCCTGTTTTGTGAAAGATATGGCAGCAAGTTTTATAGTGACATTGTAGATTTTCTCTGTACTGTAAATGTGGACTGTAATGCTGTTGACCAACCTGAACACAAACTAATTTATTAGGAATTTGGAAAACGGTTAAGTTGTTATTTAAAATGTCATATTTGGTACATGATTGCTTCTGAAAGCAGTGCATGTGTGCAAGGGTATGCATTCGTGTAGTTATTTTGAATTGCAATTTCATGTAATTGATGAGTTGTGGAAGGTTCTGGTACAAAATATACTGGTAGAATTTTAAACTTGCATAAATAATGGATGCATACATACAAAAGTTGCTGCATACAAATTTTCCATAATGTTATTTCTTACATTTATCATGGTCACAATTGCAAAATTGACCTGTTGTAAAAATGTAGTTTTCTGAATCGTCTGCTTTTTAAGTCATCCCAGTCCAAACAAGCATAACTAATGGATTCATACTTCAGTGTGTAAACCAAAAAAATCCAATTTCATTCAGTACTAAACATGTCCCAACATTTAAGGTGTGTGTACATGTGTCCTGTCTGTTGTATTTAACTATATTTCTGATCAGTCCATCGGTCACTGCGATTGTCCAGGTCATTTTAAGCCTTAAGGCCTTCATATTGAACGCTAGTTATGGGCTGTGTGTATTACTAGCCATGTCATTTGGTCTGTTTTGTGCTTTTCATGTTATCTGTGTCATAAAGTTTGGACAGATTTGTAATCATCCTGACCTTTGGTGGTAGTGTCATGCTACTTCAAAACTGTCTGTGATGGGATTGATGATTTTGGTATTTGTTAAAATTGCATAAGAAGTTGACTTGGCTGAATTGGGATGCGAATAACTCCTTTTGGCATGACTGCCTTTTAGATATTCGACACGAGTTCAATTGTAGTTCTTTTTTTCTGTAATGTGTTCATGTAAGTTGTTCAGGCAATGGATGCAATGCAATGATATGTAGATAAGGCTTTTTGAAGAGGTTTGATTGTTCACTAATGGGTTTGGTCAGACTTGGAGTCATATTTGTAGACACATTAGTGGTTTGCATATCAGGAAGGTGGTTCTCAATAGCTTTCATAATACTACTGCAACATCGATAGCACTCTCAAAGTATGATGAAAATAGTCACACTAGTTGTAATCACACTCAAATTTAGCTTGATGAGTCACTAACAAAAACAGTAGCCTTATGCAGTGAGGGATTTGAAATCGCAAAAAAAAGTCCGGGAAATGTACTTTGGGTCGGTGCACTGTTGTCGACAATGAATGCCAGAATGTACTGCAACCAAGAAACCTCTCAGACGCAGCCTCTATGACCAAAGCCTCTTCCATGGCCCAGCAGTGACATAACTGTTATGGTTCATGGCAGCATTTGTGTACAGCACATGACTTTTGGCCATTTTTGTCTGTGTTTACTGAAACATTAGAAGAAACAAAAAGATGTAACGTATATTTCAAATGATGATGTGATGGAGCCTTGATTTGGTTAATGGGTTTATTAGGCCATAAAAAATGTCTGCATCAAAATGACGTTCATTATTTTCCTGTTCTAGTCGTTCTGATTCTAAGAATTGCTGTAATACAATTACCCAGAATCCAATGTTGTTGCCTCTAAATATGACTGTGGTTTCCTGGAATGAAAGGCTTTGGTCATCCACCCCAGTGTTCCTACCAGCCATCTGGTGGCTAAATTGAGAAGTTTTGAGCAACCACCTTAAACTGACTGAAAAAAAAAAAATACTCGATTTTTGAGTTAAATGAAAGTTATTTAGCCAAGGCTATTAAACTGCCCACCGAAATTCAGATAGAAAACGAAATTGGCTCAAAAAGGAAAATAAACGTGCAGAGCATTCAACTGGCAAGGGCTCCTGGCTGCTCTTAGAGGTTCTTCGGTGCTCTGCATTCTGACATTACTGCATCACCAACTGTGTCCTGATGTGCCTTGACCTTTGAACTTTGAACTCTCAGTGGCGAGTTCTTCTCAGATCTTAACATGTTCTGTTTGCTCACCTAGCCTCTGGAACCAGATCAGTGTTGTAGCGCTGGACATGATAACTAGCAGCATGCTTTTGTTTCCAAGTCTGTCCAATGTAGGTCATGATTAGTGTTTGCAGGTTTGGCGAAAGCAGATGTCCTGAATGTGTACATCTTTTGGCTCTAGGGTTTTTTTGTTTTGTTTATTGCTTTTTGTTTATTGTTTTGTTGTTTTGTATTGAAAATTCACACCTTCATTCCCCCTTCCTCTCTTGTCAGTATCTGTTTGTCGTTGGTGAAACTATGGGAATAATATTTCGTCTTTTGCCATTGGGGTCAGTGTATTTTAGGTTTATGGTCAATTTACAGGTAAAACTGGTTTCAAGTGGAAATGGTAATACATTTAAGTGCAGTTTGGTTATTTGAGCCTTCTGCCCAGTCACCATCACATAAGTGTCAGGTTACTGGTGGAAGTATCATATGAACACAAACGGACATACAGATTGTAATTGCACTTATAATGTCCACTAAAAAACACCTCTTTGAAATGCTTAGGTCTTAATATATGTCTGTAGAAGTTCTTAGGTTAGAACGTAGTTGAAGACTTTGCGTTCAAGATTAAAAGGATAATTTACACATTATATTACTCAAGTTGGCAGCAATGCAAACCGTTGATCCTTGTGAAACATTAGCCCATTGGTAAGACCACTTTGGAGATGAAACGTTAACCTTATATACCTGATTCTGAATTTGTGCTGTCAAATAATTTACCTCATGTAGGTCAATTTCAAAAAAGTGACTAAATATTAGGATGTGCTGATGGACTATCCTGTGTCAAAACCCTGCTCAACCAGTAGTGCTTAAAGACCCAGTAAAGTCAAAGTAATATTGCCTTACATTTTTGCACACCTAGGCCAGAGTTTGTTACTTATTACTTCAAATTGAAGCGAATATGACATTTGCTTTATGGTCAAATTTGAGTGTACTACCAACAGAGTGCATTGGTCCCACACTATCAAGACTTACAAGTAAAAAAGCAGCAAAAAGCTGCTACACTGCTTAACTCCACCACTTAGTTGGACATCTGTGGTGTTCCAACTCTGCATCTTTTTAGACACACTTCTGGATGCATTTCACACGTTTGCTAAACCACACACAATTTGCACTCTACTGGGTCTTTAAGCTGTCCATTCTGTCCAATATGTCCTGCACTAATATTTGAAATTATTGGAGATTCCCTGTGATGATGATATATGTAGTGTCTGTTTCAGTAGTTTTTCTCTCTTTTTTTTGTTTTTCTGAAATATAAGTCCTACTGCATTGATGTAACATGCTGAATGAGTTGCATGCGAGTCTCTTCATCCTGTGTTTCCAACTGTGTCTGAATAGCATTGAGTCATTCTCTCTCCTCCCCCTTCTGTAAAGTTGGTCATGTCTGTTCTCTGCCTTTTCCCAGTGACTACTCTCTTAGACATAGCCTTGTAGAATCCTCTGTAGTCTTTCCATATGTTTCAAAGTGCTTGTGTGTCGTCAATGCATTGCAAGTTGTCATGATGTAGACTCAATTCTGTGTGCTGAGATGAATTTGAAATACTCTTGAAAAAGTGGGGTGTGGGATACTTCCTCAATGTGTCTATTGAATTGTTCTAAAGACATAAAAAGCCATTTGGTGTAGTGGTTTGGCAAATTTGTTACGCAAAATGTTCCTACCATGCCAAAATTGCAAAACTTAATTAAAATCAATTAATCTGATATGACATTGTTAGTCAGATGGAGTATTTCTGTCAGTGACTGAGTGTGATTGTTTTGACCAAAGCTCACACTGGAGTTACCTCCACAAGAGAACGAACAAGGTGCTTTGTAGCCAATGTGTTTGCATGTGTGTCCATTCTGTGTGGTTGTCTGGGTGTGTGTCTGTAAGATGGGTGTAGTTAGGTTAATCTGTGCATGACTGGGTTGCTGAGAGAAAAAAAAAAAATCCAAACACCACCCTCCGTTTGACACCTTTCAGCTGTCGGAAGAGGAGGAGCCTCACCTGGACAAGCAACCTCACCTCTGCCCCGCCCAATCAGCAGCTTCCTCTTCCCAGCGCCTCCCACAGACCCCGCCCACCCACTTCCTCGTCCCTTCTCCTCTACAAACTTCACATTGGAGGACAGGAGGGACTCTTGTGTAAGGCTACATTACAGCTCTGTACAGAAAAAAACCCTACACCCTATTGCTCATGGTTTAAAAAAAGAAAGAAAACTCTGAAAACTCGGCTCTTTTTTTATTTTTGTTTTATTTGAAAGACATTTGAAGACATACCTGTGTAATTAAAAAGAAAGCTCTGCTTTTCATCGTAAAATCTGCTAAGGACAAAAAACTTTGCTTGCGTTTACTCAAAACAGAAATCATCTTTTGACTGCTATAATGTATAAAGTGTCTGTTTAGGCATATTGTTTTTATAGGGACTACTTCTGGAAAGCATCTTCATTTTTCCCCCCTCTCTGTCTTTCTTACTCCCCTGCCCCTATCCCACCCCGCCCTAATCCTAACCTCGCCAATTTAAACTCTTCTCCACTGTCTGTCTGTTCGGATAATGTTTGTAAATGTCTATATGCTTTGATTCATTATTAAATAGATTCTGTGTTGTAATAAACTGTTTGCTGGGGTTTGCCGATGGCTTTACAATTTGAATTTCTGAAGCTGACATTTCGCACCTCATGACTATGAAATGTGTGCCTTACTAGATCAGGTTTTATAACGAATTTTTAACTCAAATAGGTCACTACATTGCTGTTTGTTTTGTATGAGCTTTTAAAAATGAACAAAAACAGACTTAAAGGTGCAGTCCGTGATTCTAACTTGAATCATTGTTTCTCCCTCCCCATGCATATTGTCCTTTTGCTCTAGTGTTTGTAAACAGTTTGTGCATTGTAAATAGTAAACATGGTAAACAACCTTTTACAAAAAACGGTGTAATATGGTTGTTGAGCACAAATTTGAAAACCTTTTTGTAAAACCCAAGCGTGGACTGCATCTTTAACAGATCTTTTATTTTCATGTGACTGCAGATCAGTGTAACTTTTTTATTTTACAAAGAAGGAAAGGTGTATGAAAGCTGCATTTGGTTAACCATGCTGATAATGTTTTGAGTCCCTCTGCTGGCCAGCTAGAGAATGATGGTTCTGCTGCAGGGGTAAAAATGTCAGTATGTAGGGTTTGAATTGACCACAAACACATGTACATTGAAGTGATACTCTCTCCCATTAGCTATGTGGATATTTTGTACTCCTTGTAGACTGACAATGTGACATTGCTTGGCAAAAAGGAAATCAGCAATTGATTGTGCCTTGAACATTTGAATTAAGTGTTGTGTATTGCAGTACTGAGGGCTGGGCTGGGCTGTGTAGATGTGTATAGAGGAGTCAGGGTAGGCAGTAGGCTTGTGGTGAAGCAGAGGCAGTGTTTGATTGCTCAATGCTTACAGGCATGCTCATCCCATTTGTTTTTTTTATTGTTTTTCATTTGTTTTGTTGTTTAAGTTTGTTTCCAAAGACCAAATTAAATGTAGAAACCTTTTGGTACAGTCGAGTTGATAACTGCTACCTCATGTCCATTCTACATTGCAGTTCTGTTGTCAGATTGTTGTTGGACACAGAAAGTGGCCGTACTATCTGGCTTTTGACCTCAAGGAGGAAAAAGGTGATTATGTATAGTACTTGTTAAAGTTTTGCACATCTGCAGTAACTGTCATTTGGCAAGGCTTAAAATCCAAATTAATGGTTAAGGTATGTGTGATCTTTGTGCTGCCCCATCGCAGTAAGAATATTCTGAGATTATTCTGAGATTATATAATCCAAAAACCATGCTGACCTGTGACACATTTTGCACTCATACAAATGCAGTGGAATTTTACACTGAATTCCTGAGCAGGGGTCAAAATGGTTTAAATTGGCTCAACCCAAAATCTGTTGTTGAATTAGATGTAAATTGCTAGTTCCATTCCATTAGGTTATGTTGATTGGAAGTGTAATTGCACTGCTATTTTTTTATTATTTTTTTTAAATTAGAAGTCTTTTTCCACCTTTGTAGCTATATTATATAAAATGACTCATAATGTGATGCAATTTTTTAATCAGGTTTTTTTTTTTTAATGAAAATGTTGATTATGTAAATATCTTCGTAAGCATTCTAAGGCTCACCGTTACAGCAAAATCATTTTCTTGCTTCTAACGTTGATGTGTGGGGGCTCTGTTTTACACAGTTACTGTATGTAGAGAAAGACAATTTTGCAGTAATGTACATACGGACAGAATAGTTGCCACCATTTGTTTTGTTACACAAAAAAGTAATCTTAACCTGCCCTCTTGCCTCAGTCAAGCAGTCATTTCTTCCTGTGTTGGGGAATGGGAACTGACTGTCTGACTGCTGTTTTCAACAAAAAGTTGGAAAACGGTTAAATTATACAAATTGGTCTATGGATACACATAACATGCACCACTGTGAAGGGAATTACCAGGGTCCTCTTTGATTTGCTGTGAGGCAGCGCCAGTTGGAGTAGGGAGTTGGGTATCTGCATTTTAGATCAGCTAAACAGTGGTTTTCAAAATGTTAGATTTGCCTATTTGTAAGGAGACGAAATGCAGTCAGGGTAAAACACAATTGATGCACACATATACATGAACACAAACCTACCCTCATTTTTAGGGATTATGTGGCCCAGGGTAGCTTTCACATATATGCATTTGAATGTAGTTGTTCTATACTGTTTTTGCATACATTTTTCTAAATTTGTAAAGTATTAAAGGGATAGACATTTTTGGTAAGACATTGTCATGTTGTGGGTGTTCTTAATAAAGTAGTATTGCCAGTGTTTTTATCTGCAGCGTAGCATGGCCTTAGCATTGTGTTGAGTTGTAATAAACCTGTTAAAGACTCAAAGACAATGCCTCCTGGGATTGTAGCACTATGATTTGTCATTTCTCTGGTAAGTAATTATCCAGTTTGTTGCTGCCTGAAAAGTCAGTTATGGTTCCTTTGTAACCTGTGTTATTTGACATACAGCTGGTCTGTTTTCTGTAGCATGTATGATGGTATGTGTCCTGCAAGGTTTAAAACTTCTCAGTCAGCAGAGTTGTCTGGGATTTGTATTTTGAATGCTGTGCTGGTAAGTAGGACAAACACCATTTTTGCAAAAGATATATATTTTTAATAACTTAGCTCTCATTTGTAGACTTTGTATTTATATACTATATTTATTCATACACTATATTTTTTAACGTCTGTAAAAAAAAAAAAAAAGCTCACCTTGCAGTTACCAAACAACAGTTACTAATTGAAACACTGTTAGAGATATTTTTAAAGTTGTTTGATGACCATGACCTTGCCTTCTCAGCCGTTGAGAAGTCCTTTCAGGTAAGTAGCAGCTTGGATCGCCAGCGGGCGGGGACCAGAGATGGTGGGTATGGCAAACCAGCACTCATTTGTAGATTTCAGCCAAGTACGTTTACAGGGCTCCTGTCTCATATGCTATTCTGCAAGTATTGTATCTGTTTAAAAAAGAAAAAAAAAACTGTGTGGAGGACAACGAAGAGTATTAAACAATTAAGATTTTTCCCCTCCTGGTCTAAGGTATCAGGAGTAAAATAGGGACATTTATTGGGGGAAATTGGATATTGCTGTAAGACCTTATAAATTGTGGTACATAAACAATGAATTAGGTATTGATTTTAGATGCAGGTGAAGTTGTAGGTTAAAAAAAAAGATACGTCATTATATATTGTGCTCTACAGTATTGTGCAGAGGCGTTTATTTTTCGAAATAAAAGGCTTTTAATAATCAGAATTGTGTGTTTGTCTTTTTTCCCCCCTTCTATGTAGTCTAATAATTCTTTGAATTAAGCATGTGAGGTGGGGTAGAGATACAGGCCTCTATATTCAAAAATGGAAAAGATGGGTTACGATTTCATATCAATATACGAAGGTCTGTTGCTGACAGCCTCATATAAATTTAATAAAGCCATACATAGCATCGTTTTTCGAAACTAATGCGCCCTCTGTCGTGGTAGTTAAAATGTTCACATACAATATAGCATGTTTAAGATGAAATGGTCAACTGACAAATATACTTAAAGAAAACAGAACCTGTGAGGTATTTGATTTTGCATTCTATGATTGCATTCCCTATGCAGATCCACTGTCGAATATATATTGCCCACAGCCCCAAACAGTGAAATTTCCATTTGAATTGCTATTCTCGATTGGCCAGGGATCAGCGGGCTTCTAAACTCGCGAGAATTGAGGGGTCTTCTAATACTCATGCGCAGACATTCCCACGTGTCATTCAATGCAACTGCGTGACGAAGATGGCGGAGGGTGAAGGTAAGGGAGTTCTAAAGTTAACTTGCTCTTTTTGGTTTTGCACCATAGTTCAGATCGATAAACCTTACCTACTTCAGATTTCATACATGAGTAATTTAGCACTGCAAGGAACATCACTCTAGCATTTATAAATATCTGACCTTAGGTAGTTGATGTCGGCTGTCTTGAGACGGCCAAACTGGCCCAGCAGCCGCATGGTCGCTTCATGACCGGGTGTTGAAACGGAGTGATTCAACACCAGGCTGGTTACCTCAAATGACTCCTGTCGGTGGTTTAGGACATATCGCAAGATTGAATTACTCTTTGTTAATTAGTAAGAAACTTCTGTGTCGTGTTAATTTGCTTTTGAACATGTAGAGTTAACATTTGCCGGAGAACATGCGTTTAAGTAGATTGCGACGTTCCTTGGCCACAAAAAAATCTACTTGGCTACAAAACCTTGCTGCGTCTTTGCAGGCCGGATTGTAATCTTTATACATATTTGGTGTTTGTGGCATTTCTGATTTGTAAGTTAGGTCTTGTCTTTAAATGTAAGTACTTTGCTTAAGTTTCCATTCGAGGTAACTAGCATGCTAGGTCATTTTATGACTTACCTGCCTCGTTAACATTGCTTAACTAGAATGTTAAAACTTAATAACTTAATAATTTTTGTCTAAGGCATTTGCATTTTCTGTTATTAATTAATATGAGCTAGTTTTAAGGTGATGTATGTTCATTCTGACTGCCTTGGCTATACCCACGTGGTAACGTTAGCTAGAATTTACCACGTGGGTAGATGCTATTTTTTTTACTTGGTGGCTTTGCAAATCGCTTTGACCATGCAGATGCAAATTTCGGTGTAATAAAAAAATTAATCAGTGCGAACACTCATTTTAAATTTCTTGTGCAATACTCAAAGCACTTGCATCTTACAAGCAGTTCCGTATGGCCACACGGGTCTGGTTTTAGGTTTCAACATTTTACAAGTGACCCCATTTAATTTGTATTAATTTGACACATTTTTTCTTTGCCTTGCAGTTTTAGTCAAGAAGGAGAAGAAAAAGAAGCACAAGATTGCAGACAATGAAGTCGGGGTGAGTAGGCCATGCCATAAGAACCTTAGCAGTAGTTGTCTTGTTTAGTCTTTCAGTCATGTCCAAGTTTGAGAGATTTGGTTCTCATTGTACTTTGTGTCTCTACAGGATATTCAGGAGTCTGGGGATTTCCTCATTAAACCAGAATCCAAGGTCGCTAGTCTGGACACATCCCAATGGCCTCTCTTGTTAAAAGTAAGTTTAATTTCCTCAATCAACCTTTACCCTATTCTACATGTTCTTGGTTATATTTTAAAAAAATAAAATTTAAAAAGGTACTACATGGCGTGTGAAGTGATGAAGCAGTTTATCCATTCGCTGAGTTCTGCTGGCGCTCGCTCTCCCTGCGGCTCTCGTGGCTGTTCTAGTCGCGAGGGTTCTCGGCCACCCGCGCCTCTGTTCCGGCTCCAGTGTTCTACTGGTTCTGTGTCCAGGGGTCGTAGGTGTGCTTGCAGGGGAGAAGCCTGGTCCTCACAAAGACGAGCTTAAACGGCTGATCACACGCTTGACCTTTGACCTTAGAGGTCTCATAAGCACTGCTCCCAGTGCTGGCACTGCTGCACAATGCGAGTGTGTGTGTACACTTGTGATGTACTTATGTACATTAACATTGGTTGTCTTTTCTATGCAGAACTTTGACAAGCTGAACATAAGGACCGCCCATTACACACCCATTCCAAGTGGCTGTAACCCACTGAAGAGAAACATCCATGATTATGTCAGGTACGGGAAGTTGGCTTACTGTTTTTAAGTTGGTACAGCACAGCCACATGATGTAAACAGATTACATTAGCACTTTGTGCCAAGATGACTCTTTATCTATCACCCTAGACTGATGGCTGCCTGAATGGTGTTTTGTTTAGCAGTAGCAGTTTAGTGCACTAGTGGAGTTTATATTTGGGCTCTGTCATCACCATGTTTGTCCTGCTCTTTTGCCCTACCCCAGGTCGGGCTTTATTAACCTGGATAAACCGGCCAACCCGTCCTCTCACGAGGTGGTGGCCTGGATCAAACGCATCCTACGGGTGGACAAGACCGGCCACAGCGGCACCCTGGACCCCAAGGTCACGGGCTGTCTGATCGTATGTGTGGACCGCGCCACACGACTGGTCAAGTCCCAGCAGAGCGCTGGTAAGTTTCCCCCCCCTTGCAGCTTGGGTCATTTGACTCCCACCTACTACAGTTTCTGTTTTCTTTAACACGGTAAACTAAATTACTACACAGTAAAACCGAGTGGCCTTAACTCACTACTCTTCTGCTGTCTATGCAGGCAAAGAGTATGTGGGCATAGTACGGCTGCACAATGCCATTGAGAGTGAGCACCAGCTTGCACGGGTAAGTGCCACTGTTTTGGTTCAGTTTTGTTGTCTCATACTTTGCAATACAGTGAAATTGCTGAGGCACAGTTTCTGATGTATAGGGTAGGGGGGAGGGTATCAACAAATAAAATAAAGGTTGGGCGGTACAAGAATGTTCTTGTTGCCTTTTCCCAGGCTTGATGAGCTATGCAATTAAAACCATTGAGTTGGCTGTAGTACAGTTTCTTGAAGATGAGTCTGTAATGTTGGTCATCTGGAAGAGTTGTGTGTGCTGTGCTAAGGTGGAAATTGCATGTTTGTTGTCCTCCTCTCAGACTCTCGAGTGCCTCACGGGGGCGCTGTTCCAGCGGCCGCCCCTCATCGCTGCAGTCAAGAGGCAGCTGCGTGTGCGCACCATCTACGAGAGCAAACTCATCGAGTACGACCCCGAGAGGAGGCTAGGTGAGGCTCCATCTTGTGCACGTCTTAAAAGGTTTATAGTAATAGATGTCTGAGATGAGTAATGAGTAGCAACTCCAGCTGATGTGGCCAAAGTCTGCCCTGTCATGACACTTCTTGGTGATTAAATCTCTGCATGTATTACATCTGTGCACTGCGTATCTATTTGTTTGACTCAGTCATGCTGTTATCTGTATCTGGTTTCCTGTTATCCTCATTTGTGTAATTCCAACTGCTGAGCCACCAACTTAAAAAAAAAAAAGCAGGCTGTAATAACTTATTTAGTTACGAATGTATTACTGACCAGTGTCCGCATTGGCGCCGTTCTGAGAAGTAATGGGCCATAAGCCTGTATTGACTCCTGTACTGACTCCTGTGTGCTCACTCTCCTGTAGGTATCTTCTGGGTGAGCTGTGAGGCGGGCACCTACATCCGGACGCTGTGTGTGCACATGGGCCTGCTGCTGGGCGTGGGGGGCCAGATGCAGGAGCTGAGGAGGGTGCGCTCGGGCGTCCTTGGAGAGAAGGTCAGTTGAAGGTCAAGCAAGTGTGGTGATGGAGGCGAGGGTGCTGAAGAACGCTTGCCCAATAAGGCAGTGTGGTGGCATTGACTGATGTGACTGCTGATTGTTCCAAAGAGTTGAGTTCAATTCTGGGCTTTCTCCCCAGTCTTGGTAATTAATCTTTGGTACAGCATCTGGCTAAGGGTCATTGCTTTGAGTTGGTCATCCACATTGACCACCTCACTTCGACCATTAGCTAATAGTTCTGCATGTTTGATACAGTAGACGTTGTATGTGTGTGCACATCTAACTAGCAATATCACTTATCTATTGGGTCTCCCATCCCTGTTCTCTCAGGATAACTTGGTGACCATGCATGACGTGCTGGATGCGCAGTGGCAGTTTGACCACAACAAGGACGAGAGCTACCTCAGGCGCGTCATCTACCCGCTGGAGAAGCTGCTCATCTCCCACAAGCGGATAGTCATGAAGGACAGCGCCGTAAGTGCTAAGTGATTTGTAGGTTGCAGGTGTATTGCAGGAAGGAACATGGCAGAAGAATTTACTGGGCACATAGTAAATGTGGCTTTGTCTTCCATTTACCAGGTCAATGCCATCTGCTACGGTGCCAAAATCATGCTTCCGGGCGTCCTTCGATACGAGGACGGCATCGAGCTAAACCAGGACATCGTAGTAATTACCACCAAGGGGGAGGCGATTTGCTCAGGTGAGTCACATCCCGCCCCACCTGCCATGCTGTCGTTTGTATACCGAGGTGCCACGTGATGTTATTTTAGCATGCAGTAGCACTCTGTGCAAAGGTGACCCGCTATCTATCACCCAATGACTGATGGTACGGCAATGCTGGTGAATAAGGGGAAGGTCTTTGAGATCCTATTAAAAACGTCTCTTTCCCTTCTCCTCCACTAGCGGTTGCACTGATGACCACAGCGGTGATCTCGACGTGTGACCACGGGGTGGTCGCCAAGATCAAGCGCGTCATCATGGAGAGGGACACGTATCCACGCAAGTGGGGCCTCGGACCAAAGGTGAGAGCCCAGCTATGCTGGGATTAGAAGTATGTCTGAAGGGGCTGGCATGGGAGGGTGAAGCTGTAGTGCAGCTGGCTGTGGCGCCTCTACCGAAGATGGTAGACATGGCAAGATACTTCATGACTAGCCACTTCCTGGAGCCACTATTGTGGGGGTAGTAGTCATACTTGGGAGCTAAACCTGTGGTCCAGCTGGCTGTAGCGCAGCCTAAAAGTGCCAATAGGGACCCAGGTTCAGAAATTGACCAGTGTTCTTCCCACCCCCCCACCCTATCTCTTTCCCCACTTATTTCTGTGTCCTGTCATGGTAAATTAAGGCAAAAAGGCCAAAGCGGGGGGTGTAAGGGAAAAACGAAGGTAGCCCAGTATACTAACGCTGTCATCTCTGCCACAGGCCAGCCAGAAGAAGATGATGATCCAGAAGGGTCTCCTGGACAAGCACGGCAAGCCCAATGGCAGCACACCTGCGGAGTGGAAGGACGGTTATGTGGACTACAGGTGGGTAGCCAAGTCCAGACTGACTGCTTGTGTGCATGCTTCAAAAGCAGCGATGGAGATGTCGTTTACAGATTACTCAACTTTTATTTAACTTGTTACATGTTTGGATTTCAGTACAAAGAAAGCAGCTCCTGCCGAGACATCAGTGGAGCCAACCACACCTGCTGTAAAGGTATACACGACTAACCTCATACACTCTCTCACGTGTGCTCAGTCGCTTGCTCGCTCACACACATGCACACACATGCACTCAAACGTGCATGTATGTTTGTGAGAAGGATGGGGGTCTCATGGCTTTCTGTTTCCTGTCTGCAGAGGAAAAGGGAGGAGAGTGGAAGCGATGGCGAGGGTGACACGACTCTACCGTCGGCAGCAGCAACGCCCAAATCTGAGGAGGAGCTGAAGAAGGAGAAGAAGAAAAAGAAGAAAGAAAAGAAAATGAAGCTGGCAGAGGAGGCTGCAGCAGCGGCGGCGGCTGAGGGAGCAGCAGAGGAACCTGCAGAGGAGCAGAATGCTGAGGTGTGTTCTAGAATCTAAGACTCAAGAGTTCTCAAGAGACCAGTTGGTAAAACATTAATCCACCTGCAGGAGCCTGATGCTTTCCTAGCTTAAGAGTTTTCAAAATGGCTGTTGCATTCCTAAATTAGTTTGGGCACTTGGTGAAAATGACTAAACTTGCCAGTTGCTACATGCCATAGAACTATTGTTTTTATAACTAATGTAGCTTACACCTACGCAGTTTAATGGCTCTGTACTGTAGTATTAGTATCTACCTTTTACATGCCCAGTTGTTTATTCCTGCTCACTTGACGCAGAAAGTTATCCCTCTCTGACCTGCCTGGGTGGCCTCTGAGGGAGTCACTCTGCAACATTATCAGGGGTGGGGAGGGCTCTTAGCTGGCATGTGTGTTTGTCATTGCTGGTGACCTGAGCCTCCCCACTCCAACATCGTTAGCGGTTTAGACTTTTAAAAAAAAAAAAGAAAAGAAAAAAGCCTCGACCAAAAGTCCAGCCACTAAAGTCCGTACAGTGCTGCTGTTGATGCCTCTAGGCAAAATGTGAATCTATGTGAAGTTGGCTGTTGAGTCAATAATGGTGTGTAGGTGGGGTTTTCCAAGGGCCTGGTTTATCCAATTTTTTTTTTTTTTTCCTAATGGGTTGTGGTTTGTCTCTTCCAGGCGGGTGAGAGTGCAAAGAAGAAAAAGAAGAAGAAGAAACAGAAGGAGGAGCAGTCATCCGAGTAAAATCTTGTTCAACACTAAGAACTGTGGCAAATGAACTTGATGAAACTGTAAACCTGAGGGCCCTGTTGGAGAGGGTGGTGTGCCTGGAAAAGGGGCGGGGTCATGGATGTGGAGATTCTGACTCCGCCCTGAACACTTCCTGTCGGTCGTCCTGGGTTCTGTGTTCCATCGGAGATGTGTAAGACGCGTATGACTGTAACTGAGGTTTATGTTGACTCCTGAGGCATGGATTGTTCCCCAGGTTTTGTATCATATGTTGTGCTTTGTTTTTTTCTTTTTATTCTTTTTTCTTTTAACCAACCAGATGTGGGAACTACTTTTCCTGTTATGCGTGTGTTTAAACTTTTTTTTAAAACTTGTAAATAGAAAATCAAGTATATCAATTGCATTTAATGAATTGGTTGGATTTTTTTCTACAAAACTGATTTGAGTGGTCTCTCATTTACGTTCTGTCCTTGAAATGTTGCTTATTTTAACAAAACCGTGAAGGGGGAAAGTCTGTTTTGTAATGGACTGTAGTTGAATTTGGCAAAACCTGCTACTATGTAGTGTAAGAGTCACATTTAAAGGTGTTGGACTTAAGAATAATTAGGATTAGTTTTTTAAAACTTTTCTTTACAAATACTGTATCTTCACAAACACAACCTGAATGGTTAATATAAAGGATAAAGAAATGAGCTGATTTCTGTCATCACTTTTTTAAGGGTGTGATGCAGTTTTACAGAGACGGCTCTCTCAAACTGCTTCACATCAAGGAGTTCTACAGCATGAAGGTGACCCAACTGTCCCATAAACAAAAGTTGACCGGTTACAATAGATGATTTGACTGAGGGTTATGATGTAGATTTTTAATTACATTTGTATATCCTGAAAATATTTCTTTGCTGAGAAACATTCTTTGATCAGAGTAGATTTAAGGCTGGAGTAGTCCTGAAACATGACCTTGGTAGGTTTGTGTTAAATTGTGAATGCCCAAAACCACCTATTCCGTTTGAAGGCTACAGTGGAATTAATTCCCACTACATGTAAAAAAAAAAAAGAGCCGTTAGCCCGTCATTTCATACAGCCTAACAATTTATTTGGTTTTATTTTGGCGTTGACTTGAGGTAAAGGTGTCATTCATAAATCATACATTACACTAAATTGCTTGTGTCACGCAAAACGATACATTCAAAATAAACGCCAGGATGATGCATTGTTTTTGCATGTTTTAGTGGCAGAGCAATTGTCCTTCAGCACCCTCCAGCGTAGAGGGTCAGTAGTACAGTAAGCCATCGGTCAAGAAGTCAGAACCCTCTTTCGTTGTTCTGTAAATAAAATGAGCGACGGCGCGCTGCGCGTTCTAGTGACAGTGTTCGCCATTTTGAATCGAAAATATGACCGATTTTTTTCCTGCCTTGCATGTGTAAGCCAGAGTAGGACAACCGTTTGAGATCAGTATTTATGCTACAGTACATACAAGCAGTAGAAGTTAGGTCAAGAAAATAGTGAGTGTATGTCGGATTTAGCCGAAAGATAGATGGCCTTACTCCCTCAGAGGAAGTAGCATTAAACTAGTGGCTGTATTTATCACAGTGATAAATTGCTAGCTGGTTAGTTAGCTTGACAAGCAAAACAAATCACAGTTCCTTCGCGAGCAAGCTACCTAATCAAGTCGACGAAGAGGTAAGTTTATAAGTGCATCCCGTAAGTTTCCTTAGCCGTCTGTCATTTTCTCATACGTCAACAGCCATCCAGTTTAGTCTGTTCGCAGTGGATAGCTTGCTGGCTGCAGGTCAAAGCTAACATGCCTAGCCAGTTTGCGAGTTAGCTGGGGTTGCTAACAAGGCTACCTGGTGTAGCTCGCTAGCTCGCTCAGTGGCTAAGTTATTAAGGGAACATATTTACTTGGTTAGTTAGCCACATAGTTCACATTAGTTTGAGATTTGATTGTAATGTCCTGCGCCCTTTCTTTTCATTCTATGCACCACGTTTATCACTGAGCAGAGGTAATAGCTAGGTAACAACGACATTGCGTTGAAACGATGGCTACCTTTTGCTAACTTTGGCTGATTTTGGTTGGTAGAGGTGCTAGGGAGTTAAACAGCTTGCTAGCACATTTTATAAGCAGTCTGACCACAAAGCAGTTTTGCCCAACTAGAAGGTAAGTCACCGAAAGCCTGGTATTGTTGGCGACCTTAAACACGCGTTTACAAGTGTTAAGGTTCACTGGCAGACCACGGTCTGGTGCTCTCTTGGAAGCCCTCTGTCAAATTTAAAAACCTCGGAATTTGCAAGGCAGCTTCAGGTTTGTTGCTGAAGGCCTCTAATGTTCCTCTGCGTTGACAGAGGAGACAACACTGATAGTAGCACCCGAGGAGTTGTATAGTTATTGCTCAACAGTCGTTTAGTGTTTTGTGCATAGCTAGCGACTAGGGTATCTAGTATGTATGTTGTTGTTTGTTGTGGCGTGCATAGTTGTTTTTAACTGCTTCAACGACCGTTTGCTGTCACAACTATTTTTGGCCGCCCTTTATGGTTGGTTTACGCAGGGATTGGTAGATTGAGCCGGGTAAGCCCTATTTATTCAAGCATCTGATTGGTGGTGTGAAGTATCGTCGTGTTTATGCCAACTTTAACACAACATGTGGCCTAACTGTTTATAGTCAGATTTTTCCAGCCCTAGAAGCCATATGGGTCCACTCTTTGACATGCGGGGACCTGTTCATCTGGGGACACGCTTGTTTTCTCCTCCCGTGGGATTAGTTAGGCCATGTGCTAAGCGTGACTGGGTGATCCCACGAGTCCAGAAAGGGTCTCAGATTGTCACTTAGGGGACAGATCACTGTTGTACCTAAACCCCTGGTCCTTGTGTTTGTTCCGAGCCCTACACACACGACAGGCATTGTTTAGTGAGTTCTCTTTCAGCAGGAAGAAAGGCCAACAAAACAAAACAAAGCGTTAAGAAATAGCCCAATCCTTTCTCTTTCCTGTTTGGAGTTGTCGGGGGAAACACTTGGGGCGCGTGGCATTAATGTATGCCAGATGGACACTGGTTGCACGTGTGGGGAGTGGCATCCACATGCATGCAGGAAGCATCTTTTTTTAGGAGGCACTGGGGGGTGGGAGAGGGAGGGGGTGAGTGTGCATGTGTGCATGTTTTTGAAGCAGTGGGGGGAGACTTTGCTTGATCTTAGCCTTTCCTACCCCCACCACCACCTTTGCCACAGGAAGCCACCCCTGTGTGACAACCCGCCACCACACACACACACACACACACTTTACCGTACCCCACATCCATTCATTTTTCATTAGCCCAGTACCTGCTGCTACCACAGGTCTGTGTCGTGTGCCTGTGTGTGTGCGTGTGTGTCTGTGTATGTGTGCGTGTGTCTGTGTATCTGTGTATGTGTGCGTGTGTCTGTGTCTGTGTATCTGTATGCGTGTGTGCGCCTGAGTGTGTGTGTGTGTGTGTGTGTGCGCGCTCAGTGCCTGTAGGGAAAGTCCATCACACTGTTGGGAGTGAGCGGAGATGGCGTCTGGATGCCCTCCGGCTTTAAATACTCTCCACTCTGCCTGCCCGAGTTCTGCTGACGCTGGCGTACGCGTGCCTGCGCATATGAACACACACACACACACACACACACTTCCCAAACTCGTAGCTACACTTCCCGCAGGTTCGCAGTGAAACATCCTTGTGTGTGTGTGTTTGACTGAGAGGGGGAGAGAGAGAGAGAGACACACACACACACACACACACACACACACACACACGGAGAGGTAGAACATAAGAGGAAACCACAGCTATTGTGCCTTTGAGTGATGCTGAGCTGAGTGCAGAGGGGTGGTGCTGCACACGTCATTATAAAGTCATGGTGAAAAGAGAATCGTGTGAATTTGGTGTGTACGCCACCGACTTTCCCATATCGAGAGGAAGTGGTGGGTGAAAGTTCAGCCTGGGAGCTGGCATGGCAGCCGGCTGGGCTAGGCTCAGGTCCAGGCTGCATTGGCCATACTGCTGCTGTGGGTGAGGGTGAGGCTCTAATGGACATCAAGAGGCCAACTGTAGAGCATTACTCTACTCACTGCCCACCAGTGAGGCCTGTGTGTGTGCGTGCGTGTGTGTGTGTGTGTGTGTGTGTGTGTGTGCGTGCGTGTCAAAGTCAAAGTCAGCTTTATTGTCAAAAACCATATGTACAGGTTGCACACACAGAATCTGAAATTGCAGCGCCCCCTAGGCCCACAGTGGACATTAAACATCTTATGAACAAGACAATAAGACATAAGACATGATGACAAAACATAACAATATAAATGTGTTGTGTTGTGTGTGTGTGTGTTGTTTGCTGCTCTGATGTCAAACTAAATTTTTTTCCCCCTCCTGTCTTTGTTTTTTTCTCCTTCCTTCTTTCTTTTACACCCCCCTTCCCCCACTTCTGTTCTTTTTTCCATCTAATGCCCCCCTCCTCTGTCTCTACATCACATGATGTCTCACTCCTTTTGTGTAACCCTGCACCTTCTCTCCCCCCCCCCCTCTTTCTCTTTCTCTCTTTCTCTCTCTCTCAACTTTTAACCATTTGCACCGTCTCTTCCTCTCTCTTTTCCCTCTCTGTCTTTTTCCTGTCCTCATTCTTTACTCTACTTTTCTTGTTAACTTTTCTCCCCCCATCTTCTTTCCTCCTATTTTTTATGCCATTCATGGCCTTTCTTTTCCTCCCTGTCTCTCTTTGTCCCTTTCTCTGTATTCCTCCATCCCCTCTCTTCCTCCTTCTCTTTCTTTTCCTCCCTCCCTCCCTCTCTCCCCCTGACCCGGTCTCTCCTCTATTTCTTCCTCTCTCTCTCTCTCCCTCTGTCCCTCTATCCCCTTCCCTCTTTTTCTCCCTCTACCCCTTCTTCTCTCTCTCTCTCTCCCTCTGTCTCTATGTCTCTCCCTCTTCCTTCCTCTCTCTCCCCCTTCCCTCTTTCTCTTTCCCTCCCTTACTCTCTCCCTTCCCTTGTCCCTTTGTAACCCTGTGTTTCTCCCTCTCTCTCTCTCTCTCTCTCTCTCTCTCTCCCTCTCTCTCTCCCTCTCCATCTCTCCCTCTCCATCTCTCCCTCTCTCTGTCATTCCTTCTCTCTCTCCCTCCCTCCCTCTCCATCTCTCCCTCTCTCCCTCTCCCTCTCCCTCTCTCTCTCTCTCTCTCTCCCTCCCTCCCTCCCTCTCTCTCTCTCTCTCTCTCTCTCTCCCCCCTCCAGGTGTGCTGGGGTTATGCACTGAGCTGAGCTGCGTAGCGTAGCGTAGGTGGGCGTGCCGTGCTGTGCTGTTGCTGTGGTGCTGGAGCGCTGCTGTCCGTGAGCCAGAGGAGAGTGGAGCCCCATGCTGGTGACCGCCTGGCCCCACAGCGCTCTCCGCACTCTGCCCCTCAGATGCCTGGTTGTCTGCGCGCGGCCTCTCACTAAGGATCTACACATTTCACCAGCTGGTAACGAAACTCTCTTTACTGCACACACACACAGACACATATACACAGACAGACACACACACACACACACAAACACAAACACACAAACAGGTGTCTGCGCGCGGCCTCTCACTAAGGATCTACACATTCCACCAGCTGGTAACGGAACTCTCTTTACTCCAGACAGACGCACACACGCACAAAAACAAGTGTCTGCACATGGCCTCTTACTAGGAATCTACACATTTCACCAACTGGTAATGGAGACTCCTTCTCCTACCACACACACACACACACACACACACACACACACACACACACACACACACATGCACCCAAGTGACGTCTTAAGCATACGCATTGTGCAGGTACGGACCTGCTTAGTTAAGTAGAGGCTGAAGGGAGCATCTCCTCCACCAGTGTCCTCCACAGCCTCGCCCTCTAAGCCTCTAATCTCCCCCTGCCTCTTATCGTATGGGCGGCCTCCTGCCTCTAACACTCCCTGTCGCCCACACTAGGCCACAGGCCCGCCGCCCTTATCTGGTGTGTGTGTGTGTGTGTACTCACACACTGAGTCTGGCCACAGCACACTCCAGCCTCCTCTCTTTGCTGCCCGTCCACACACACACACACACACACACACACCTGCCCCTCCACACTCTCCTGTGTAATATTAACCACCTCCTTGACCTGACTAATTAGTGTGTTATCGTTATGCTTTTACTTCTGTAGGTTGGATTATGAATGAAGTGGCCCACACTGATTCAAGTATTAACTCGGGTCATTAGCAATCCCTTGAGCAGGATTTAGTCAGTTAGACAGTTTGACTTTACACTTAGTAAATCAGTTATACAATGATCATTTTTATATTTTAAGTTTTATGTTGACTATGCAAGTACAGCAGCCAAAAGAGGTATTTTGTTTGTCTGAGGATTTGGGTTATGTTTGGTTTAAGCTAATGTCATTGTTGACAACAATGACATTAGCTTAAGTGTGGAGCGAATTAAGCCCATATGTAAGACAGGCTGACAGTCAGTTTCCTTCTAAGACCACAAATACCATCAGTGTGACTACACAGAAAGCATGAACACGCGAGTGCAACCTGCACAGCCTTTGAGGGGGGCATAGAGTACATAAATAAAAGCTAGAGATTTAAAAAGCGTTGAATATCAAGGTTGATTATGAGCACACACACCCGCCTTGACTCTTTCCCCGGAGGAAAAAAAAGTCCTCCCACATCAAAAGTGTGATTTGTATGGGCTGTTTATTTCATTACACTGCACAGGCTCTTTATTTATAGCCTCATCATCATATATCGTGCAAAAGTGCACAGCATAAGCTTTCCAATGGTGCGTGTCACCACTCACCGTATTAAACGGCTCGCAAGGAAATTAGGTTTAATGTTCATATACTGCTCTGCATGCTCTTATCGTAGCTTCCATTATTTTTAACTGCAAAGCTCACAAACTCACCCACCACTCACCACATGCATGATAAACCATCTATATGTTAAAATATACCAGAACTTACAGAATCAAGTGGTGGGTTATCACTGTTTAGCCACAAGGTTAGCTATTCTGAGAAATTCAGTTTGAATTCACAGCACATTTCTGCATTGTCTTCAACATAGTTGTTATATGCCAAAATAATGTTTTTCTGCTTTCCAGTAATTTCAAGTTGGCCAAAGCATGCACAAATCATCTCTGCCTTGGGCTACAGAGGCTATGTTAAAAATGTTGAGCTAACCCCTGGTTTCTGCATTGCCTATGCCACTGTAAAACTGTAAAACACCGATTGCCATGCATCATAACAGTCATTCTCTCTGTCCTTACCCCGACCCCCGACCCCCGACCCCTGAACCCCGACCCCAACCACTTCCTGCGGGCCAGGTCAGTACTTCCTGCTGCAGCCGCCACCATGTTCTGGAAGTTCGACCTGCACACCACGTCGCACATGGAGCAGCTGCTGGAGCGCGAGGACGTGACGCTGAGGGAGCTGATGGAGGAGGAGGACGTGCTGCAGGAGTGCAAGGCCCAGAACCGCCGCCTGCTGCTCTTCCTCTCCCAGGACCAGTGCATGCACGAGCTGGTGGGCCTCATCACGCAGGAGCCCCCTGCTGACCTGGAGGAGAAAGTGCGCTTCAAGTGAGTGCCTTTGCCGCCACCCAAAATGGCGTCCCGACTCCCGTGTGTGTGTGTGTGTGTGTGGGCCAGTGTGGCTTTGGGTAACACTTTACTTTACAGCTACTTTTACAGTAGTGTTTGTCAGAGGTTTGCAGGCCGAGGACCACTTCCCCTCTGCAAATGTATGCACTCTGTGTGTGTGTGTGTGTGTGTAAAGTTGTGTACCAGCATGTACTATTATGTACTTACACTGTACATACCAAACACTAACCCTAACCCTATAGTACACTGTAAGTACATAATGTTACATGCTGTTACACAATTTCTTACACTGTATTTCATAATGGGATCGTAAAATAGAGTGTAATTTAGTTTTGTTTTGAGCGCAATATAACATTTCTGTTAAACCACAATGCAACAATACAGCCATCTGTGTATGCACACACCTTCCATACATGCACACACACATTCTTCTTTTCTTTGCTATATATGCAAATATAAATGTATATATCCCTCTATGTATGTACAGACACGTGTGTATACCATGCCATCTCTGCTGACATAACAGGAGCCTTTTTATGATTGCTTGTAGTAAGTGTCTTGCGTAAAGCACCTTTAAGGATTGTGCAGTACCAGAGACCTGGAGTTATATGTTTAACTGAAGGCATGTAAGCCAGTAGTGCACTAGTCAGAAGCAGTGTACTCTTGTGTAGTCGTGTGACAGGAGGCAGGTTGAGGAGCTGAGCTGAGCTCGTGTTTGAGGTCGAGCACGCATGCAAGGTCGCACACAGCGCTGTGGTTTTGAAGAGGCAGTCTGCTGTCAGAAGCCCCCCACATTACACACACATTACACACACACACACACACATACTCACACACACACATGCTTACTCACACCCCCACGCACACAGGCCTTTGTGTGTAGCCGAAGCCCCCCCAAACACACAAAGGTCTTTTGGTTTTGTGTCAAAGCCAAGCAAACTCACTTCAGAGTAGTAAAACCTCCCAAAACAAGAGGCATTTTTTCAGTTTAAAGCAGCACCAAGTAGATTTTTTAACCTTAAAAGTGGTTCATCAACTCGTGACAGGGTGAACGGCACTTCTGAATTCGCTTTGCAGCCCTCCATGGTGCTGTACAAGTTTGCAAAAGTGGTTTGCCCATCTGTAGTCTGAATGAGACATAAGAGAGACCATTCTGCTTCCAACCTGTGGGGCGACTGAAGAGAAGAAAGTGCTTTAGTGTCGTTCTTCTCCTAGCAGGTTTACTCCTCTACCTTGAGGTGACATAGCCAGGGTTGCCAGGAAACCACCTAACAGACGTTTAACACTCTCGTAGTCTGAATCTGAAATGTTCACTCGTTTACAATGTGAGGGACAAAATGTAATGCAATCCAATACAACTCACACCCTATGTAGTGACCTATGTAGGGGACAAAATGTAATGCAGTGCAATGTAACTCACACACTGTGTAGTGACCTATGTAGGGGGCAAAATGTAATGCAGTGCAATGTAACTCACACACTGTGTAGTGACCTATGTAGGAGACAAAATGTAATGCAGTGCAATGTAACTCGCACCCTATGTAGTAACCTATGTAGGAGACAAAATGTAATGCAGTGCAATGTAACTCACACCCTATGTAGTGACCTATGTAGGGGACAAAATGTAATGCAGTGCAATGTAACTCGCACACTGTGTAGTGACCTATGTAGGGGGCAAAGTGTAATGCAGTGCAATGTAACTCTCACCCTATGTAGTGCACTACCTAGTGTAGAAGTAAACACTTCGGACACGGCCCTTCTGGTCACTGGTCCTTCCTGCAGTAGTTACTCCTGCAGCTCCGGCTTCTGCTTCTGTGGCGGCTGCTGTTGTGGCTGTTGGCTTCTGTGTGCTGTTATTGTGGCTGTTGGCTGCCTAATTGAATAGAGGCGAGTGGAGCGGCGTGGCCTTGTTGTGGAGATGGGGGAATGCCCCTACAGGAGATGAGGGCAGCCAGGCAGCAGGACAGAACAGGACAGGAGGGGAGGGGGAGTGTGTGGGGTGGTGCGCTCAGTAGTTGGATGCTTACCAACAGCCTTTGTGCACTGTGTGTGTCCTTACTTGCTGTCCCTGTGTCCTGATTTTACTCCATCACACAGACAGACACACACACACCATACACACACACACACCATACACACACACACACACACACACACACACACACACACACACACACACACACCATACACACACACACACACCATACACACACACACACACACACCATATGCATTTGTACTCAGAAATGTTAACACATGCATTGTAATGGAATGCTGACACAAGTATAAACACAGACACGCGTGTGCCGCTCAAACACGCTCCTGTGGAAGTTCTGGTTTTGTAGTACTGCCACATCCTAGCAGGGGCAGCCCCATGAGTGTGTGTGTGTGTGTGTGTGTGTGTGTGTGTGTGTGTGTGTGTGTGTGTGTGTGTGTGTTTGTGTGTGTGTTTGTGTGTGTGTTTGTGTGTGTGTGTGTGTGTGTGTGTGTTTGTGTTTGTGTTTGTGTGTTTGTGTGTGTGTGTGTTTGTGTGTGTGTGTGTGTGTGTTTGTGTGTGTGTTTGTGTGTGTGTTTGTTTGTGTGTGTGTGTGTGTGTGTGTGTGTGTGTGTGTGTGTGTCCGCGGCGTGTAACCAAACAGCTCTTCTCAGGCGTGGGCCTGCATGCTTCTGTTTGTTGTGCCCTGGATCCTGGCGATGCTGCTGAGGCCCAGGCAGTCTTGGTGTCAGTGTCAGTGTCAGTGCTGCGCAGATGAAGCTGTCACTGCCAGCAGAGCAGCACAGGGAGACCTGACAGGCCCTGCAGCTCAGCCCCCCCTCACCCCCCAGCCAACTACTAGTGCAGTGTGCAGTCCCCCCCCCTTCCGCCCCCCCCCAGCCAACTACTAATGCAGTGTGGCCTGCTCCTCCTGGCTAACTACTGATGGAGCACCCCCCACCCCCCACCCCACCCCAGCCAACTACTAGTGCAGTATAGCATGGCATGCCTGCCTTGGGTTGGGCTGGGGATGGGGATCGGGAATTCATCCAAAAAAATAAGCAAACCTGTCATTGGCCTCAATTAAAAGGCATAAACTTCCTCATGTTAATTGATCCTTGCATTGTTTTTATTTATGTATTTACGGTTAACTCTTTCTTTAGCTTTTGTACATTTCCCCATGTGTGTTGCTGTACTTCCCCTTAAATTAGACAAAGATCACATTGCTTGAATAGTTGAGTGTACTTACAGTACAAGACTCTATGTACTATGAGAACGATACATGCATAGTTTCTAAATGAACAAAACAAAACAACCAAACTTGAAATAGTTATTTAGTATGCAGGGGTGATAGCAGTCCGGCGCCGCGCCGGAAATCCGGCGTAGCGTGGCTCTGTTAAAAAAAAAAAAAAAAAGCTTTCCCCATCCCATCAAAGAACGCAGATCCACGTTACGAAAAATCCCTTTCCTCGCTCAATTTGCTGTGTGCTGCAGACCATGTAAAGCGCATCGCAACTCTTCAATCCAATCAGAAATAGGACGGGGCGGGCCTTGGTTGTCTTGGCCAATAAGAGACGTTGGTTGCTCGAGTAGTACTCCTGGCATGTAGTAGTTGGGGGGAAAAAGCTGTTTGGGTCAGAGACAGTCCTGTTGCAGCTTAAAATTGCCTCACGGCTTTCTAATTGTAATACATTATTAAACATTGTTTATGAGTACCTTAACACATGTCAGCAAGCAGACAAGTTATATGAAGAATGTCGTAAGTGTTAACCGATGTTTAGAAAAACAAAATGAAACTCAGCACGCAATATCACCGCGCGTGATGCACCTTGCTATTGCTTTGGTAGTTTGCAATTGCTAGTTAGCGTGTCAAACCATCGCAAAGTTTTCCAGTATGACGGGGTTTATGAAGCCCGGAGAAGATGTCAAAGGCCTGGATAAAACCATAAAGAACAAATGGCGTTGGGCATGGATTGAGGATGTGGGGAGTGATGGAAAGCCCTTCTCGAGCTGGTGCCAAAAGCTTCGACAAGCAGGTGCGTGTTATTGTACGTTGTGCTCGAAGTAAGAGTGCAAGAAGCTTGCACAAGACCGTGCCGCTCTGTCACACCTGGCAATTTCAAGGCAGCATACGAGCTATCTGCTCACCCACGGCATTGCCTCAGAATTTAAACGCCGGCTGTCTGAGAAACTTAAGAATTGTATGTTTTCCCTTAATGTTGACGAGGCAACAGACAAAAACATGGACAAGATCATGAATGTCCTTGTCCGTTTTTTTGACGAGGATGCTGGGAGCGTGAAGACTCAGCATCTTGCCAGTAGGATAATTAACATCGCAAATGCAGAAGCGTTAACAGCAGAGTTAAATGACGTCCTGCGCACATACGGCCTCGACTGGAGACAAGTGACAAGTATGTTACTTGACAATTGTGCTGTGATGAGGGGGAAAAGGTTAGTTTATTATTTCTGTTCTTGTTATGAAATCATCAGTAACAATAATGATTTATAGTAGGCCTAATAATAACTTAACAAAAATCTCTCATAATAACGTAGGATTATTATTATTATTGTTGTTATTATTATTATTCGTTTTTTTGTTCTAATTATTTGTATTAGGCCTATTGCATTTGTATATCCTATAATAGCACAATTCACACAAGACTGCTGCTCAACGTGCTTCACAGTTGGATCAAAAACAACAAAAGGCCATTAAATATATAGGCATATCTATAATACATGTATAAAACATATCTATAATGGTCATACAAAAACAATTAAATGTTTGAATAATTTGTCAAAATTAGACCTATGTTACGTCATCGCCAGACCCCAACCGACTCCGCCCCCGCCCCTTGCCCCCGAAAAAAGTTCAGGCTCAGGATTTTCTTTTCACCATCACCCCTGAGTATGTGACATTGAGGTAAAATGCTCAATTTGTCACGAGTATTATTTGAGGTCATAATCGCCCATCCCTGCTTAGATTGGAGAAGGACATGATTGTGTGATGATGATAGAATCTATTCTGATTAGGCCAAACGGTGCATCGCACCAAAGATGAACACAATGGCCGTCTGTTGAGTGTGGAGGTTGGAAATGAAGACAGGATGTGGTCGCAGGGATAATTTCATTTTATTTAAATGGAATTAGATCCAGACTATCCAGCCACAGATTGTGCTTCTCTATAGTGAAGAGTTGATTAAGATGGCTACTCCAAACCCCCTTCTGTACCTAATCTAATTTTGGTCTCAGTCATAGAGGGGGTGGGGGGGGGGGGGTGAAAAGGTCCCAGCATGTTGTCCAGCTTTTGCTGTGTGGTAACACCCCTTAAATTACACAGGTGAAAGTGATAATTGTAGCACAGCTGCAGGCATCTGGTAGTTTAGTCCCACTAAGACTACACGCTTGCAGTGTCCAGCAGCCAGCAGCAGCAGTGGGTAGTGTCTCCCTCCAGGGGACGGCTGTGATGGCGCGAGTGTGAGCGTCCACAGGCTGACCTGGATGGCGCGTTAGGGGACTGCAGAAGGAAAGCAGAAAGCAGAAGTGTACCGGCGCGTACAGCACAGCCCGCGTTACATAACAGTTGGCCAAACGTGCTGTCATTGCACCAAGAACAAATATAGGGGCATTGCTCAAATCTAACAACTTTTGGGGGGTGGGGAGATACTAGGAAGATACTAGGAAGTTCTGCGTAGTTGTGAGATGTTGCTGGTGCTGTGCTCTGCTGGTCGTTGGTGCGTAGAGGACAAGAGTGTGTCAGACGCGACTAAAAGGAGATTGGCTGGCTCAGCATGGCTGTGCCCCGTGTGGAGAGGAAGAGGAAGTGAGCCAGAGAGCGACGCCTTGTGCTGGCCGTCTAGCGAGAGGCAGGAGGTTAAAAGGCACGACATCTCGACATCTTGCCTTGGCCGTAGCCTGCA
>CM059275.1:18148734-18163734 GCA_030347295.1 Setipinna tenuifilis
TTGGATTAATACGTATTAAATATATCAACTTAATTTTCTATCTTTTTTTAATACATATTTACATATAATAACTGCATATTTCTAATGTGTTTGTGTGTTGGGCTAATGTGTGGTGTGTGTTGGGCTAATGTGTGTGTGTGTGTGTTGTGGTTGTCCTAATGTGTGTTGTCCTGTTGGGTGCAGAGCTGCCAGAGGACTGTAGGGGGCGCTGGGAGAGCTTCGTTGGGGAGACGCTGAGAGAGACAAACAGGAGAAACACCGTGGACCTGGTAATATCACACACACACACACACACACACACACACACACACCTCATTAGAGGTCCACAAAACTTTACACAGACATACAAATACACACACATACCTGCACAATCATTGGAATATCTTACACTTGCATGTACACTCTTATGTTGATATCTGTTGTTAATAGTGTGTGTGTGTGTGTGTTTAGGTGAGCACTCACAACTTGCACTCCTCCAGTGAGGATGATGACATGGAAAGTCCATTCCCCAACGACCTGTCCATCCAGCAGGTAAGACACACACACACACACACGACACGACCTGTCCATCCAGCAGGTAAGACACACACACACACACACGACCTGTCCATCCAGCAGGTAAGACACACACACACCTGTGTATTTTACAAGATACAACCTTTTTGATTGTCTTCTCTAAGCTGCGTGTGTGTGTGTCTGTGTGTCTGTGTCTGTGTCTATGTGTGTGTTCCTCAGGCTTTCTCAGACTATCAGATCCAGCAGATGACTGCCAACTTTGTGGATCAGTTCGGCTTCAACGACGAAGAGTTCCACGAACACGACGAGAACATTAAGTAAGTGTTTGTGTGTGTGTGTGTGTGTTGTAAAACTTTGCAGTGTATACATACATGACTACATAGTAGTCATTGGAACTGTGTGTGTGTGTACGTATTGTTCATGTCATAGTCATGTTCTGTCTTGCAGTGCTACATTCGACCGTATTGCTGAAATCAACTTTAATATTGACGCGGAGGAAAATAGTGTAAGTGTTATGTTCTTCTCTAAATTTCTCTCAGTAAAAGAGATTCAAAATTCAGCAGAAAAGGTATCATAACAATGAAGAATCTCTATCTGTCTCTCTCTCACACACACTGTGTGTGTGTGTGTGTGTGTGTGTGTGTGTGTGTGTGTGCGTGTGCATGTGTGTGTATGTTGGTGTGTTCGCTTGTGTGTCTGTGCATGTGTGTCTGTGCCTGTGTGCTGGTGTGTTCGCTTGTGTGTGTGTGTGTGTGTGTGCGTGTGTGTGTGTGTGTGCAGGCCAATGCAGCTGCTTTCGAGGCGTGCTGTAAGGAGCGGATACAGCAGTTTGATGACTGTGAGGAGGAAGAGGAGGATATCTGGGAGGACAAAGAGATAAACTATGCAACACAAGTTAAATCTCGATCCAGGTACACACACACACACACACACACACACACACACACACACACAGTCTCACCCTCACCCTCTCACCACCTTGTACAAATGTACACATTATCTGTGCCCATTTTGAATCAGTTGATAATGATTGTATTTGTGTGTGTGTGTGTGTGTGTGTGTGCGTAGGTTTGGAGTGTGTCTGTCGTCAGACGGAGCCTCTAAGGGCGCGTTGAAGAACGGGGGGCGGGGCCGCAGGTCGGCCTCTGACGATGATGAGGAGGAGGGGCCAAAACAGGCCACCGCCCACTCTCCCTCCCCCAAAGGGGCGGGCTCTCCAGAGGCACAGAGTCAGTGTCCAGCCTCCCACTTCCTCTCCCTCTCCATCTCTCTTTCTCTCTCTCTCTCTCTTTACCTCTCCATCACTCTCGCTCTTCCTCTCTCCATCTCTCTCTTCCTCTCTATCTCTATCTCTTTCTCTTCCTCTCTGTCTCTCTCTCTCTCCCTCTCTCCACCTCTCTCCATCTCCCCCCATTCCCCTTCTCTCTCCCTCTTTCTCCCTCCCTCTCTATCTCCTTCTCTCTCCCTTTCTTATCTCTCCCTCGCTAACTGTCCTGTTTTGTTGACATGTTGTGTTTAAGAAAACTGTAAACTGTGTTTCAGTTCATGTTGTATTCTTAAGTAATTTTTAAATCTGTGTTCAAACCCATCTCTAAACCTGAAGAGATTGTCAGTTTCTAAAGTGTGTGTGTGTGTGTGTGTGTGTGCGTGTGTGTGTATGCAGGCCCTGGCTGGACAGCGACGTTTGGCGATGGCGATTCGGGGGGTGTGTGTGTGGGCTCCAGTCCCTGGGGCTCGCCCCCCTCTGAGCAGAGCACTGCCCACACACAGGACACCGGCTGGGCCAACTTCACCGAGTTCCAGCCCTTCAGCAGGTACACACACACACACATACACACATATGCACACACACACACATATGCTGGTGCACACACACACACACACAGTCTTGAATTAACACAAGATTCAGCCTGGGCCTAATCCAGAGTTCCAGGCTATTTTTCAGATCAATGAAAACACACACACACACACACACACACACAGCTGCTGCATTTATGCAACCACAGACACACACACACACGCAGACACAGACACAAACACAGACACACACACACACACACACACACACACACAATGGTAGTTCCAGGCTCCAGACTGACCGTGTTGTGTGTCCTCTGCTCTCCAGCTCAGATAAGAGTGAGACGGGGGCCCAGGCCAAGCCCACCCCAGACAAGACCAGTAAGTTACCGCTCCTCATCACGCGTGTATGCTTGTCTGAGTGTGTGTGTGTGCGTGTGCTTGTCTGAGTGCGTGTGCTTGCGTGTGCTTGTCTGAGTGTGTGTGTGTGTGTGCTTGTCTGAGTGTGTGTGTGTGTGTGCTTGTCTAAGTGTCTCTGTTTGTGCTTGTTTGTGTGTGTGTGCTTGTCTGTGTGTGTATGCACTGCTGTCTGGTACTGCGTGTAGTCATCTGTGTCTGGTGTGTATTCTGTGTCGGTGTGTGTGCTTATATCACTGAGAGTGTGTACATGAGCATACAGCCAAGAGTCCTCATGTTCTTTTACTGACCATGGCATTGCTTTTGTGTGTGTGTGTTTGTGTCTCTGTCTGTGTGCGCGTGTTTGTGTGTGCGCGTGTGTATGTGTGTGTGTGTGTGTGTGTGTGTGTACCAGCGGGCTCTGGCGTGTGGGAGGTGTGTGGGGGGGGCAGGAAGGCCCCTCTGGTGGCGTCGGACAGCAGCAGCTCTGGAGGCTCCGACAGCGAGGAGGAGGGAGAGGAGGCACGCAGCACAGACAAGAGCAGCGCAGACAAGAGCGCCACCAAGAGGTGGGAGGACTCAACAACACACACACACACACACATGCACACACACACACACACACGCATACACACACATACGCAACTGAGACAAGAGCGCCCCCAAGAGGTGGGAGGACTCAACAACACACACACACACACACACACACACACATATATTTTTATATATGTATCAACAACACACACAATCACACATACATACACACGTATACACACACACACACACAAACACAAGCACACACACACATATGCAAGAGAAGAGCACCACCAAGAAGTAGGAGGACTCAACCCCACACACAACCACACACAAAAACAACATTGTGTGTGTGTGTGTGTGTGTGTGTGCGCGCGTGTGTGTGTGTGGCAGTGAGGTCCAGGTGCCGATGGAGAAGCTGAGTGTGTCAGGCAGTCCCCAGAGGAGTCAGTCTGGCCCAGCAGCAGCGGCAGCACAGCAGTCACCCCCCCACGCCACCCCCACCACCACCACCCCTCCCGCCGCCCCCACCACCCCAGAGAACATCACTGTGACAGACAAGAAGTAGGTGCCTGTGTGTGTGTGTGTGTGTGTGTGTGTGTGTGTGTGTGTTTGCTAATGAATATAAATATAGTAATTTGTTATTATACATTTAAATATGCATTAGATATTAATATTTTTTGTTTTAAATATAGAATTCATAAGAAATATTCTCCCAAGTAGTTCAAGTAATTATTTCAGACATAGTTGTCATGGTGTTTTCCCTCACTGCGACTCTGTTCAAAATGGCTCCCTTTGTCTCTCATTCTGTCTCACTCTCTTTTGTCTCTTCTCTCCCCCCCCCCCCCCCTCTCTGTCTCTCTCTCTCCCTCTCTCTTTCTCCCTCCCTCTCTCTCTCCCTCTCTCTCTCTCCCTTCCTCTCTCCCCCCCCCCCTCCCCCCCTCCCTCTCTCTCTCTCTCTCTCTCTCTCGCCCTATCTCTCTCCCTCTCTCTCTCTCCCTCTCTCTCTCTCTCTCTCCCTCTCTCTCTCTCTCTCTCTCTCTCTCTCTCTCTCTCTCTCTCTTTCTCTCTCAGAGCTGAGTGGCCCTCATCCGGAGGGCCGACGCCCAATGGGCCAGTCTGAATGGGGCATCATGGGTAGAGTAGAGTGGTGAGGAAGGGGTTAAACGCCCTCACCACCCCCTACCACCTCTTACCCAGTACAGCCACCCCCCTACCCCCTACTACCCCCCCTCCCCCAAACCCCCCCTCGTCTGCTTCAGTCTGTCCTCCCTGTGGGAAAAGAAGAGAAAACGAAATAAAAACAAGGAGAAAAAACACAAACAAAGAAACAAGCAAGCAAAGGAAGGAGAGGAACCTTGATGCCCCTCGTGGTGTTTTGCTGTCACCCATGCGGCCACTCCTGTGGGCCTGGACACTGCCAATCAGCCCCCTCTCCCCGCCACAGAGGACGCCAGAGCAACGCCCCCACCCCCCCACCCCCCTGTGATCTTTGACCCCCGACCCCCACCCCACCCCACCCGACCCCACCTCCGCATTGCACCTAGGCCCCAAGGCAGAGCGGAGCTGCTGGGAGTTTTAACCCTTTCTATGAGATATGCACAGTTTCAATGTAGCAGCAGTGAAAAGCGTAGAGTCTGATGGGACGCGTGCTGGCACAGAGCTCAACACCACACACTCTCATTCTCATCACCACCGCCGCCTCACCCTCCCCTCACGCCCGCTTGCTTTTTTAAATGTCTTAGCCACTTGTCAGTTCTACGTTAGGACTTCAGTTCTCCTTTTCACACTCTAGATCATTGTCTCTCTCTACCTCTCTCGGTCTCTTCCTCTCTCTCTGTCTTTCTACCATTTTTTGCTGTCTTTCTGTCTTTCTCTCCCTCTCTCTCTGTCTCTCTCCCTCTCTCTCTCTCTCACACACACATTCTGTCTTTTTCCTTCTCTCTGTTTCAGTTCTGCTGATTATTCATGCTTTTAGTTCTTCACAGGTTACTCCATCTCCGCATGTCTCTCCTCATCACCAACAGTAATGCAGTCAGGACTACAGGACCCCCCCCCCATGCCTCGCCCCGCCCCATCACCCCCCCACCCAACCAAACGCAGGCTTGTCCTGCCCTGTCCAATCACGGTCCCTCGTTTAGACGCCCAATCAGACGGCGGCGCTTTAAGAAGCACTTATGCAACGCTCTTCGCTGTGTACGTAAGCACAAGAAACAAACCAGATGAAAAATGGAAGTATTATTTTTAAAAGAAAAGAAAAATAAAAGAAAAAGTTTGCCCTCCGGTCCATGCGGTGGCGCTGGAGAGCTTCAGGTGTCAGGAGGGGCGCAGCAGAGAGGCCACATCTCCACATCTAGAGTCAGATTGTTGAATGTGCTCAAGTGCTTGTTTGGGAGTCAGGAGATAGATCCTGGGGCCAACTCTCGAGATGAGTCTCTCTCCGTCTCTGTCTCTATCTCTCCCTCTCTCTCTCTTTCTCTCTCTCGCTCTCTATCATCTTTCCTGCTCCCTCTTTCACCTCGAGAGTTTAGCTTCCCTCTTATCATGTGCAATAATGAACACGTTTTTTGCCATTTTTATTTATGTGGAGTTGATTTGGTAAGTTGGCCTTCTTGGTGGCAAGTACAAAAAATATTTTGACAGTTCAGGTTTTTAATTTTTTTTTTGTCCTCTTTTTTTTTGAAGTTTTTGTCTCTTTTTTTCGTTCAGTTTTTAATTGCATGTGACGCATTATACTCAAACATATACAAGCAATTTTTGATCTAGCTAGTTAGCCAAGACCTTCTGATTGTATTAACTTAAGTTTGTCCAGTTGTGCCCCGTAGAAAAATTGATTAAAAAAAATGAACCAAAACATTATCTACCTAAATATTATAATTACCTACCTGTATAATGCCAACATTTAGACATCTCCATGAAGAAGCAATTTTTGAGAACACGTGTTTTCTGAATATCCAGTGGAAAAATATTCAGCACTTGGGTCTTTCGCATTGAAATGCATTTGTGACGACGTTTGCCTTAAGTTTGACCCTCCCCCCTCCCCGTACTGTCCCTCATTGAACAGAGTCCAGAGGCTACTGGCCTAGAGACCCCAGCCCCCGGCCCCCACTTCTCCACCCCCCCCAACTTGATGGCCCCCTCCAAGCGATGAGCCCCCACCCCAAAGAAAAAGACCCCCCTGCTCCCGCACATGCGTACGTACAGTGCACATCTTGCCCCCCACCCACTCAGACTCTCAGTCTGTCGTTAAAGTCAAGCAAAACAAGAGACAAACCAAGAGAAAAATAAAAAAAATAATGAAAAAACGACAAAAACAAGAGAAAATGGATGATGTGTGTCCAGTCCAACCTTTAGTCACCGTCTCAGACTGCTCCGTGGGACGTCACGTCACGTCACTGTGGTCTCGTTCTTGTGCCATTAGGACAACGCTAAAAATTGAACTTCCACAAATAAAAACAAGACAAAAAACAACAAAAAAAGGAAAAAACTGAAAAAAATAATCAAGCAAAAGGACTCTTAGCTGTAGAGTGACACCACGCGCTCATGTCTCCACATCTCTCAGTTTTACTTTTTCTTTTCTTTTTTTTGTTCTTTTTGTCCCCTCCCCCCAGCAGTAGGCCTGGGTCGCCCCCCCACCCACCCACCCCCCGTTCGCCAGCCGTCATATCTGAAGTAGCGCTATACGGTACCACATCTCTGGATTACAACATTGTCTCTCTTTTTTTTTTTCTTGGAAGTTATTTTATTTTGCACTTGCAGGAGTGTGAGGTGGAGACTTGTTTGTCAGTGCTGTAGTGTTTCTGTGTGTGTGTGTGTGTCGGTGTGTGTGTGTGTGTGTGTGTGTCTGTCTGTCTGTGTGTGTGAGCGAAAGTGTGTGTGTGTGCGTGCGTTTTTTTGTTTGTTTGTTTCTGCCTCTGGTCTCCCAGCATTCTGCTTACAACAGTATATATCTCTCTCTCTATATAAATATATATATCAGTGACATTTTCAAAAGAAAAGGAAAAAAAAACAGGTTTGTTTCCAAAGCCAAAATTATTGCCTTTTATTTCTGTTGCTGTATGTTTAAAATCCTATTTTTTGAATTTAACCAATATTATTTTGCATATTGTAGAAATCTAATTTATGTGATTACTGTATGAGCAACCAAAATACTGCTTTCTCTCATAACGGCACTCTTCATTTGTCTTACTGGGGCGTAGCAAGGCAAGGTGTGTGTGTGTGTGTCTGTGTGTGTATGTATGTATGTTTGTGTGCACGTCTATGTATGTGTATATGTATGTATGTATGAATGTATATGTATGTATGTGTGTGTGTGTGTGTGTGTGTGTGTGTGTGCACGTGTGTCTTTCTGAGTGTAGGTGTGTGAGTGGTGTGCCATCATTATAAGCAGGGTCTGTGTTGGAGCCATGTGATGTGATGCCCTCAGTGGGTTAGTCAGAGAGGAGGTGTGCTTCTGAGAAGTGCCTGAGTTCAGCCTGATACGAACACACAGGGTTTAACATGGGCACCAGGCACTGCTAGAGACCAGACACTTACTTGTGAAGGATAGATAGACAGACAGGCAGTCTGATAGGAACACACAGGGTCAGCATATTCCCCAGGCACTGATAGGGGACAGAGATAGACAGACCCACCCACGCCCCCTTTGGGCTCTTGCTAAAACCACTGTGATGGGCAACCTACTAGACTCAGACGCTACGATCCAGTACCGCATACTCCAACTAGAAAAGCACTCAAAGTACAGTTCAGTTTATGTATATTTTTTATTTCTTCAATGGGATTTCCCATGTTAATTTTCAGAATTATTTTGTCGGGTAACCAATGAACTGATTTCCCCCCCAAAAAAAAGAATCACCTCGAGGCAGTGACAATACTGACATACTATCAAAATGTCAGAATGACACATTCATGACTTTCTGAGTTATTTTGCCAAAAGACAGACACACACCAACTTACCTTGGAAGAGCTAGTCAACACACCCCTTTAGCCAGGAAGAAGAGTGAACTGGTGAAATGACCTGCATGTTGAAGCAGGTGATCTGGAATGTGTGGCACTGGCTTGTAGCCAGAGGTGCAAGTCCCGTGTTCAGAAAGTAAAAACCCTGCCACAAATTTGATCCAACCAGCTCTGAATCACCTAATCGTAATGAGTACTCAAGACAGGTACTTTCTAAACCTGGGATTGACACCTGTGGGACTACCCGCCCGCTGTTTGCCTGACATGACTGGCCACAAAGGAGGAAAACAGGTTTAAAACCAAGCTGGCTGCCACTTGGAGACAGTCTCTGATGGCCCTTTCCTCTTCCAGCTCTGTCAAAGTGATGCAGCCGGGGCCAGGCTTTGGCTGGTAGGGGCATAGCAGGTGTGGTGGGTGTTGATGTGGGGGGGCAGAATGGCTACAGTAGTCTTGTAAGATTGATCAGGGTCTAGACTGAATTTTAGTTTCTCTGTGGGGAGGTGAGTGGGATACAGCCACATTGTGTTTGGGCAGAGATACAATAGGGGGATGGGGGGCAGTTGTTCACCAAACGAAAAAGAAGGCATAACATTTGTATCATGGGAATGGTCATATCACTGTGGGTGTAGGTACTTGGGTGGTGTAGGTCTTCATCAACATACTTAAGGGGTTTACATTGTCTGACTGATGAGCAGTAACTACTGCCTTTAGGCGCATACACATGTTCACGCAGAGTTCACTGCTGCATTTTGTGGTGCATACATCAAGGGTGCCATATGCAACAAACTCATAGCAAGTAATGATACTATAGTATCCAGATAAGTCACCAGAGACTAAGGAAATGTTACACTGAAACACTGATTTTAAAACTTCGTTCACAGCCCACAAATCCTGTTTATGTTTTGATCTTGTGTTTTGCCTCTAAATCGGAACAATCAATTGCAGTACCAGTTCTGGCCACAATGCTACATATAGCTACTTTAAGTCCTAATAAGCCTTATTTTTCATGTCAGGATGTTTTTAGATGTAACCCATTGCCAGGTACACACAAAACTGTGTGTTTGAAACCTCTTACCAACTAAGAGAAAATGGTGTAATTCTGGGGTAAACGTTTCAGTCTGAAAGTTGGAGTGTCTTGGTCTTGGTTCACACTGAAGTGATACTTGCCATCCATATGCGAATATTTCTTATGCAGCACATGCACCACAGAGCATTTGGCTGTAAATGACCACTCAACTTTTCATACTCTAACCACATGGATGTAATCAGGTATTAAGGTGTTGTTTTAGCCGCACATCTGCGTATTTAAACTTGAAAATGTGTGCAGTGTCAACTTAATCGTCTCTCGTGACCCAGCAGTGGTGTTCCTTCCTGAAATCAGTTTGCATGTTTTTACCTCAAAGCTCTTAGAGGATATAATGCGCCTCCTGTCATAGAAGTTGCCCAAATAATGCTGTTCTCATCAGTTAAACAAGAATCTGAATTTCGCAAAAACTAACTTTCTTCTGGAGGACAACTGGACGACCCCACACCACCCATTATTATTATTAGCGCGAACTATCAAGCTGAGTTTTTGTTGTGTACAAAAAAGTTGATATTGTGTATATTTTTAATGGACCGATTTAAAATGTTATATTTTATTAGCTATGTCAATCACTTCATATACAGGAAGGCAGGCATAGGAGTTTAATTCATTATCAGTCATCCTGTCTGGTTAAAAATCAGCTTAAGTCACAGAGAAGACTTGGCAGGTCTACATCTGATCAGTGATAATAAAGTGAGTATTTTAAACTTAAAGGAACAAGCCGAGTTCGCTTTTTCACTTCTGACGTCTCATTTTCACGGGCACGGGCGCAGGACAGAGCATGTTGGATCCATGGGATGGTCATCAGAAAGATTTGTGTAGCAATAGCGCCATCTCCTGGCGCAAATCAACACACAGCTCTGCAACTGTTGTCCGCATAACGAGTAGCACTAACTACATCTCCTGACTTGCTCCGTGCCTGACAGTACAGGTGAAAAGACAGTTGACACCTGCCAAACTTGAACATGTCCACTCGTCCTCACTGTAAAGTGAGGACTGTAGTGTGGCAGACCGCATGACCAATCCGCACTGTAACAGTCAGTGGCTTTGCTCTATCAATCACATTGAAATGCACATGTACCCATCGTAAACATCTATACTGTACTGTGGAGACTGGGACTTTGATATAACACACACACACAGGTTAAATCACCCAGCCAGTATCACTGAAGGGCGGAAGTGAAAGGTACATTCAACATTTTAACTGTTTCCCTTCACCCAGACTAAGCCCTGTCCATAATGTGTATGACCCACATACACACACCTTAGTCCATCCCACCAGTGTGCTCTGCAAGGCCTTGTTTTGCACTGCAGCTAATGCACATCTGCAACCCCTCCTACTGTCTGTGTACGCATGTATGAGAGAGTGACTGCCACAGTCTTCCCTCAGCTGGTCACATGATGAGATGAGATGTCGGTCAGGTATCCCCAGTCCAGCAGGGAAGACGGCAGGGGGGTCAATCCCGGGTTCAGAAAGTAAAAACCCTGCCACATTTTCCTTCTAACACAGGTGACTTTACTGAGTAGCTGATCTACCTGTCTTGGGTGCTCATTGCGATCAGCTGATTCAGAGCTTCAGAGGTTGGATTAAATTTGTTGCAGGGTTTTTACTTTCTGAACCCGGGATTGACATAGCATAGGTGGACATGCCTGTTTCAGAAAGTAAATTCCAATTACCAATTCACTAAACCAGTGGACACCTCAGGGACCTCAGCTCTTTAGATGAGGTAGATGAGTCAATTAGTGGCAGAACAGGCAGAATACATTTGCTCTCTCAAGCAGGTCTGTCCACCTGTGGTGGTGGGTAGCATGTTGGGCAGAGAGACAGGGAGTCCAGCCAGTCCAGGAATCACAAGTGAAAATGTGTCATGGTATTTCTACATTTCAAATACACATTCTCACACAAAGTTGTCTTTGATTCCTGGCCCCTGGATGAGGGACATTATAACAGTGTGTGACTTGGACAGTGTGGAATGCAGTGCAGCATCGGGACAGTGTAAACAATGACTGTATGCCCTAAACAGAGCTGTCAATCACGGCGTCACAAAGTAAACACCCTGCCACATATCTGATGCAACTATTTCCTAACCAGCTCATTGCATATTATTGAGATAATCAGATTGGGGAAGTCATCTGCTAATTAGGGAAGTGTTAAGAGCACAGACAGAAGGAACACATGGCAGGGTTTTATTTTCTGAAGCCGTGATTGACACCTCTGGTCCTCTGGTCACTGAGAGTAAACAGTGAGATGGAAACTGGTCCAAGACCAGGAGGGGTATTCCAGAAAGCAGGTTTAGTTCCTTACCTGTGTATGCGGTAAACCCAACCTCACAATACAAGAGCCCTATGGCTTTGTTTTGATAGAAAGAAAAGTCTTATATACTTCCATGTTAACTCATCTAGGTAAGTCACTCAACCCTATTCTTGAAAACTTCAGAAAACACACAGACACACACACACACACACACTCGCTGGCCTTGTAAGGACCAGTCGCTGAGGTACACTGACGAACAGAAGACAGGTGTCAACCAGCAGGTGGGGCCTGTACTAATAGTGCATTCCATTTGCAGCCAAAGCTCGGTCTCCGAGTAGTTGTCCGAGCTCAAATACAGGAAGTGACACCGTGCGCCCCCCCCGAGTCTCGGACGTCTGACCTACAAGGTCGGAGCAGCACGGAGGACCCCCAAAGTTCCCTCTTCAATCTGAGTTTATCAAATGGAGCGCATCCAACTCAGCTTTTGTTATGTTTTTAGCGGATGTGGCGTCAATCTGACCACCTAATCTCGGTTGCCGAGACAAATGGAATGCGCTATAAGACCAGGCGGTATTCCAGGAAGTGGGCTCAGTCAGTTATGTGGGTATACTGACTCCCAGCTAACAGTGAAGCACCTGAGGAAAGAGCCCTGTGGTGATGATTGTTTTGTTAGATCGAGACCAGCAGAACTTACTCTGGAGCTCACTTACATTGGGCTTATAAAACACCACCCTGAAATACAGCCCTGGCTATATTCACCTTTTAAAGACACACACACACACAGGCAGACACAGACACAGGCACACAGACACAGGCACACACACAGACACAGACAGGCACACACACACACACACACACAGTTCATTCTGCCTCTTTGAAGACCAAACACAAAGACGTATGATGCTGAAGGACAAATGTGTGTGTGTTTGAACTGTGTGTGTGTGCGTGTGTGTGTGTGTAAATCATGAGATGGGTGCTAGAGTGCAGCGGTTTAATGGCCTACCATGAGCGTTTATTAAGCACTGAGCACTGTACAGCACAGATGGACATTCCCTTGTGACACACACACACACACATGTACACACACACGCGCACACACACACACAGGAGGAGGAGGAGGAGGAGGTTGAAGAGGAGCTGATCTGGAGATCTTCCGTGTGGATTCAAACACAAGAGAAATGATATGAGGACAAAGAATACTTACAAAAACCAAAACGGAAACTGAACTAGCACAGACACAGAAGACGTGTTGCAAACTGAGACGACAAATTAAAGAGAGAGAACGAGAAAGAAAAACAAGGCCCAGTGACAAATCTTAACTCACCGTGTTTTCTTTTTTTAATCCTAAAAAATATTTTACATGATTGACAAAAAAAGAACCCGGCTCAGAAGAAAAATTGCTATTTCCTCAAAAAGAAAAAAAGGGGGAACGAGAAACAAAAACAAAAAGGAGTATGAAAAAAAATAAATAAAAATGTTCTATTTGCTGTTTTGTTCTGCATGAAACGTTGTGGAGATTGTGCACTACTGAGTGTGATTATGACATTGGGGTAGGCCTGTGGTGCGTGTGTGAGTGTGTGTGTGTGTGTGTGTGTGTGTGTGTGTGTGTGTGTTAAGAGTGTGATTGCTTCCCCCTAGACTCCGGAACTATTGGTAACACAAAAAAACAAAACAAGAATCACCATGGTAGCAACAAAATGTCAGGTGCGTTGTTTGTTTCACTCACACACTCTCTCTCACACACACACACACTCACACACACACACACACACACCTCTTCATGGGAACACACAGGGGGGAGTAAGGACAACCATTTTAAATGTCTTTTAACAACACAGGGGTCTTTTATAACCCAGTAGCAGTATGTAAAGTTCTCAAAAAACAAAAGTCATTAGTCCCGTTAATACAGAGAGAAACGCATGGCACATGTTGGATTTCTCTAACTCAACAAAGAGGTGCTTGAGAAAAAAAAAACTTTTGTTTCTGAAGAAGACAAAAAAGTTAAATAAATTACTACCATAAAGGTTACATACAACTCTGGGTATTATATACAAAGCCGTTATTAGAACAAAAATCTACAATTCAAAAAAAAAAAAAAAAGATTCAACAAAACAGCAGTACAACCTTATTTTACACTGTAATGTCAACTGCGTGTGTTTGTATGTGTGTATGTATGTATGTGTGTGTGTGTATGTGTGGAGATGGGCGAGCTAGCTGGTTTCTGGTGGCTGTACTGTTAAACGGAGAGAAGAGGAGAAGTGGTGTAAGAGAGGAGGAGTGTGAGCGATGACACGTGTGGTCCTGGTCTGGCATAGTGAGAGCCCAGCGGAGGAGAGAAGAGAGGAGAGAGAAATATAACACCATGGCTTGGCCAAACACCACTAACGGCTACATCTCCAGGCTGAGGGGAAAACACTACAGGTGGACACACGCACACACACACGCGCACACACACACACGCGCGCACACACACACACGCGCACACACACACACGCGCACACACACACACACACACTCCTCCTGTGCAGACACAGAGGCTGAAAGTAACAGACTAAAAGAAGACATCCATGAAAGACATCTTCTGCTGTCTTGAGAAATGTGCCACCGGTGTGAATGCACTGCTGTTATGACGGCTGGGCTTTCATAACACACACACACCCTGAAACCACTACTGGACAAGTTGACCTCTGACCTCCCTCATGCTGGAGGCTCTCTACACAAACCAACCTGTCATGGCAGCCAACAGTAGCGTTGCATTGTGGGATATGAACAAACAGCACCCTTCACTGCTACTTCCCCACCAAACAACACTGCCGCCCCCCCCCCAAACCCCCAACCCACCCATCTGTAACGTATCATGTGATCAATCATTCTAGGCATAAAATTCACTATCAAATATATATATCCCTCCTAGTTCCTTACTCCATCCCTTCCGCTGTGAAATAAAGTGGTTATCTGCGCGTATAATGTCTTTACATGTATTTCTAGTTGAAACTGGAGTGACTGGACTCTGGACTGTAAACGAGCTAAGCTCTGAGGGCAGCTAATCTCCCACTGGCTGAGGGGGGGGTTTGGGGGGGGGTTTAGAGGGGGGGGTGGTAAGATGGTCCCAGAGGCAGGAGGAGAAACAGGCAGTACAAGCTTTGGCCAGCAGAGGGCACTGATGATGAGCATCTGCCATGCACTCAACCTTCCTCCTTTCACAAGAGAGAGATAAAGAAGATTGGGGGGGGGGGTGGTGATTTCAGAATAAAAGTCCTTCATGAACCGCTGGACTTGTGCAAAGCCAGAGCAAAAACGAAGACGACGCGACGTCACGGCAACATCACAGATTAAAGGGAGGGTTCGGCAGTGTGTGTGTGTGTATGTGTGTGTGTGTGTGTGTGTGTGTGTATGTTTAACCGTTGCTCCGCTGGCAGTGCAGAGCTGTGATAGGGCAGGGGGGAGGCAGGAGGGCGGGGAC
>CM059275.1:18183734-18186234 GCA_030347295.1 Setipinna tenuifilis
CACAGTCCCCTGGGCCTCACCCCAGCACTGCAGCAGAGAGCAGCACCTCAGTGTGTGGAAGGTCAAACACTCTACATGCTGTTGGCCTGTCAGTATGAATGAGCAAAGCCTGTGTGTGTGTGTGTGTGTGTGTGTGTGTGTGTTATACATGCACGGTCTGTCTCTCCTAAAAGGTCACTGACAATGTCCTTGGACATCAAGCATGAGATCATATGATGTGATGAACATGAGCGTGCCCTTGAAGACGAGGCGGTAGGTGGTGAGGAAGATGATGTTGGTGTGTGTGTGTGTGTGTGTGTGTGTGTGTGTGTGTGTGTGGACTCACCCAGAGGGTCGATGGGCGTGCCCTTGAAGACGAGGCGGTAGGTGGTGAGGAAGATGGCCCCCTCTGCGGGCAGGAGTGGGGGGCCGCCCATCTGACCGGTGGCCTCCTCTCGGCCGTCTGACATGAGGTGCACTCGCATGCCCTCCATCACCAGCTCCTCACCCGGCAACAGAGTGGGACGCAGCAGCTTGGGCTGGGGGGGGAGAGAGAGAGAGGAAGAGAGAGGAGGGAAGGAGAGATAAGGGGAGAGAGAGAGGGGAGGAGGTAGGGGGGGAGAGGGAGAAAGTTAGAGGAAAGAGAGGGAGGGAGAGAGGGGGAGGAAAAGAGAGAGAGAAAGAGAGATAGAGGGAGGGAGAGAGAGGATGGGAGGTAGAAGGGAAAGAGGGGAGGTGGGGGAGGGAGAGAGTGAGGGATATGGAGAAGAGGAGGTGTAGGAGAGAGAGGGAGGTAGAGAGGAGGTGGGGGAGAGAGAAGGGGAGAGGTAGAAAAAAAGGAGGTGGGAAGAGAGAGACATAAATGTAAAGAGTGAAGGGAGAGATGGAGCGAAGGGGCAGAGTGTGCAAGGCAGAGAAAAAGAGAGAGAGAGAAAGAGAGAGGGATAAGTGGGAGACAGGAAGAACGCAAGAAGGAGGGTGGGAGTAGACATGATGAAGAGAGGAATGAAGGGAGAGAGAGCAGGTAGAGAAAAGTGCAAGAATGAGAGCAAGGAAATGGGTTAGATTAGATGGAGAGAAAGAGAGAGGGGTAAAGATGGAGAAGAAGAAACAGAGAAAGACGAAAAAGAAAAAAAGCAGGTGGAGATGGGAAAGAAAAGAAGGGAGAAAAGGATAGAAAGAGACAAAAGAAGAGAATAAAGTTAAAAACAGAGCAAAACAGAGTCATTGCTTGCTTCTCCTAACACACACACACACACACACCCACACACCCACACACCCACACACCCACACACACACACACACACACACACACACACACACACACACACACACACAGGAAAGTTCAGATCGCATCTCTCTCAATTATTCAGCAAACATTTCCGCTTGAGTGCAGGCAACCACTGCATCAGTCACAAGAGCCACGCAGCCCAGTCCACATCCATTAGGACCATACTCCACCGCAAATGGCTTTCAACACACACACACACACACACACTCACATATGCACACACAGATACAAACACTCCCACACACACACGCAAACACTCACACACACACTTACTCACTCACACACACACACACACACACACACACTCACTCACACTCTCCCTCACACACACACACACAAATAGCATGCTACTGTTTTTTTTTCAGCCTTTAAATCACATGACAAAGTGCCCTGATTACATGCCTTGGTAATTGCATCCATGGTGTGGCTCTGTGGTTCTGAGTGTATGTTATTGTGTGTGTGTGTGTGTGTGTGTGTGTGTGAGAGAGAGTGAGAGAAAGACAGAGAGAAAGAAAATATGTGTGTTTAAGAATGCAATGGTCTATGGTGGGAGAGTGTGTATTGTATGTACGAGTAAGTGAGTGTGAGTCAGTTGGTGAGGGAGCGAGCATGCATGTGTGTCAGAGTGTGTGTGTGTGTGTGTGTGTGTGTGTGTGTGTGTGTGTAAGATTCTGCCCCCTGGACATAGTCTAGGGATGGGCTGGGATCTTGGCACCAGTAAAAGGCTGGAGCCCAATCACAACAAGCCAGGAAGTAAACACACACACACACACACACACACACACACACACTAGCGCGCCGATGCCAGTCTGTTTACAAACGCGGGCGCTTGGGAACGTTCTATCCCACAGAGGGGCGACCCAGACGGGTCCGCTGGAGTCTCCGAGCGTTCCGTACTCTGGGAATACTGCGGCTACGCAGCTTAATTTGATCTTCTGTTGCATTCTGGGAGTTTGTTTGTGTAAGTGTGAGAGTGTGACGTAAACGCTGGCAAAAACACTGGAATGAGATAGGGATGCTTCAGAGCCTAAATATGTGTGTGTGTGTGTGTGTGTGTGTGTGTGTGTGGAATGAGATGGGGAGGCTCATCTTGTAAGATTACGTAGTTGGCCTCACTGTGAAGAACACCCCACCCCACACAGAGGACACACCACACACACACACACACACACACACACAGCAAGGCTATGAAGAACAAGGGTAACACTCATGAGTATGACAGGCAAGTCA
>CM059275.1:18206234-18208734 GCA_030347295.1 Setipinna tenuifilis
TGTGTGTGTGTGTGTGTGTGTAACTGTATTGATGGGTTATAAAGCTGGACCTTGTAGCCCCTCTGGGTTTAATCAGTGAACAACTTACTTCACCATGACTCGGCCAAAACACACTGCAGCCTCTGAGTTTTAATCACACCAGTAAAATACATATGGGTACTGTGTGTGTGTGTGTGTGTGTGTGTGTGTGTGTGTGTGTGTGTGTGTGTGTGTGTGTGTGTCTTTTTGTCTCCACCCAATTGTGTGATGGTATATGTGGCAGTAGTCTTATTTTTACATTCTTAGGCAGCAGCATTTCAGTCCCAAAACTGACACACACACACACACACACACACACACACACACACACACACACACACAGTTGTAATTGTTTTACCACTCTGTTCTATCTTGGCTCTTTTCGCTCTTTTTCTCCTCTCTTTCACACACACACACACACACAATCAAGATCTGGGACGTCTACATAAATCCTGAGAGACACCCTTGCACAAGAATGTTGTGCCTGTGGTCTGTGTGTGTGTGTGTGTGTGTGTGTGTGTGTGTGTGTGTGTGTGTGTGTGTGTGTGTCTCATTCACACACTCTTTGTAAGCTTAGGAACCATCTGTCACTGTGCTGCCCATATGGTCAACCTGACCAAACAACCAGACACAGGAAAGTAATTTGATTGTGGGGTGTGTGTGCGTGTGTGTGTTTGTTTGTGTGTGTGTGTGTGTGTGTGTGTGTGTGTGTGTGTGTGTGTGTGTGTGTGTGTGTGTGGGTGTGTGTGTGTGTGTGTGTGGGGAAGAGAGAGATTATAGGGTGCCATGGTTAAGCGTGTGGAACGGCAGCAACATAAGGTGTTGGTAAACTGAAACGTTGCCATGGGAACACGTATAATGCAAACAGATGACAACAAACACACAACAGAGGAGGAGGGGGGGTGGGGGAGGGGAGGGTCCATTTGTAACGCTGCGTGCTGATTGGAGAGGATTCGCCAACACAATGACTGACAGGTTAATGGAATCACATGATTGGCAGGTTAAGAGTTCGGCCACAAGATCGACCTGAAGCAGGGAGGAAGTTGCATCACCACTTATCAACCAGTGACATCATCATGACATCATATCAAGCAATGACATCACCCAAAAAAAAAAAAAAGAAAAGAAAAAAGATGAAAGATTTTTTTTTTTCTGATTTGGCTGCTTTAGGAATCACAGAGGGCTGATTGGTTGAAGCGGGCAGAGGAAGGGAAGGGGATAGGTTGGCGGGGGGGTGGGGTGGGGTGGGGTGGGAGGGGGGTTCAGGTGGGGGGAGGGTCCGGGATTAGGTTACCTGGAAACAGCCCAGTAGCCAGTCACAGCTTAGGTTCAGAGGAACCAAGTTTAAACTACAGACTGACGACTCGTCCGTCTGTAACACATAGGAACCAAGTTTTAAGGCTCAGACAAACGCGGGGGGAGGAATTTAAGTGTGACAACTGGGAGAGAAGCCAGCTGAAATGGATGGAGGAGTTTGGGAGGGAAAGTGGGGGGTGTAATTAACTGTGACACACAGTACTGCTGGGACCCAGCGTCGTTAGCAGCCAGGGGACACATGTTAAGGGGGACACAGTGGAACCAATGTCATGGGGAAAAGGAGATGAGGGAACTTTTATATGGGAGCCACCACACTGGAACATGAACTAATACATATGCATACAGTTTGCAGTTTTGGAACTGGCACACACATAACTTTTTATATCAATTTATGGGATTCGCTTTTGCAACCATTCCTATGGTCCTGACATGCTTAAGTTTAAAAAAAAATACTTACTATATTAAAAATATTTTCTGCAAAAAAATGTGAAGAATCTGCATCAAAATAAATCACTACAGCTATCACAAACCAAGGAATACTTTCTTAAAAGACTCAATCTGATTGGTTGGAGGCTACTGACTACCCTTCTAATCTGCGTTCCTATTGGTGGATCCCTGTGGTGGCTGGCAGTGATCTCATGTCCAGTCACTCATACACATACAAAACACAAAAACAGAAGATACTTCTAATCGCGCAAACAAAACAAACAAATAAACTGCATTACACTTTCATTCCAGCATAGCCTTTACATAAACACCTGTGTGTGTGTGTGTGTATGCATGTGTGAGTGAGTGTGTGTGAGATAGTCAACAGTCCAAGCAGAAAACCTACAGGTGGGTTTTGCCACTGTGTCTGTGGCTGTGTCCATGCGTGCGTGTATGTGTGTGTGTGTGAGGGTGAAAGAACATTAGTCTGTGTGTGTGTGTGTGTGGGTGTGTGTGTGTGTGTGTAAGGGTGTGTCAGACACACACTCACCTGAGAGCCCCCAGCGATGGGGATAGTGCAGGTGAGGAGGTTTCCGATGACCGTTTCCAAGGGAACGTTAAGGCCGTCCACATGAACTGTGTAGATCAAACCCAGACAGTTCTGCCCACACACACACACACACACACACACACACACACACACATTTGCCGTGAGTGCATTTCTGCAGGAGTGTGTCTT
>CM059275.1:18213734-18218734 GCA_030347295.1 Setipinna tenuifilis
TAAAAGGTTCAACAGTTATGTGAAGGGTGTGTGTATGTGTGTGAGGTGTGTGTGTGTGTGTGTGTGTGTGTTAAAGGGGTGGGTGTGTGTGTGTGTGTGTGTGTGTGTGTGTGTGTTCGAGGGGTGTGTGTGTGTGTGCCTTCATGGGGGGTGTTGGCACAGTAACAAACTAGGTGGACTTTCCCAGTGACTTGCAAGGTGGAGTTACCCTCAGTTCTATTTTAGTGTGTGTGTGCGTGTGTGTGCGTGTGTGTGCGTGTGTGTGCGTGTGTGTGCTATATTTTTGTCAATCAACAGGAGACTTTATCAATACTCGTCATTTCATTGTGCAATTATGCCAGGAACCTCTTTGTTTATCTGTGTGTTCAACTGATTCATGATCTGTATTTAGATTATGTGTGTATGTGTGTGTGTGTGTGTGTGTGTGTGTGTGTGTGTGTGTGTGTGTGTGTGTGTGTGTGTGTGGGGAATATGGGTGTGGAATGCATGTGTGTATTGCCAGGTGGGTGGTTGTGTGTTAAGTGGCTACAGTAAGGTGAGGTGGAGCATCAGTGTGTCCAAGAAAGGAAACACACACACCATACCCCAGATACACACACACACACACACACACACATACATACACACACACACCATAATGACCTTCTCCTGTATGTGAACAGATTTGCAGAATTTACTGGACAGACGAGACTGTGACATTCTTTTTTCATAACACACTTTGATACAGCTGGTAGGCTGTATGCGCTTTGGTGTACAGCATACCAGCAACCACTTATATACACAAACTCTCACAAACACACACACACACACATACACACATAAACACACACACACACACTCAGAGCGGAGGGGGCAGTGCATACTGCTTAAGGAAATCCAGCATCTTACATCATGTAGTACTATTCCCAAACAATAGGGCTGAAGTGTGGAGGGGTGGAGAATCACACACACACACACACACACACACACACACACACTTGTGAAACTACTTTCGCTGCCTCAAACTCTCCCCCTCCCTCTCCATCCCTCCAAAAGTAAAGAACAAACTTCTCTGTATTCTGGGACCGAGTTCGAGGCCCCAGCACATTCCCATGCCAGAGCATGCTCCTTCACACACACACACACACACACACACACACACACACACACAGTCAGCAGATGGAACAGTGCTGATGCTTGGCCTTCTAAAGACTATTCAGCTGTGACAGATTTATTACACAAGAGTTGGGCCTAAATTTGCTTAGTTGCATGTGTGTGTGTGCTTGTGTGTGTGCGCCCCTGCCAATCACAGACAAACACACACACAAACAAACACACACACACACACACACTATATAGCACATGAGTAAGATTTTGGTATTGCACTGAAATACATACACACACACACACACACAGACTTTTACATTTTACAAGTCACATCAACAGTAGACACTATCTTTTCTTACTAGAAATCATCTTCTAATCTGTGCTTAACCCCCTCCCCCCGCTCTCTCTCAGACACACACACACACACACACACTCACACAAGCAGTAGAAGCAGTATTCTTACAAGCTGCTTTGTCAGAGAACACCGTCTATAGGCAGATGTAAATCCACATCAAATCAAACATACATACATACATACATACACACACACAAAGAGAAAGAAAAAAACACACACCCAGTACATCTATCGGTCATGGGACTAGCCTAGTGAAGCCAAGAGTAGGCTACTGGTGTGTGTGTGTGTGTGTGTGTGTGTGTGTGTGGAGAGGGAGGCTGAGAGAGCTGAGCACATCAGAACTCAAGAGTGATTCATATTCACCCACCCAAACTCATCTCCGTCCTAATTTTGACCAAGGCACTGAGCTGACACACACACACACACACACACACACACACACACACTCGGTTCTTTCCCCAGTGCCATTCTATCCCCAAGGCTAGGTCAAGGGAGGGCACACACACACACACACACACACACACACACAGTCATCATGGGAAAAGCACCTGGAACATCCCTGTGCATTACAGCAGAATGGCTTTGAGAGGGTGTCAGATATCCCTGTCATGCTGTCATGGGCCTGATCGCTCCTTCAGTAGGGAAGTTCTCTGTCACTTTGTGTGTGTCTGTGTGTGTGAGTGTGTCTGTGTGTGTGAGTGTGTCTGTGTGAGTGTGTCTGTGTGAGTGTGTGTGTCATGTCTGACGTGAGTGTGTGAGAGAGCGGAGATGAGCTGTAGTCTAATTTCTAACTCTTAGCTCTGGTCTCCAGACCTGCTTCTGTGCAGCCACCCTACACTACATGCCTGCTGAGACACACACACACACACACACACACACACACACACACACACACACCTCAGACAGGAAGGGTAATGTCTCTGTGCTAGCATAATACTGTCTTATCTGTCTGTCCATCTCTTTCACTGCTGCTCCTGCTTTAGCTCCAACGCACCTTAGTCATAGCAACACAAGTCCCATGGAGTAAATGTTTGTACAATGACAATAAAGTATGTGGTAACACTTTCTATGGAGCTTGTATCCACAAGACTCTATACACACATTTATAAAAGCTTATAATGCATTCATAAAGTATGTAAAGTATTCTGTTTATGCATACTCATGACTGTGCTCCCAAGGCATTGCAACTTTAAATGACGCAGTGCATTCTTGGTTATAAAGCTTCATCTGCCTGACAAGTGCAGTCATGAGTATGTATAAATAGTTATAAATACTAATTTCAACCATTATTAAGCTTTATGAAGGCATTATAACCCTTTATAATGTGTTTGTAAAGTCTTACTAATTAAAGCTTCATAGAAAGTGTTACAGAGTCTGTCTGTCTGTCTGTCTGTAGCCTATGACTTGTGTCAGCTAAAACCCTTCATGGTGAGCAAAGGTAGTGTGAGGTATGCACATCCAAATACATTTTCACAAGTCCCACGCAGGTCAAAAGAGCACACTGAAGAAGACTCAAAGGGATTTGCCAACTGTTGACTTCAATAACTGTATTATTACAAACTGGGCAAAGACTGCATCATGAGACCTTCATCAGGCATTCATGGCCATCCTTGATGGTAACAGTATTAAGGGCACCTTTCTAAACCCATGCTGTGAGGCTGCCACTGCTGAGAGCAGGAGCAGATGTTGTTTGGGTATTTTCTCACAGGTACTGGCCCGGCCAACGCACTCATGTCTGGCCAACCACCCTCAGCAGCGGCCAACCTGTCACGATCATCCAATCAGAACATGATCAGAACCGTTATGTGGATGCCTGGCAACACTGATTAAAAGTTTCATCATGTGTAACCGAGGTCTACACAGGCTTCTATGGCCTACACAGGCTTCTATGGTCCACACAGGCTTCTATGGAACACTATAGGCAGGGACACCCCAATTAGGACACGTTATGGCCATAACAATACAGGGTTTCAAAGCAGAACTTGTCTGATACTGACACCCATATTTTTTTTATTTGTTTACTTAGCTTTTAATGTTGCCTTGTTATGCCCTTTAATAGCAAGTGAGAAATATGTCAGTCCTTCCCACAGTTCTGTCTGTGAATGTGCCAGTCCACATACAATACAGCATGAATCACCTGCACAGCTAATCCAAAATAATAGCTTAATATCTGCCACTCACACTGGCACACTATCAGCCGATGCTGGTGTTGCCTGACATTAACCTAAGTGCATAGCTAGCTTAAAGCTCATCTGCCTTTGGCATCCACAAGTAAACAATTATGATATTAAATTATCATAAAACAACAACACAATGCATTGATAAAGCACTATCCCAGACACCAAATGCACTTTACAGGAAAAGGGGGCCTCACTAACCACAATCAGTGTTTCCAGAAAACATCAGAACCTCAAAGCATCACAACACAGGGAGCACCACACTGGGGCCGTCCCTTCCTCCCTTTCCTGCCCCCGTCCCGTGAGCCGTGGCTGGGCAGGCTGGAGCGGTTCCCCTGGCACCTGCTTTGGAGAGGGGAGCGGATCCATTCATACCCCCCCCCCCCCACACACACACACACCCACACACACACCCACACACACACACACACACACACACACACCACCACCACCACCACTGGCACCTGCTTTAGAGAGGGGAGCACATCCATTCACACCCCCCTACTGCTATTCACACGCACTGGAAAAGACACAATAGAGCCACTGGCACAGAAAGGACTTCTAGATGGAGACCGCTCTCTTGTTTGGCCTCCTGTGGCACACACACACACACACACACACACACACACACACACACACACTAACTAGATGTGTTTAGTATGGGAGACTATGTGGTAAACACACACACACACACATACAGGGAGGGAGGGACACAATGCAGGAACTAAAGCTGTACACACCCTTGGCTTTGCTGTATGTGTGTGTGTGTGTGTGTGTGTGTGTGTGCGCGTGTGTGCAGCCATACTTGAGGACTTACACATGAGGGAGACTGTACTGTGCACATGTCTGAGGGTTTAAAGACCATTTGTAGGGTGTGTGTGTGTGTGCGCGTGTGTGCGTGTGTGTGTGTGTGTGTGTGTGTGTGTGTGTGTGTGTGTGCGCGCGTGTGTGTGTGTGTGCACATGGTCTGTGGGAACATATTTAGTGATATTAACACATTCCCTGGCAGAGAGGACCCCCTCTTTCTCTTTCTCTCTCTCTCTCTTTCTCTCTCTCTTGGGTATGTGTGTAATCCACAAAGCTTTTTATGGGTGAGAGTTCAATCAACCTGTACAATAACACACAGGCACATGTACACACACACACACACACAGACACAGACACACGTGTGCACACACCCATGCGCACGCACACACACACACAGCACACATGCATGCACACACACACTATTATCAGAATGAACTCATTCTGAAAAAATGTCTGTATTGCGTGTACAGATGTGTAATGTGTTTGCTCAGTACACAGCACACACTCACAGCAACTCGCTTTTAAGTAGGTGTGTCTGCACAAACACACAAATGGGCGCACACACACACACACAC
>CM059275.1:18223734-18228734 GCA_030347295.1 Setipinna tenuifilis
GTCAACCATGTTTACAGTAAAATGTCATAAAATGAGTAAAATGTTATAAAATGAAGTAAAAAAAAAATCAGCTCAGTGGTCTGTTGCTCCTAACTAAGACCTCTGTGAGCTTACATTTTTTTAATTAAAGTTGTATTTTTTTTCTCGTTTAATTTCTAAGGAGTGTTTTTTCATGCCGTTAGGATCATGTTCTGTGCATTAATTGTGATTGCTGATTGAGAGGACATGTTTTAAAGCTGGTTTGATGGTAGGAACAGGATCGCTTCCACACTGAAGCAGTGCAACAGACAGAGACTGGACTTAATAAGTGAATATTGCGCGCACGCGCACACACACACGCACGCACACACACACACGCACACGCACACATACACACATACACACATACACACATACACACATACACACATACACACATACACACATATTCACACACACACAGAAGGCCTTGGATCAACCATGCATCAAGCACAGGCACAAAATGTTTCAAATGTGACAGAAAGATATGCTGCTGTACATGGTAGCCCTTGAATTTATGTATCTGTCTCTCTCTGTCTGTCTCTGTCTGTCTCTCTGTCTGTGTCTGTCTGTCTGTCTGTCTGTCTGTCTCTGTCGCTCACACACGTGCACGCGCGCACACACACACACACACACACACACACATAGTCTCGGTTATCACACAGAATGGACAGCACACTGAGTCGAGCATAGGATATTTCCTTCCTTCCACACACTTACAGCCTGACGCACCCTGATTACAGCATACAAAACTCAGCTCAAAACAAAGCCAATATGTAAGCAGAGTAGGCACACACACACACACACACACACACACACACACACACACACACACACACACACACACACACACTCAGGAAACTGTACCAAAATAGATTCTAAGTAAATCAAACCCAATCTTTTTCTTTCCTCTTACACACAAACACACACACACACACACAAATGCCAATACATTCCTTAGTTCTACACCTTCTGCAGATGACGTTTTTGTGCCACTTCCCCTCACTGGCATCAGCTTTCTAAAACTTCAATAGAGTGGAACAGAATAGAGTCGAACAGAACAGAAGAGATGAGACAGAATAGAATAGATGGAATAGGATACAATACAATACAATAGAAGCGACAGAACAGAATAGAATAGAATGGAGTAGAATAGAATAGAATAGATGAAATAGAATAGAATAGAATGTAGACTTATCAGAAAATGCTAATGCTAAATTGGTTATTATTAGTATTGCTTATTACTAGCCACTTCTCTCTCAGTGAAATTACTCAACACAACGCACCATTCAGCTAGCAGCTAGCAATGCACTAGCCAATGACAAGACTGTGATGACCCATAGAACTAGTGTGTGTGTGTGTGTGTGTGTGTGTGTGTGTGTGTGTGTGTGTGTGTGTGTGTATGTGTGTGTTGTTTAGTTAGCAGCACCCAATGACAGCAGAGCATGATGTTGCAATGGTGAGGGTTTACAGAGGAATGCAGGAGAGAGCGTTTCCCAAGCCAAGACTGGAGGCTGTGGAGTGTCAGACCTGAAGAATGGGAATGGCAGCTACACACTGCTCTAAGTGTGCCCACCTCATACTCCTCAAAGGGCAGAACCAATACCTCACACTCCTCAAAGGGCAGAACCAATACCTCACACCCCTCAAAGGCCAGAACCAACACCTCACACCCCTCAAAGGGCAGAACCAACACCTCACACCCCTCAAAGGACAGAACCAATACCTCACACCCCTCAAAGGGCAGAACCAATAAATACCTCACACTGCTCAAAAGGCAGAACCAATACCTCACACCCCTCAAAGGCCAGAACCAATACCCTACACTGCTCAAAGGGCAGAACCAACACCTCATACCATACAAAACAATGTCTGAATACGTCACACTGCTCAAATGGGTGACCTCACAGTGACCTCTCTCACTGGTCTGGGAAACAAATAAATACCTCGTGCTGGCCTAAGGAGTGAATGAATACCTCACTCTGGTTAAAGGGCTTACCTCATACCTCACACTGGCCAACATGAACAAATGAATACCTCACACTGGATTGAATACCACAATTGAATACGGACTGAATGAATACCTCACTCTGGTCAAAGGAGGGAACCAGCACCTCAGACTGGTCAAAATAATGATGGGTAGACTACCTCACACTGGTCAAAGGACTGAATGAATCCCTCACTCACACTGGTCAAGGGATTCAATGAATACCTCACTCACGCTGGTCAAAAGACTCAATAAATACATCACCAGCGCTGGTCAAAGGATTCAATGAATACCTCACACACACTGGTCAAGGGATTCAATAAATAACCTGACTCACGCTGGCCAAAGGAACGCACTGACCCTAGACTCTGCATGAAGCAGCCTGTGCCATATGAAGAGCTTATGGGTGGAGCCATGAGTGAGGAGGTGCCCACCCCCTAGGCCTGCTGGAGCTCATCCTTCCTTATGGACAGACACTCATCATGGGGTGTGTGTGTGTGTGTGTGTGTGTGTGTGTGTGTGTGTGTGTGTGTGTGTGTGTCTTCCTGCCAGCCACGGCTCTGCTTGAGTGCTGTCCCACACAGATGATAAAGCTGTTATTACACAACCTACTGACCTCACACACACACACACACGCACACACACACACACGCGCGCACACACACACACACACACACACACACACACAGCATTGACAAAGGGTGAGTGGATGTCATTAGACATCGCCTTGTGGTTGAAGGCTGGGCACCAGTCCCGGACACATTCTTTTCCCAACAGCCCTGACATGAGTCTCTTTTTCTCTCACACACACACACACACACACACTTTTACCAACAGCCATGACATGCGTGTCACACACACACACACACAGACCCAGACACAGACCCAGAGACAGAGACAGAGACAGAGACAGAGACAGAGACACACACACACACACACACACACACACACACAGAGTCACGCAGACAGACAAACACATCCCTTTCCTAAGTCTCTCTCACACGCATGCACACTGGCCCCATATACATCCTCGTGAGTGAGTAGTCAATAGTGTGTGTGTGTGTGTTTGGGGGGGGGAGTTGTTGTGGGCAGTGCTGGAAAGCCTAAACCAAATTCCGCATAAGTGCCTTCATCACTTCCTCTTAATGGCGTCTTCAGAGACTTCTACGAATCACCCAAACCCAAAGCATTACTCACAGTCCAGCAGACACATGCAAAGCATCTTTGCTAAACAGCCCGCCCTTTCTACTGATGTCTGTGTCTGATTGGTTGACAGGAGGATTGATTGACGGCGTGTGGAGGAGGAGGGGGGGGGGGGGGGGGGGGGGGGGGGGCAGAGAGCGACTGTAATTTGATTGGTCAGCTGGGCCGAGGGGTACAAGAGGCTCCTTCTGTGCGATGACTAAGCGCGGCCTTCTGGCACCACACACACACACACACACAATGTCAGGCCACACACACACACACACACAGACATTGTCAGGCTCAGAATGTCCTGAGATTTACAGCACACGACAGTGGGTGTCTCTCTCAGCTGAGCTCAGCCGGTCTGCAGGGTTTGTGTGTGTGTGTGTGTGTGTGTGTGTGTGTGTGTGTGTGTGTGCTTCCTCTATTGTGAGTTGCTTTGTATCTGCTTGTGTCTGCTATGTGTAATGTAATGTAATGTGTGACAAAAAGAGAAAAAAAGAGAGAAAAAGAAAGCGTGTGCATGAGGGTGTGTGTGAGAAAAACAGAGACAGACACAGAGAGAAAGAAAGAAAGAAAGAAAGAGAAAGAAAGAGAGAGAAGGATGCCATTCACTGTTGATGCACTGCTGACCTGTTCACATTCTGGATATAACACCTCTACTAGGAAGGGAGTAGAATTACGGTGAGTGTGTGTGTGTGTGTGTGTGTGTACCGGTATACGAAACACAACACTAGCCTACCTGCGCTAGCACTTTACATTTATGCCAATGACACACACACACACACACACACACACACACACACACACACACGCTAGCGGAAGTGATCCTATCATCGACATAGTGCCTATTATAAGCCATTTCTGTTGCTATTCCCCTTTAAATGAGGCTTTAGCCGGTGAAAATAGACAAATTCTCACCACCTAACCAAAATGTCTCTCACCACCCGTCCGATAATAGACTTACATAATAACACGCTAATAACACACACACACACACACACGCTAATAACCCCCAAACCCAAACACACACACACACACACACACACACACACGCTAATAACACATACACACACATATATCACACATATACACACACACATACACATGCTAATAACACACACACACACACACACACTAAGGTAAAAGTCAACTGGACAAAATAAGAGTGACATCTGACCAGCACAATACTCATCTGCTGACTAGCCACCACTTCAACAGTCATGAGTTCACCCAGGCTAAGCAAGCACGCAGATAACAATACAAGACAAAAATATGACAAAAAATACCTGGTACATAAAACATAAGTGGTGCATATAAATTACCAGTCAATCATCAGTGAAAATATGCTATTTATTAAAAAAAGAAAAGTATCGAATAATTATAATAATTTATTTTATGAGAGGATAAAACAATAACCAACATAGCCGGTGTATGTAGATCACCATCCAGTCATCGGTGAGGAGCTGAACCATAGTAGGTCCTCTAGTAACCTCTTCAGGAGTAACTACTGGACTGAGAGCCTGTGTGTGTGTGTGCGTGTGTGTTCTGTAGCTAATGTGTGCATGCGTGAGCAGCCCATGGCTCGTGAGTCTGTGTATGTGTGTGTGTGTGTAGTCCATACCTAATGTGTATGTGTGTGTGTGTGTGTGTGTGTGGACAGCCCCCTGGCTAATCTCAGCATACTCCACATGTCTCATGACCCCTCGGCGTCTCGTGGCTGTTTGACCAGTGGCCCCTTAGCGATAGCGTGCGACATGCATGCCACACACACACATGCATGCCACACACACACACATGCATGCCACAC
>CM059275.1:18233734-18236234 GCA_030347295.1 Setipinna tenuifilis
AAGCACACACACACACACACACACACACAGATAAGACGTGAGAGCCACAAATGTCTTTGGTCTGCAGCCTGCACCGACCTTATGCCTCCCAGTCACTTGCTGCAGTCAATCCTTCCTACACAACACATACTCAAGAAAAACAAACCCATCTGTCAACACCTACACACACACACACACACACACACACACACGCACACACACATTCCTCTTCTCTACCCTAAGATTGACATGCAGGAACAGAAACAGTGACACCTCCTTGTGCAGCAGACGCAGACACACACACATACACATACACACACACACTGCATTCCTTTCATTCGTATAACATGAAACAGCAATGACACCTCTTATCTTACTTCTGTAGACACACACACCACATTGGTCTCATCTGTGCTCAGATCTGTCCGAGCGACGTGATGAAACAGAAACTGCTGCACTACATCCTCTCTCACACACACACACACAACACACACACACTTCTGTTACACACTGTTGGAATGACTGGCATGGCCTCATCCTTCCATTCGACACCTGGGTGGCAGGCCAGGCATCTCTGGCCCGCAGTGGCCTTCCCAGAGGCCCTGTCATCTCAGGCTCATTTCTGTGGCGCATGTTTATGATGTCAGAGCAATCCATCTCAAAAGGATGTAGATGGTTGCTCCACATTTAAGAGGAGGGGTTAACCCGTAGCAACTTGCACTACAGGATGGGCAAGGGGAAAACTGCGCCTGAGTTTGATTCATCAGTGGCACACAACGTGACTTTAAGGACATGTAGGCATCAGTCTTAACATAAATTTGGCTCAGAAATGACCTATGCATCTGTGTGTGTGTGTGTGTGTGTGTGTGTGTGTGTGTGTGACACCATCATAGTGAAACTTTGACTTGGTGCAAAATGCCTGGCCCTGCTGCGGTCAGATAGCAGTCGTGAACCCTGGTGACTTCTGAGCTAGTATATTTTTTAAGTGTCCATCAAGGCGACTTGACCCACGAGCAAACAGGAACCGAAAGAGCATCGGTTTAGCGCCTCCAACTTCCCACGAAATCACCTTGGCTGTTGTTGACGTTACCAGGCGCCTGGCTTCCAGATGCTTCGAGCGTCTGCCTGAGCAATGCTTCTTGTACCTCTCTGCCGGAAGGAGAGGCGTTCTGCAGCACGCATTGGGTTTTTTTCTCTCTCTCTCTCCTTCTGACATCCTGCCAAAGGGCTTCGACACGCACGACTACTCGGGTTGGCCGCCGCATTAGGAGACGATGGAGTGCAAGGGCACTTTTCTGGGGGTTATGAGAAAGCTAAGCCCGGTCTGGGCGCTGCTAACGGGCCCTAATGTGCAAGCACGCTGTTGTCAGTCACCGGGGACCTGTCGAATTAAGGCTCCTCTGTGTGTCTCGATAAATAATAGATCTGCCAACCAACGCCGCGCTCTAAACAGAGCTGCCCTCCCCTGCCGTTATCTACCAGTTTCGAGCTTACATGCTTTCTTCGGCGAAGGCGTCGTGAATAATGGATGCTTGAAGGGCCATTATATGACACGAATCTAGGGCACAAACAAAGGGGGAGGGAGCCGGGGGACTCGGATAACGGTCCCAAACACTGACTCGCTGCACACACCAACAACACAGCGCCAAGTCCAGGCTGCAAACGACAGCCCTCAGCTCAAGTTGGCTTGTGGTGGACTTGGGAGGAGTAGGGCTGGCCAACTTCAACTGACCCACAACAAGTCTTGCAAAAATGCAGCAACATTGTTTCCGGTTCTAGCAAAGGTTACCAACTCCTTTTAAGCTAGCACGCGATGAATGCGTTAATTTCACTGGTTTATTCACTGCTATTACCAGCTTTTGGTTAGCTACAAAATTCATACGTGTCCATGTTAGTTACAGCGTCTGACTCAATCTGTTGCAACCTCAACTGACACAACTCTGATGAAATTTTATTTGTCTGTCTGAGACTGTGTGCGTCCTGCGAATATCTCCATTCCTACACTCTCAGATGAGCAGACAGCACGCGCTTTCATGTTGGCGGTGGTAACGTTAGTCGATGAGCGAGCAGGATTGATAAATCCTCATTAGCTAGCTAACTAGCTTGCTAGCCTAAACAAGTAGAAACGCACAGGCGCTGTGTCAATAATTTGTCATTCAAAAAATCGATAAAACTCTGTGAGCTAACACCGATACCCTGAATACAGTCGTTACACAGTTCATAGGACCTGAGGACATTGAAATCGGGCTGACGAAGTCAATATCACTCAAACTTCACAGGCCTTCGTCATCCACGGCTGAGAGTTGGGTGTGTAGACCGTTCACAAAATCAGCTGAGTGGGACGCCGCTTTGTCCCGTCCCGAGCCGTCCCCGCCTCCCTATCCTCCGCCTCCTGTTTACCATGGCCAGGGCTGAGCCTCGGCTAATGGGCTAACCCAAGTAGCTACATAGATAGCTCGCTAGCACAGCAAGGGAGGAAAATAGCCCGTCACTACTCACCTCTCTTTTCGAGATCATATCC
>CM059275.1:18248734-18261234 GCA_030347295.1 Setipinna tenuifilis
TGCTTAACCTCCTGTGTGTGTGTGTGTGTGCTTGTGTGTGTGATAGAGAGTGAGAGAAAGAGAGCGAGAGAGAGAGTTTGTACAGATCTGAAATGATAACATGGCTTTCCACTTATGCTAAAGCGAGAGGACATTTCTATTTACATTCAAATGCTTGTTTGTGAGTAAACAACTATCTGTGGATCTGGAACAGCTGTCCTTCAAGGTCATTTTCAAATGTCATCACATATTATCTCAGCCCTTTCTCAATGTCTCTGTCTCTCCCCATCTTCTCTCTCTTTCTCTCTCTCTATCTCCCTCTCTCCCTTTCTGTCTCTCTTGCTCTGTCTTTCTCTCTCACACACACATACACACACACATACAGACACACACACACACACACACACACACAGACTCCCAGGTAGTGCATCTGTCTACACTCGTCTATCGAACTGAGCAGTCCTCTAAAAGGTTGGCTCCACACTTGCAACACTTTAAAGGCCTCCATTGGGACATGTAGCGACTGTGCGATACACGTCGTTCCCTAATTCTGCGTCCAGGCCGCATGGTCACTCATGGGCACTAACGCCACTCATTAGACGGCGAGAGCGGAGATCAAAAGCGTCGGTCGCTATTCTGCGGTGGCCGATTACGATTTTACACATCATGTGGTTCCGCTTCTGTTACGTAAATCGGTCAGGATTCAGACGACTGACCTGGTTTTGACCGATATGGTTCTCGTCACGCAATAAGAGTTTTCTTTGATTAATTAGTCGCCGTCCTTGTCCTCCTGAGTTACCTGCAGTCACAATGCACAAGTCCGCCTTTCATCGAACGTTAATTCCCACTTGGCAAGACTTACAGCGTGGGCCGCTCCATGCTGATCAAAAGACGACAGAGCTACAGCTAGAGCACAGCTATAATTAGATTGAGATGACCACTGAACAGATTGGGGCCCTACATCTAGACAAAGGCCAGTGGATTTGTTTCAGAAGAGCACTCCTCTGCCAGACTGACCCAAAGAAATAAACTTTAAGCTCACTGTGGAGCTCTTTGGACAATGTTCTCTAAATTCTAAGTTCCTTTCACATGCCATCTTGCTGTCACACTTGTCTATCCACTGTCCTGCATGTCATGTTAACCAAAAGGTATGAAGGCCCTGAGGTCATCCATAGAGAAATGCACCACCACACTTAGCCTACTTAGAGTAGTAATATTTGAAAGTTCTGAGAAAGTCTATGTAAGTTTAAAGAGAACACACAGAATATTTGAGGAGTCCACAAGAAAAACAGACATGGTCACAAAATGCAGAAACAAATAAAATCTAATTTATAGGTTTGATTTTTCATTTGATTTTATCAGTAAATGCTATTTAAAAATGCTTGTAGCTCAAGAATATGCCCACTTTTTCAAAGGACCGCTTTTGAAAAAGCTGTGGTTTTGTGACTATGCACGTTTTTTCCCCTGGACTCTGGGGAAAAAGCGAGACTTCTCATTTCTCATTTCTCACTGATCTTTGGAAACTGGTTTAGCGGAAATCGGTCGAGTTAAAGATGCTGTGTTGGGGTTAAGGGTCAGTGCAGTTCCCCTGTGAAGCCAGTAAGGGTACTTCAAGGAACAATTCATAGAACAGTTCTTTAGGAACAGTTCATGGAACAGTTCTCTAAGCCCTTTAGGTCCCCTAGTCCCACTGCTGTTACTTCATGTCAGTCAGTCTGTGGGCCCTCTAGGTCAGTCATTCTGTGAGCCCTCTAGGTCAGTCAGTCTGTGAGCCCTCTAGGTCAGTGTTTCTCAAAGTGTGGGCAAGACATCCCAAGTGGTCAGTTGTGTTAAAATGTTAATTTTTCATGTTTCTTAAGCTACCTATGCTACACAGTGTGTTTAAGTGACATGTATATCATCTTCATGCCATTCCCTAGTTAAGGCTGTGATGCTGCACCAATTCATGCATTTACAATAGCCCAGTTAGCATCAGATGGGGGGGGGGGGGGTGGTCCTCGAAGTTTTCTTTAAGGAGAAGGGGGGCGTGGTCAGTCTGTGAGTGCAAGGAGGAGGTGAACTTCTCCACAGTCAGTCTGTGAATGCCATGGCAGTGAACTTTTCCACTGCCTCTGCTCAGAAGTGACCCCTGACTGCGTTGAGGTGCGGACAAAGCAAAAACCCGCCACCTTAAAGGAGAAGTTCGGTGTGAATCACTTTATAGCCCTGTTGTTCAAGCTCACAGAGTGCTGTCTGTAGGAAGAGAGAATTTGATACAATGTAGACCAAATAGCAAATATTATAGCCAATATTAACTAAATGGGGCATAGAGAAATTACGTAAATGGAAACTTAGTTTCTGTGCCCCACTGAGTTAGTGCTAGTTACCAGTTTGTTATTCGGTCTATGTTGTATGTTGTATGTTACCAATTTTTCTCAGTCTTTGTCCTACCAACAGCACTCTGTCATCTGGAACAGCAGGGCTATGGATTGATTCACACCAAACCTCTCCTTTAAGTGAGGACTGCATGGCCACCAATGCAGCTTAAAGGCCGTTAGCCCCCCTAAAGGAGGGAGGCCCTACAGTGGCCCTGAGGGGGCTCAGACAGTCGCCTGTGTTGCCTGTTGGCTAGCTACACCTCGGCCTCCACATGTGCCACATTGTCCCCACAACCAAATAGGAGTGTGTGTGTGTGTGTGTCAGAGAGAGAGAGAGAGAGAGAGAGAGTGTGTGTGTGTGTGTGTGTGCATGCATGTGTGAGAGAGTGTGTGTGTATGCGTGCGTGTGTGTGACTTCAACGGTTCATTTAGAATGGGTAAAATTCCATAAGCATGATAAAAAAGCATACCACACGGGACCGTTTGTTCAGGGTAAACACACTTCTATAAAGCGCAGCATTTTTTTAATTGTTCATTCTTTGAAGCCTTCAAAACAAGTAGAGCAGCGTAGGCACCTCGTGCTTCAGCAGTCAGTCTGCACTTAACTTCCCATAAAGCAGGTAAGGGGGCTATTCATGTGCTCTTGCCCCTGGGGCAATGAACCTGCTGAACAGTGTCAGAGAGAGGGAGAGAGAGAGAGAGAGAGAGAGAGAGAGAGAGAGAGTGAAAGAGAGAGAGAGAGAGAGAGGGGGGGAGAGGGAGAGGGGGAAAGAGGGAGAGAGAGAGAGAGAGAGAGAGAGGGAGAGGGAGAGAGAGAGGGAGAGGGAGAGGGAGAGAGAGAGAGAGGGAGAGAGAGAGAGAAAGGGAAAGAGGGAGAGAGAGGAGGGGGGGTGGGGGGAGAGAGGAAGAGAGAAAGTGGGAGAGACAGAACAAGAAAGTAAAAGTGAAGTAAATAGAGAGAAGTGAGAGTAGAAACAGTGCAGAAGGCATATCGTACTTTTAGTGTAGTGTCATACAAATAAACCCTAATTTTTCACTGGGGGATTTTTAGTTTCATGGTTACAATATTCCAGAGAAATCTAATCAACAAAACAGTTCTCGTCAGCGGTTCAACATCCCCTGGATCAAGCCAGCTCTCCCAGCCACTCAACTCCATGTGCCTATGTGTCTGCCTATTGGGCTCGCCAACTTTCACTTTCGACATGTGCACATTTACTGTACTATAGACTGATTCAGAAAAGTAACATACAGTATTTGCCAACTCTGTTGACAATGTAGAGTGGGCGTTTGTGCCCTTTAGGTCGTACAGATGTTTCATGTTTCAGTTTTTACTACAAAGCATTTAAGCATCAGCCTTAATGAAGTGTGTCTTCTGTTGGCATGAAGATGTGGGCTACAGGCCTACTTCCCAGCTAGATTTTTTTATGTCATCCTTGTTTTTCGCCTTCACTAAGAAAGCTAAATGGAACACACACTTTGCAGTTGTATAATGTGCCTAGGAATCTAAAGTAGACTAAAATCGAATAATCTGGCTTTTCAGACTTCCTCCAGGATTAACAGGCATTCTGTCACATTTGCAGGCTATATATATATATATATTCTGGATATGCATGTGGGCTGTGCTTAACACTGAACAGAGTGCATTATGGAGCCCAAGCCTTCATAACAGGGCCTGTACAGGGCTCCTATAGGCCACCAGACCTCCTTTTAAGGACAGAGCTTCAACAGCAGTGTTGATCTTTGACTGATTTGCGTTCAATTACTCCGAAGCCATTGGACTGCAAGAAATTCTGTCTTGTTGTGACCTTGCCAAACTGTAAAGCACTTTGAGCTGCATCTTGTATGTATGAACTGTGCTGTACAAGTAAAGGTTGTTATTATTATTATTATTTCTTCAGTATTACTCCAGCCATTTGTAAGAGCCCTAGCCACGGTCCATTCTGTGTGCTATGTAGTCATATCCTATACCCTTTAAACATCCTCTCAAGGCCCAACAGTGCTGATGTTGCCACCTGTTGAGGCATTTTGCAAATACTTGTATGCTATTATATACACATTCATAATGCACGTTTACACTTGAGGTGGAACAAGGACAGACATTGTGACAATGACGCTGCAGATATGTCACCATGCAAACAGTGGTTGCCACACAGAATGCCCGTCATGTGCCAGTTAAGTTCTCTTCTGCGAAATGCCAAGATCTCTATGAGGGTAATCAGTTGGCAGGAGGATATGGGCACCATTTCCTGGTGCATTCCTGCAAACCAGGCCTCTCCTTTCTCGTCTCTCCTCTCCTCTCTTCTCCGCCCTCATAAGGAAACTGGAGATGATGAGAATAATGTCATTATTATCTCTGGGCCCCTGTGGTGGTGCTTCAGTCTGACAAAGCTGCTGATGTCACACACTATAGCGTAGCATAGCATAGCAAAGCGTAGCATGGCATGGCATGGCATGGGTGTGTCAGCCACACAGGCCCCAGTTCAGTGGAATCACAGAGGAGCCCCCCCACCCCCCAAGCCCCCCGCCCCCCCCAGCCTTATCCCAGCAGCACACACGGGCACGCTCTGCCACAGATAACGCCCCAGAGAGAGAGAAGGAGAGGGGAGAAGGTGGGCAGACCACGGTTACAGCCACTCATCTGGGATTGTTGGGGGGTGGGGTGGAGTGGGGTGGGGTGGGGGATGTGTCTGTGTCTGTCTGTTGAATTCAATATTTAAAGGTGGTTGGTGTGGAGTTCATAGCAGTGTGGAAATTTGTGTTGTTTTTTTTTTCCACCCAATCTTGGGAATTCAGTTCTTGGTTAAGCTACAGCTTTTCTATTCAAACCGTGTTAATACAAAACTTGGTCCAATGCAGTCAATGATTGTTCTTGGATTATTCTTGGCAGGATGCCAGGGCATGGATTTATTAAGCAACATGGTGTATTGTTCTGTTCTCACATTAAAACAAAAGCGAATGTCTGACAAAAGAAAGCATCTGACAAAAAGGTTTCTTCACAGCAGGGTAGGCTAATTATGGGTTGAATGAGGGGGAAAAAATCTTAAATCTCGATTTAAACCACTATCTGTGGCTAAATATTTGCAAAGCAAATATTGCAGACAGGGAATGATATCTTAGCAAAAGCCGCAATTTAAAGCACGGCTTTGCTCACCTTTCCAGCCGCATAGGTAAAGAACACAACGGTTGGCGAGGATACCGGCGGCAGCCCCGCCCCCTCATTATTTAAACGCACAAATGTCACCGCGCGCACAAGCGTCAGTCAGAAGATACGAAGAACTTGATCTTGACCACGGCGTCGCGGTTCGTGGGAAAAAAAATCACAAGACATTTTGACTGCTTGGCAGAAACTCGTCATTAACGGTAAAAGACTTTGTTTTCTTACAATTGTCCTAAGCCATGAAAGAATTTTTTGAACTTCTATTAGGCTACTTTCATCTCTTAAAATACATATCAGAGTTAATTAATTGTTTTGAGTTTTTAACAAAGTATCGATACTTTTTTCTTGAGAAATATATTGAAAATGTGGTGTTTTCAAAATAACTAAAGCTTTTATAATTTTATACATTTGCCTACATTTTGACTAGTTGATGCTTATAGTTTCACGTGTGCTATGTTTTGAGGCAAGGCAATGCACTTATGTTTGAAGTTTTCTTTGGGATTTCTGATGCAATGCTGTAATTATCCAACAGTAGCCTATAACAGCTGATGAATTCAGCCGCCTTCCTAAACTAAATCTTCAACAAACATTTTTTTGCAGGCTTCTTGCAAATTATAGTGATCATCGACCAAAGCATTCAAGCCCAAACACAACTTTTGGAGGTCCTGGTCCACTAGGATTTGAACTTTCTCCAGGTACTGAGCGAGCCTCCTCCTATCCCGCAGGGGTGTGTGTGAGAGAGGTGTCCCGCGATGCGCTGCCTTCTCCCGGTCACCCTGTATTGCATCAGCCTGCTCTCCCTCCAGCAGCTGTTTGCCCTTCCAGTCGCCACCCGTCCCCATCGCAGCAGGTAAGAGCTCTCATTGTATCATTACAACATATCAGCATCCATACACCTTCAAGAACTTCTCTAGATAAGAGCGGAGCGCCATGTCTTTGATCTGCGCTTAAACACTGCCACTGCACGGCGGTGGAGAGAAATCAGCTCTCCCTCACAGGAGGCTGTATCGGCTCCACCAGACGGTAAACTACTCGGATTAATAGTTTGTTTCATTTTGAATTAGTCTAAAGTATACAGCAATGTCTTTCGCATAAAGGAGGTATGCTGAATGAGCATTTGCTGACCTGTAGGCCTATTGAATTTAAATGAGCAAAAGATTTAGTGTCACAAAGCGGGGTAAAGGTTTTCTCGTGAAGAACGGCACCTGTTGCCACAGTTAGCGCACGAAATGGGAAGTAACATCGTAACAGGATGAATAATCTCTCACAGTGTTGTGACTGGGAGATAGCGGAGCGAGTGAACAAGGTCAGTCTGATGCAGACGTGCCACTAGAAACGCACTAGCTGAGCGCGGATTGCCATTGCGTGCCTCAGTGCGCCAAGCAGGTAAAGCCGAAGTGGATACACAGAAAGGAGTGAGAAGTGTTTAAGTTTGTCGTGTGAATGACTCGGATATGCTGGGTTGTGCTTTAATGGTTGGTCTGTTTTGATTTTTGCTGATTTATCCGATGGATTATGTTGCTTTGTTCGACAGAAAAGATAAAATACATGTGCATGGGTTTGGCTCGGAAATTATTTCTTTTTCTCTCATTTGCACATTGTAGAGAACCCGCGGTATGTCTGGAGAAAAAAGTAGCCTATGTTTTCATATTTGTAGATTACACTTAGTCGTGGTTGACGTTCGAACTTCTGAAGTTCGGAGAAGCCGCTTCATGTTGCATCATCTTTTTAAAGTTCACAATGGATTTCTGGGAGCTGGTCTTCACCGCAAATGTTAGACCGCTTCTGTATCATTCAAATAAGCGACTTTTTGGTCAGTTCAGTTTGGCAGCTGGTACTCTCGTACAGTGTGTTACAGCTGTGAAACACCCCACGATAACGACTTGCGTCAGTTGTTCAGAGTCAAGGCTAATTGCAAAAAAGACTGATTAGGATAGGAGGGACAAATGGCATATCTACTGGAAAAATAATCCGACTGTTGTTACAATTCAAATACAGTTAAAAGGCGGCTACTAAGACGTGGCCTAATTTTCTGTTTAAGACAGCTTCATTAAATTATGCAATACGATATCAACCCGCCATGACCCCCTTCTGTTCTGGCGTCTTTCGTGGAAATGTAACAAATAACTCTTTCGTAGAAGAGTCAGCCGAAGTGAAGTAGACAAACCAGTTATGAGTCAGGATGTGTCCAGTGTTAATGCCGCGAAAAGCTTTGTTTGATGGCTGTAATTTTCCACGTCTGACTGTCTGACAGACGGAATAACTTACATCAAACAACAACTGACTGTCAGCTGCAAAGAGCAACTGTGTGTGTGTGTGTGTGTGTGTTTGTGTGTGTGGAAAGCCTCCTGTTTGAGGCATCAGCTGATGGGGCATGTCTTGGGGTTGGCATGCCCTCTTCTGGCTGACATGTATCTCTGTCCCACCGGTATGTGGAACCACAGAGAGAGAGAGAGGCAGACAGACAGACAGAGCTTGTTTTAATGGAAAATAAGAACATGACAGACAGAGAGAGAAAGATGGAGAGAAAGAAGGTGGAGGGACCAAGAGAAAGAGAGAGAAAAGCGCCACTTTACCAAGTGAGAGAAAATCTTGTTACCAGGCTGCCTTAAAAGACTAAATGTCTACATGGTGGAAAAAAAAGACTCGCTCTTTAAAATGAGCGCACACTCTGAAAACAAAGACATAGCAATCAGCTAGATTTGTTCCCTGTGGGTGTAGCAGCGTCTGGCTAAGGTGACTTTGTGGTGTGTGCTGTTACTGCTGAGCTTTGGGAAGGCACAGAAAGATACGCTCAGCACAGCAGAGTGTCACAATCAATGGGGAAGTCAGCAAGTGGCTTAGTGGCAAAGAGAGCCAGTCTCTCTCCTCTCTCCTCTCTCCTTTCTCCTTTCTCCTCTTCTCTCTCTGATCTTTTCTCTTCTCTCCTCTTTCCCCCCTCCCTTCTCCTCTCCTCTCTCTCTTTTCTTTTCTCTCCTCTTTCTCTCTCCTCTCTCCTCTTCTTGCTCTGATCTTTTCTCTTCTCTCCTCTTTCCCTCCTCCCTTCTCCTCTCCTCTCTCTCTCTTTTATTTTCTCTCCTCTTTCCCCCCTCCCTTCTCCTCTCCTCTCCTCTCTCTCTTTTCTCTTCTCTCCTCTCTACTCTATCCTCTTCACCCTCTCCTTTCTCCTCTTCTCTCTCTCTTTTCTCTTCTCTCTTCTCTTCCCTCCTCTCTACTCTATCTTCTCTTCTCTCTCCCGACGTTGTTGATGTGAAGTGGAGGATACACTGATGGGCTGTGTGGTTTTTCTCCGTTGCTGTATGATCTGTGTGTTTGTGTATGTGTGTGTGTGTGTGTGTGTGTGTGTGTGTTCGTGTTTGCGTGTGTGTGATGGGCTGTGTGGTTTTCAGCCGTTGGTTTCTAATGTCTTGTAGATGATCATCATGTCCAACACAGCCGCTTATCATCCTGTGTGTGTGTGTGTGTGTGTGTGATTATCATCGCGGGCACAAGTGAGGAAGGTGACAAGTTACCATCAGGGCTCCTTATGATGATGCTGCGTGACCTACATTTGATAGGGCTGAGGGTTTGACTCTTAGTGTAAACGGATCTACCTGTATGTGTGTGTGTGCGTGCGTGTGTGTGTGTGTGTGTGCGTGTGTGTGTGCGTGTGTGTGTGTGTGTGTGTGTGTGTGTGAGTGAGTGTGTGTGTATGTGTGTGTGTGTGTGTGTGTGTGTGTGTGTGTGTGTGTGTGTGTGTGTGGTCAGGTGTTGGGGGCACGTGGCCTAGTGCAGGGCTGCTTCAGATGAGCACCTGTGTTCATTAAACTGATGTCCAGAGTCAATAACATTTAGGGGTCCTGTTTCACCTCCCATCTTCTGTCTCTCTCTTGCAAACACACACACACACACACACACACACACACACACACACACACACACACACACACACACACACACACACTATGCATTACCATTTAATTATTATGATTACCCTTCCTAGTATAGAGGCAGGGTGACCACTTCACTGGAAGAGGTCGAAAAAACGTATCACACACAGACACACACACACACACACACATAGGGAGGCTACTATCAGCCACCATGCACGGCTGCAGCACATTTGATGTGTGACTCAGCAACAAACAGTACCATAAACAGCTGACAGGTTGTTCTCTCTCTCTCTCTCTCTCTTTCTCACACAAAATTATTTCTCTCTTTCTCTCTCTCACACACACACACACCTTACCTGAGTTTTCCTTGCAGGCACTTTTGGTGATGACATTTTTTTTTTAAATCTCTCCCTCGTTCCCTCTTTTTCTTCACACATTTCTATAGTTTTAATTCAGCATCTATCTGTCTATCTATCTGTCTACCTATCTGTCGTTCCCACACTGGAACAGCCTGTTCTTGTTCCTCTCAGCACAACTGAGAACACACAGCCCAGTCAGTCACGGCCCAGTCACCTAAAATATCCCATCCTGACCAAGATCACACAAGATGACAAAACACCAAACACACTTTTATAGTGCACAACTGGGCTTTCAGAAACTGGATACATGGCTTTGACTGAGAACAAGTAGGAGTGTATAGTTTAGTCTCCACAGAACAAAATATGGCGTCGGATCCTTAAGATTACAGTATACTGTACATCTGTCAGCTATTTGAAGATTGAAGTTCAAAATTGGATTTTGATTAAACGTGTTCTGTGTGGCTACGAAACTGACACACAATAGGACAAAAGCACCATTCAGCACAGCTTACTTGTGTGAATTAGCTATTTTCCTTTAGCTCCATGTGTATATGCTAATATAGGGATCTCAAGTATGCTAAATACGCTAGCAGGCTAGGCCTGATTAGCCCATGGCTGCCGCGAGGTGCGTTTTGGAATAGATGTCTGACTGCCCCTGACCTTGGTGTTATGGTCCCCTCCTGGGTCTGAAGGCAAGCTCTCACACACACACACACACACACAGATACTGTATATACATACTGAACATTCACACACACATTCACAGACTGTACTGCTGTTCTGTGGCGTTGTTCTGTTGGCACGCCAGGCACTGTGTGTGTGTGTGTGTGTGTGTGTGTGTGTGTGTGTGTCAACACTGACCGGGGCTCTGTTCTTCATTTGTTTAAGAAATTTACCATACGGGGCTAAGACAACACACACACACACACACATACACAGGGGGTGAACTTTCCGACAGCGTCTGGCTCACACATACAGTACATTCATAGAGACACACACACATACAGACACACACACACATACACACAAAGACACACACACACACACAAACACACACCAGCACAGCTTTACATAACATCTTGAGGTTTTGTTCTTTAGTGGGAAACCCAGCTCAGCATAGACAAACCCAGACACACATACACACACACACACACACACACACACACACACACACACACACACACACACACACACACACAGCCAGAACAGATAAACACAGAGAGCTGAGCTGGCAGCTGAGACCTCAACATCCCTGTTTTGGCATGTAGTGTGGTGGGAGTGTGAAAGAAGCCCATCTCACACACACACACACACACACGCACACACACACACACACACACACACACACACACACACACTGATTCAAAGATCTGTCATCTAGCATGGACCCCTAAAGAGTCACTTGGTCTGTGTGTTATTGTGGGCAGATAGTCAGTAGCCACTCACAGCTGGGGTGTGTTTTTGAGATCTAGGAAATCTAGTTCTGTGTACAAAGGCTGGGCAAACCTGGCACCAAAGAGTAGCAGGCCACATATTTCCCTTCAATTAAGTTTAGTTTGTAAAGTTTCGTTTGTTAAGTTTAGTTTTTTAAGTTTAGCTAAATTGAGAATGCACAGCTCAGCCGTGGCCCAGTTTGTTAGCTCAGCTGTCAGAAGCGACGTAGAGAGGAAATCCTGTACCACAGTAAGCTAGTTAGCTAATTGGCAGCTGGTTTTGTCCCAGTCATCCAAAAAAACAGCTTTTCCCCCAGCACAACCCCTCAGCAGAGTGTGAATTACCCCTCCATAATTGGGGGGTACCACCTTTTTACAGGAGATACTACCTTTTACATTTTACATTAATTACATTAATATGTTGGTACCCCCCAACCCTGCTATTTTTGTCTCTTTGGGAGGTCTTGATTAGGGGGTACCCTACCCCCCCCCCCCCCCCCCCCCCCCAGTACCCCCTGTAATTCAAACTATGCTCTTCAGCCAGGTAGGGGGCCTAGTTGTCCAAACCACCTGCCCAGGTTGAACCACCATGTCTGGGTCTGCTCCTTACAGTAAGGCCCGGGTGACGTGCCTCTTTCCAGCACTCATTAACGCACCTCGTTACACATCTAAAATCAACATTTACTCATGTGGGCAACAACACGCCGTTGCGTAAACACTGGCGTCAGCTGACGTAGCTCGTCCGTGGGTCACTGTGTGTGTGTGTCTGTTTTTGTGTTTGTGTGTGTGTGTGTGTGTGTGTGGCCTTGTGGGGTGATGTGGATGGAGACATCCATCTGAATTACCATGCCTCACAAGGTGGATATGGATGCACACAGTGGATCACACACACACACACAAGCAGACAGGCAAAAACAGACACAGACACAGACACACACACACTTCTTGTTTTGCTGTGGCCAAGAGACAGCAGGTTTACTTTGTGTTTCTTTGCATGACCTTTATGTCGTTTACTTGGAACAAAGGTACGGGTCACAACAAAATGGTTGCAGAAAGACTGCATCAACATTGGTGTATGTGTGTGTGTGTGTGTGTGTGTGTGTGTGTGTGTGTGTGTGAGTGTGAGAAGGCAAGCCTTCTTTCTCAGGCTATGATTGCTCTGGCCAACACTCCACTTTGCTCCAAACACCACCAGTGTGTGTGTCTGCATATGTGCGTGTATGTGTGTGTGCGTCCATGTGTGTGTGTGTGTCCATGTGTGTGTGTGTGTGTGTGTGTGCATATATGTGTGTGTATGTGTGTGTGTATACATGTGCGTGTATGTGTGTGTGCGTCCATGTGTG
>CM059275.1:18271234-18276234 GCA_030347295.1 Setipinna tenuifilis
AGTTAAAGCAGCCAGTAGGGTCCCATTGTGCTGGGGTGTGTCATAGTCCTCTGTTCACAGACAGCTATCACAACACACACACACACACACACACACACACACACACACACACACACACACGCACACACACAAATAAGAAAATCTCATTGCTTCTTGACAGTGTTTGAAAACCCTCTGCATCAGCCTTTGCATCTTTGACACAAACAAACACAAATACACACCTGCACCAAAACACACATGATGGTCCCTGCGTACGTCCCATAACTCTTTGTAAGTTATTTTAATGATGCCATGGTACAGGGAGCAGGTCCTCTGTAATGCAAAGCAATTATATTTATTCCAAGGCCATGCTTGCTCCACTTCTGTTTGGGGCCTTAACAAATGTTTAGTTACACATTTAGTTCAAATGTGGCCGTTTTATTGCAAAATTAAAGATCATAGTCTGACCAAAATTTCAGGAGACGCGGAGCCAAGGTTTAAATCCGCAGGCGGCATTCCATACGTGTTGCATGTCGGCTATTCCGAGAGTTTCCCCCCTTTTTTTATTCTGGACGGTAATGGGCACGTCTGAAAGCGTGGGTGGATGCGTGCCGCTAAAAATACTCTGCCGGGACACAGCTCCTGCTGTTTTAGACACCTTAGTGCAGTCTGCCATGCTGCCCCTTCAAATCACAAGCTCTTACACAGTCCCTGTGAAAGGGCTGACCACATATCACCCCTGAACACCAACATCCAACCCTCAACCCCACCCCCACCCCCACCCCCCAGGCTGTGTGTACAGTATTAGCTGCTGTTTCACACTTTCATCACCAGGAGATTAAAATAGTTGTCGCAATTCGCCTAACTCCCCTCCCCGTCCCCTTGCCCCATCTTCCAATCCGTCCACCCTCCCTGACTTCCCTCCACTTGAAATGGCTGGTTTGTTTGTTTGTTTGTTTGTTTATTTATTTATTTATTTCATTTCCCACAAAGTCCTCGAGTCGACTCCATTGTCCCCCCAGAGTGTGGCCAGGGCAGTGGCTAATTACTATGTTCTCTCCCGTGCTCCCCCTTTTTTCGAATACGTAACTGTTCTTGTAATGCCGGGTTTTAAAATACTAGTGTTGATTTGAGGTGAGAGGGAAAATAGAACGGCAGAAAAACACGGGTATTTAGGCCTGATTTTAGTCCATTCCAGTACTTCACTCAAAAGGTCAAAGGTCGATTCCCACAGCTCTCCCAAAAAGCAAGTCCATCTAACCGCAAAAGATAAACAAAAACACAATAGTTCATTGGATTAGCAAACCACCAAAATGATCTGGTTATACTTGACATGTGATTTTAAATCATTTATCTTCTTTTTGTTTTTTTTTTTTTGTGGTGATCTACATCATGCCATAATATACTCTTTTTCTTGTTTGCTTTCTTGCTTCATTCTCTTCTCTCTCTCTCTCTCTCTCTCTCTATTTTGCTGGTCTCTCTATCTGGTCAATGTTAATCTTTAAGTTGCTGTAATCCGATTTCTTATTGGCGGGTTGATGAGTGTGGGATCTATCCTTGATGGTGGTCTAGAGAAGCAGAAGGAGGGGTAGGTGGGTGGAGGTGGGAGGGTGAGTGGGGTGGTTCGAGGACGTTCTGTCTTTGGGGACACGGGGGCGGGGTTGCCGTCGGTAACCTGTGACCTTCGTTGACCTTTGAGAGGATGATCTGTCGAAAGTCTTTGCTCTTTCTCTCTCTCTCTCTCTCTCCATCCCTCCTTCTCTCCCTCCAAAACACACATGGTTCTTCTGTGGCTGTAATGGATCATAATCATTGTCTCGTGAGTCTCCTGATTAAAAGGCTTTTGTTGAAACGCTGAGAAACCTGGTGGATCTGTGCTCTGAAGAAGCGCCTGCCCCATGTGACTGCAGACGTGTGTGTGTGTGGATGTGTGTGTGTGTGTGTATGAGAAGTGTGTGTGGCGTCATGGCTGCCTAGGAAAAGTAGGCGGCTTATTCCTGAGACCTTTGTCCCATTTGAGCCCCTGCACTCCTTGTTTATCAGGAAAAAAATACCTCCCACTCTCTTGGTCCTATTAGCCGAATGTATGTAGGATTGTTTGCTTTTAAAGTGGCGCAGTCAGGGGTATTATATCCGATACCATGTGCGTGTGTGTGTGCATGTGTGTGTGTGTGTGTATGCATGTGTGTGTGTGTGTATGTGATTGTGAGAGAGCAGGAGGTTTATATAGGGTTATACCTATTTTTAATTCTGATGTAAGGTCAAGTGGTGTCTTTATGAAATAAGTAAATAAACACCCAGTAGATGCACTTTAAAGAGGACAAATGGTATTTATCAAACACCATTGGTCGAGGATGTGAATTAATCCACATGAATGCTGTTGAAACTTGAGTTGTATTGTTCTTGATGGTTTAACAAGGCTGTGTATAAATGTCTTAAGAAAAAGAGGTAAAAATATAATCCTGTAGAGGTCCACCCTATGTTGGGGAAATCTGGGTGTCCCAACCAGTGCCTGTGCACTCTCTTGTGAATATTCATCATTCGTCATTATCGTTATCATTATTCATCTGAGTATTTAAGTGAATGTATTTATCTTTAAGTTATATGTTTGTATATTCTATATATTTGTCACCAAAGACTCTTTTATTTATCGCCTCCTTCGTCTCCTGGGCCCCCCGGCCCAAGGATGTGTTGTCGCCGTGGGGTGACAGGAGGTGGCCTTTCTTTAACGTCCAGGCCTATCGGTAGTGTCACTGTCACACTGTTCTGTGCTTTTCCAAATAAAGACTACTCACTGTAGTGAGACTGCCGGGATCCAGTGGCTTTTATTTCAGTAGGATGACTCCTAGCTGTCGCGATTAGCAATGTAGCCTTTCATAACTATAAGACTAGGCTACACTGCACATACTCCTAGCTAGTGTTATTAGCAATGTAGCCTTTCATAAATATAAGACTAGGCTACACTGCACATACTCCTAGCTAGCGTTATTAGCAATGTAGCCTTTCATAACTATAAGACTAGGCTACACTGCACATACTCCTAGCTAGCGTTATTAGCAATGTAGCCTTTCATAACTATAAGACTAGGCTACACTGCACATAGGCTACTCCTAGCTAGCGTTATTAGCAATGTAGCCTTTCATAACAATAAGACTAGGCTACACTGCACTTCATGTACTAGCGTTATTAGCAATGTAGCCTTTCATAACTAGTAACTAGTAGCTAGTGTGCTAGCACCACATATATTGTAACTCTAATGTGTTATACATAACCACAGATGTCTCGGTCAGTGTTAGCATTCCAGATATATTTCATCAGTAATTATCTATTTTACTGGTAAGTGCCCTACAAAATGCTTGGATTCAACATGTTGTAAATAGTACAGTAAAAGAGCATTACCGCAAAGTAGCCTTTTATAAATATAGGAGTGCACTGCACAGCATAGTAACATGTCATAACATATCATACAGACATGGTTTAGGCTAATGTGCTTTACAATAATAAAGCAAAGAACAGTAAACAGTAAAAAGAAAAAAAACAAGGTTTATAGTTCTTGTGTTTAGCATTGTAGTACCTTACAAATATATTTTATTCACACAAAAGCACATACTACATGAATGCTGAATGATAGTGGATGTTGTGTGTGTGTGTGTGCGTGTGTGTGTGTGTGTGTGTGTGTGTGTGCGTGTGTGTGTGTGGGTGTTGATGTAAATGAAGTAAATGAATATAGCCATTGGGAGGTAGATGTGTGCGGAGTGTGTCGGAGGTGGGTTTCATGCACCCAAAGTTCCCTTGTTCATCATAACATACTATAGTTACACACACACACACACACACACACACACAAACACACCCACAAACACATTAGGCCACAGGGGGTAGCTGGAGAACAGAAGCATAGCGGGTACATTTCCCGACTGCCAGCAAGGAGACATACACACAAACACACACACACACACACACACACAGTATTTGCCCAGTCACGCTGACAAACACACAACCACTTGCGGAGCCACATTTTTTCCAGGTCACACACACACACACACTGGAAGTTTTTTTCCCCTTCCTGTCACGTCCACACATCGGTCAGATGTAGCATATACCCGCGCGCACACACACACACACACACACTCACACACACGCTCTTTGGCCACTCTCTCGAATCAGGCCATACCAGGAGGAGGTTGAAGTTAATGTATCACCACACACACACACACACACACACACACCACATGAGCAGAGCAGATGTCAGATCATCAGACCATGAGGGTAAGGGGGACAGATCAACTGACTGAACAACTCCAATGTCACAGACTCCAAATATACAGTACGTTCAGCTTGTGAATACCAAATACAGTACTATTGCAGACAGGCTGGGCGTTTGAATGCTGGACAAGCAATTGAAAGCAGTGTCGGACCATGTATCGCTTTATAGAAACACATCTAGGTTTTATTTTGGGTGCTTATTCTCATAGCACTCAAAATAGCAATGGCTAGCCCGGCTGTTGCATCAAGCACGTAGATGGAGCTTGGTCTGGCAAAGATCCCATAGACAGGAAGTATTCAGAGGCAGGATCAACGAGCGTCTTTCAAATGCCTCTGTATACTACCGGACAGAGCTACAACCAACCAGACCACTGATTTTGGTGACGTATGTGTAGTGTTCGTTTTTCATTGGTGCCCGATTTGTCGGGCACAGGAACAGGCGAGAATAGGCAGATTGGTCAGACAGACTTGAACGTGAAATCCTATACAGCGTCATAGGCAGTATGGGTGGGCCCAGGCTAATAGTTGCATAAAATTACAACACATATTACATGTGTTTTCTTTTTCAGTAGGACATGCTGTAATTTTAAGGAACTAACTAACTATATTTAGTTAGTTATATATGAACTATACTAAAACTACTGAACTATAAATATATGAATTAACTATGAGCTAGTTCATATTAGAACAGGATAAACACGGCCAACGTGTTTCAGCCACAGTGTAGGCCTCTTTCAGAGCTTGTCACATCCCAT
>CM059275.1:18281234-18286234 GCA_030347295.1 Setipinna tenuifilis
TGCCTGGAAACAGAGTTGATGGTAAATTTTGATTGGATGTGTAACTCTGATTTATCCTGATTGGTCGGTAATTGAAAGAGTGAGTCTGTACGCAATTTTTTTTGGAGAAAGAACGCTGTTCTCGGAAAACTAACCTCTGAGACAGTGCTAGGCGGTAGAAGTGCAGCTTTTTACAGTGTTGGGACTACGGAGACACGACGCAGAGTGTCGTTCGACTGAACAAGTTGAACCTAGGAGATTCTGCAGAAATCAACGGATCCCGCGACGCTGTGGGGAGCTAGGCTACACCGCTGTTGTGGGCTTCTGGACATTGCGCAACAACGAGGTAAAGGTGTTTTTTTGTTTTGTTTCTTTGTTTGGCTCATGAGAGTGAAGCGGCTGTTAAGTTTGTGGCCTCACCGATCCCAAGCTCCGAACAGGCCTGCAACTCATAGACATTCATTGAATCAAGTTTGCGCTGAACGGTGAACTGTTTGAAAGGCGAACTGTGGACTGTAAATATGTTATGGGTATTGAATTTGGACGTGTATTGTTGTAAATATTTATTGTTGAAGGTTTACTTTATATGTTGGGGAAAGTAGGGATCTACCCTTACTGGGATAAAGTTATATATGTGTGCTGGGTATCACAGTTCAGTTAGAAGCATTAGACAACAGACGGGATATAAAGGAACAACGCGGGGCACCCTTTATAAGTTTGTACTTACAACATACTTGTAGCATACTTATCATAGTGTTGCTACAAAGACCACATTTACCACTTTCATTTGTTCACAGGATTTCCAGTTTAGATTTGAAAGACTGTATGGATTTGTAACATGACATTTAACTTTCACGCTTTTATCCATTTTCTTTGTTTAGGTTTATGAAGCTAAACCTATCAGGCGAAAATATGATTTGATGCAGAACCTGACTTTAACAAGAATTTGATTTTGATTACAGATTTCGAATTGTGTTCGGATTGCATCAGATTTCGTTTGTGTCATTGCTAAATATGTTTTCTGATGAATCATCATTGAGTATACTTGTGCAAAATGGTTTGCCTTTACATAACCTCTTTGTGTTCGTTCACAACAGATGCAACAGCTTGTTTTAATCCCTGATTCAGCAGACTTTGAAAACCACTCAGGAAAGACTCCTGCTAATACCTGTTTTTTATGCTAATCGATTGCCATTTGGTCACCTAGAGAAGGTGTGATGAATTTGATGTCTGAGACGTCTCAGCATAGAACATAGAAACACATACATTTTAATACTTTTAAGTTATACTGTTCATTTTGCCTCATATACTCAATGCAGAGATTCATTTATTTATTTTGTTTGCAGTTGTTCCATTGTTTGCTTGTTTTAATTCACTGATGAGACTTATTGGTTGTCCTGTCTTTAGCATTGTCATTTCTATGTCCATAAGGTCACATTGATATAAGAAGAGTTCATGTCAATCTGTAGTACATATTATGCTTACAATGCAAGCCCAGGACACTTAAACTTTAATGGCTAAAGTGCAGTTTGGTCTCAACCTCCACACCATCCTCTAGTTGTGCATTATTTTAATTCTGCCTGTATTATCTAAACAGTTTTAAGTTTTTCAGAAAATAATTGTGTGCCACGGTCAAAGCAAAGCAAAACACTGAAGGAAGACACCATTAAGAGGTGTTGACTGCTACACACACCACGACGCCCATCAGACCTAAGCTGTTCTTGGTCCATTGTTAAGTATTGGTGAGTGGGGAAAAAACTCACTGTAGGCCCAACAGGTCCGGTTCTCTAAACTGATATGTGTGTGAAGCCACTTTAAAGGAATGTGGCGGGACTGTTTGGGTTGGTTAAAAGTGATAAATGTTGGGACTTAGTAAGCTAAGATTTTGAGCAGAGGAGAAGGGGCAAGGTTGTAGAATCACATCACGTGTTAAGCTTTGGTACACTTCTGGTATTATGTCATCTTTCCTTTGCTGATTTAGAGTGAAAAGTTTAATTAATGACATAACTTAATAGTGGAGATCAAAAGGTGCTTCCCCGTCTGAGTTATTTAAACTTGTGGCGTAATTTAATTGTGGACACTAAATGGTTTTTCCCCGTCAAGGTTAGACATTAAGGATAGTTGTAAGATTGAAACAAGGTAAAACTTGTGTAGTGTTTGCTGCAAAGGACCCTGATCTACTAAGCTGTTAACAGCTTAGCAGATCAGAAAGGGGGAGGAGTACGGTTTGTAGACTATAGGCTATTAACTTTCAATGGAAAATGGGGGGTAGCTTGATGGCTGATGAGTCTAGGATCACCTTCTGATTAGTCTTGAATCACTTCCTGATGGTTTTTAGGATCACCACCTTTTTGCAGACACGTTAAGTCAACACCCATCGTCGCCTAACAAAAGCTGGTCAGTCTGAGCTACTCTGAGCTACAATCTCTTTGGGTGTCAATATTGAATACACAAGTACTGTTGGATTAGAGTGTCTTTGTGTCCTTGTGACTTTGTGTCTCTGTTTTAGGTCAGATTCTAAGAAAACAACTGACTCCAATAGCCCAGCCAGACATGTATAGTCTAATCAGCCTTATGAATCAAATCAGTTTCAATGGAGGATGGGGGTGAGGAGGGGTCGTGATTCTGACTGTACTCATGCCTGCACTATCAATACTACAGTACAAGTTATTGGTTAACTACAAGTTATCAAGTCCTTAGATGGACACTGGAAAGCTAACTGAAATCTCTATAGGAGATAGTTTAACCATTTTCATAACTACACTTAAGATTTGTTTGAGATTTGCAGGAAACCGACGCCTTGCCTTTCACCAGTGAAGAACAAGGATTCTGCTACATTCACAAGGTGTCAAAAGGGGGACATTACAAAGACCCCTGTGCCAAGTCACATTTTACTGGAGGAAGACCGGAGAAAGTCGCTGGTGAAATTGGAGCAACGAACCAACACAGAAACTACACACACACACACACTTTTAGCATAGTGGACCTACTGTGGGCAGAATAAACCCCATGAGCAGTACGGATCCAGAAGGCACAGGCAGTCTACCCTGGCTTTCAGCATAGGCGTTTCAAGGTTTAAGAAGATGAAGAGGATTACTCTTGTTTGCGTGTGTCCACACACAGACACACTGCACACCACATGAAGAGGAGTCAAACATCATATGCGTCATCCCCATACTTCTTTCTATTACAGGAATTCTACAGCTACCAAGATGATGGTGTTCACCATACTTTTCATATGTTTGTTTAGCATGGTCTGTTTGTTTTTGTTTTGCTTTCCATAAGTCTGTTAGCATGGTCTATTGTTGTTGTTACTTCTTTCCAACATTCTACAGTATTCTGTCACAGCCACAATATCAGCGTATTTAGAGTTTCAACATGTAGAAAGATGACACAAGATGACACAATTGTATAGACCTTCTTTAATGCACATTTTTGTCCGCTCTCGGCTGTCCAAACCTGGGTGGTCATTCTCACATGACACCGGAAAGGAATTTTCCCAAACCTCTCATCGGTTTCCACATAATTGGCAATGATAGTGGTTTTACTTTGGCTAACATGGTTTTTGCCTTTCCCCGCGAGTGTGACTGATAAAGAAAAGAGAGACTGGCAGGTCTCATTCATGGAAACTATAAATGTATTTGTTTAGTTCTTCTTGGATGCATTAATGGTAATTGTAATAGTCCAGTCAGTTAGATCTATAGTCATAATATCATGTTGTTTACGGTATTTCATTTGCTCATGGAACCATCTTTTTATCTGTACAGACTCTCTACTGTCAATTTCCTTTTGAGCTGAAGTTCAGAATGTTTTTTTTACACATGTTAAGGCTGTTTTAATTTATTTTAACTTGGGTTTCATTTACCTCCATTGTAACGTAACATGTAACATATATTTTTTTTTATGTGAAAGTTTGAAAACTTTCAAAGGGGGGTAATGTAGTAGAAAAATAAAAGATGCATGTATGTTGGGGCGTGCTTCCTTTGCAACGTGTATCCCCACCCCCAACCAGATCTCCCGAATCTCCCGCCACACTAAACAAAGGCGTCACACCTGTATATAAGGAGGGCGGTGTGCCCCAGATCTGGGAAGTTTGTATGGTCACAGCCTTAGGTGCACGCTGTATTAAGCTCCCGGATCCGTCACAATAAACCTCGGAGGTTTTGTCATTTACCACTACTCGGCTTGGCTTTGTCTCTACTTTGTTGATAACTAATTTTTGGACGACATGCCCCTTGCAGAATTTGCTGCTGATAAGCAGGTAGCTTGTGCAGTTGTGTTGTTCCTATATGTAAGTGTATGTACGTGTATTACGCTCAAAGAAGTCTTGCATAACCCACTTACTGGCTGCTGGGTGTTTTTGTCACAAAATCTGACAAATGTGTCTTTACACACATCCTGTTTCACAAGCACCGGTCAGCATACATACACCCCCCCCCCCCCCCCCCCCCCCCCTCTACCCTACCTTTTTTAACCCCTTCATCACCTGGCTCTCCTCCATCTGTACAATAAAAAGACACAAATAATATACTGTAAAATAAATAAAAATTAAATGAAATGAAAAAAATCGATGCCTTTTGTTGACCCTCCAGACTCAGGGCCTAGAAGTGGCACAATTGGTGGCCTTGGCTTTTAGTCTTGTGGTTACACATGCGTAATGTCAAGTCACATGTGGAGATGCACACACACACACACACACACACACGCCCACACACACACGCCCAAACAAAACCCACTTACTTAGATATGGGACTGACCCTAAAATTAATAGTTTTATTATTAATTAAGGATTGATGCATGGATGTGTGTGTGTGTGTGTGTGTGTGTGTGTGTGTGTGAGTGTGTGTGTGTGCAAAAGGTCCTATGGTCTGAGGTAGGAATCTGGATGCCCACCATCATCTGTGTGTGTGTGTGTGTGTGTGTGTGTGTGTGTGTGTGTGTGTGTCCCTGTCAGATAACTCTGAAACAAGGCATTCATCTCAAGGGAGAACACAGCGCCTCTCTTCTGAGGTCATTTCTAC
>CM059275.1:18288734-18291234 GCA_030347295.1 Setipinna tenuifilis
TGCGGAACACAATCTGTTCCTCACAAACCACCTCTTGCCTGGTTTTCCTATCTGAGTGGGGAATATTTGTGCCCCATATGTGTAGGTTTCACTGATGCACACACACACACACACACACACACACACACACACTCACGTTTCCTAAGATGAAAGATGGCAGCCTGGAGCTCCAACCTAAACAGGTATTTCCCATGACTGCACAAGTATGTTAGCTCCCCACTGAAACATCTTTCCTGCCTCTCTCTTTCTCTCGCTCTCTCACACACACTCACACACACACACACACACACACACAAACACACAAACACACACACAAACACACACACACACACACACACACACACACACACACACACACACACACAATGAACACACAATGAAACATATTTCCTGTTACCTCCAGACGGATTGATAAATCTTACACTTCCCTCTGTCATGGTAAAGGAACGAAACTGAGCTTAAAGAAACTCTACTGATACAGACAGTGTGAAAATGAACGGCTTGGTCCACACACACACTCCTGCTTCATGCACTACACACATGGAGACACTCACATCACATCTGCCTATTTATTTCACACACACCTACACACACACACACACACACAGATATACACACACACACACACACTCTCGGTCATGATATACGTACATATGGATACCCTAACCTCACACACCTACTTGCCCATACCTATTGCAGTCTCTCTCTCTCTCACACACACACGCACACACACACACACACACACACACACACACACACACACACACACGCAAGTGCACACACACACACACACACACGGAAGTGCACACACACACACACACACACACACACACACACACACACACACACACACACACACATACACACACACACACACACACACACACACACACACACACACATGTAACAGGAGCGCATACTTGGCCAGCTCCCTCTACTAAAAGTGCAGGGCAGCCTACACTCAGCAGTGCACATACATTTCCTCGGATGGATCACTTTCACACTCCCCTCTTTTTCTCTCTCTCTTTTCTATCTTTCTCCCTCTCTTCCTCATCCCGCTTTACTTCCATATACCTCTCCCTCTAACATTCTGTAGCTGACTCTATCGCTCTTTCTACTTCTTTTATTCGTCTGTCCATTCTTCCCTCCATTCATCCCTCCCTCCCTTTCCTCTTCTCTTCTTTCCTCTTCTATCCCCCCTCCTTTCCTTTCTCTTTCTCTCTCTTTTCTCTCTCTACCTCTCTTTCCCTCCGTCTCTGTCACGCTCTCCTTTTCTCCTTTCACCCCATCTTTCCATCTTTCCCCCCTCTGTCTGTCTTTCCCTTCTCTCTCTCTCTCTCTCTCTCTCCCTCTCCCTCTCTCTTGGTGCTGTCTCCAGCAGGGGTCCATGAGAGGTCCATGCCTCTGCTCAAAGATGGATCTGCTGGGTTCAAAGAGCTGCGTTCCAGAATCGGAGGGGAGCCCGGTGTGATCTACTGTATTCCGTATCCACGGTGACGGCGGAACATGCCTCCCTGACAGCTTTATGATGTCACAGGGTCAAGAGTTCCGGGGGCAGGGTGTCGGGTTCTGAACTACAGTGGCCCTGTGTAGGGTTAGGCCGTTGCATAAGGAGGGGGGCGTGTGGGGGTAGGGGGGATAAAGAGGCAGAGAAAAGGGGTTCATTGACCCAGTGACTGCAGCTGTCACATGCTTAGATGGAAAAGGGGGGAAAGGTGGTCAGAAAAAGACAGAAAAAGAGGTAAAGACAGAAAGAGAGAGACACAAAAAAGAGATGTAGCAGAGAGAAAAAAACAGAGAGGAAGAGATTATAGAGAGAGAGAGAAAGAGAGAGAAGAGAGAAATAAAAGTTTGGTGGGTACATGGACTCAGTGGCTAGAGCTGCTCCATATGTCACACAAAGAGATGGAAGGGGGGAAGGGAGATGAGGAAAAAGAAAGGAAAAGAGGAAGAGAGTGAGAGAGAAATAAAAGACAGCAGGTTCCCAAAGAGCGATATCTCCTTTCAAGGAAGCCATGGCAGAACTGGACAGCTTCCTGTATAAGTATTAGGTGCATGATCGATATGAAATAGTAGATGATTTTTAAATATGCACAAAAGTACAGGTATATTACCACTATATTTAGCCATGCAGGTTCAGAAAGCTGTGTGTGTGTATATAATGTGTGTGTGTGTGTGTGTGTGTGTGTGTTCATGTGTTTTAGTGTGTGTGTGTGTGTGTGTGTGTGTGTGTGTGTGTGTGTGTTTGTGTGTGTGTGTGTGTGCATGTGTTTTAGTGTGTGTGTCTGTGTGTGTGTATTGTGTGTATTGCATATGCATGTGACTGTATGTACTGACTGTCAAGGACTGACAAATGCAATTCTCAGTCCTCCTCACAAACACTCAAGATACCACAAACAGCGTTGGCCACATTATATTTGGATTTGGATAGTAACAAACCATCTGTTGAAACTCTGTATTTGGTTAAGATTAGGGTTAGGGCTACAGTCAGATTAATCTG
>CM059275.1:18296234-18311234 GCA_030347295.1 Setipinna tenuifilis
TCACACACACACACACACACACACACACACACACACGTACACACACGTACACACATGTGGCGTGCGTGCGCACACACACACACACACATGGCGGGAAGAAGAGGGGGTGGGTTGGGGTGTGTGAGGGAGAGGGTGTGTGTGTGTGTGTGTTTGAGGGGGGGGGGTGTTTGACCAAGCAATAGTATGTGTGAGGGAGAAGGGAGTGGATCGGGGGGGGGGGGGGGGGGGGGGTGTGCAGTGTTTACACAAACACACGGGTGCACACACACATCCAGTGAGGATGTGTGTGAAGAAGAGGGGTGTGGTGTGGTAGGGTGTTGACCAGAGAATTGATCTCATGAAATTCCAGATCCTACAAGCAGCGATGAGAAAAATGGGGGGGGGGAAGCCGGGCATATCCCCATCCCCAAGCACCCAGACCAAGCCCCAAGCACCCAGACCAACAGCAGTCGCACAACGCCTCCCCCCCTCCAAAGTCCCCCTTTCACCCTCCACCCAAACAGACCCACAGCAACCACTACTTCACCCCCACGAGGACTACCACCCACCCCCAGTCTACCACAGCCCCGGCAGAAGGGCTTCCCTAGGGGACGCGGTTCTGCCTGAGGTTTCTTCCTTTTTTTTCCCGGTTTGATTCAACTACATGCAATTCAGGGAGTTTTTCCTCACCCCTGTTGCCCCTACGGACATTTGCATGTGCTCACGCAAGAGCCTGCATCAAAGGGACATTGCGTTGTTATGGCTAATGCTGTTTTGTTGTAACCTTGCCAAACTGTGAAGCACTTTGAGCTGCATCTTGTATGTATGAACTGTGCTATACAAGTAAAGGTTATTATTATTATTATTATATTTTCCCATTGCCATATTCCCGTAGTTAAAAAAAAAAGGAAAAAAAAAAAGGTCTTTCCCAGCAGGTGTTTTAGTGGAGCGTGATGGGTGTGACTGCAAGGGCTTGGTCTCAAATAATGAAATAAATAAGTGCCATGATGCGTCACGTTTTCCACTGGCATTGGGGAGTGAGGGAGAGTCCCCCTTGAGTCTGGTTAAGGAGCCTCGCTCTAAAGGAGAAGCCTAGGCTGGTAAACCACCCCCTCATACTTCCCTTTGTTTGGTACAGAGGGTCTGGCGCAGGTCTTCCTGGTTGGTTGTAGGCAGAATCCCTCCTAGCCAAATCAGCGCACAGAGTGAGAGTCCATGAGTGTTCCTGAGCTTTAGCTGTTAATTGTTATTTACGGAAAGCTTTGTAACTTCCTTTACATTACTGTTTGGGTAAAGGCTGATCCATCTTCTTAAATTTCGTAGTCCACACCTCCAGGAAGAAAAACATTTCTCAATACAGCACAGCCAGACCCTCTGCAACCCTTTGGGCAAAACAAAGTGAAGTACGAGGGGCTGGTTTGCCAGGCTAGGGAAAGCCAGCATCCAGCACACACACTTGCCTGTGGACTACTACTGTACATGGGAGGCCAGAGAAGGACATCCCAGGTTTAGAAAATAACAGTCCTGCCACATATTTGTTCCAGCCAATTCACTTATACAGCTGATCCTATAGGTGGACGAGTTAATTAGTGAAATCACCTGTGTTGAGAGCACAGGCAGAAGGAGTACTGAACATGGCAGGACTTAACTTCCTCAATCCAGTCTGTCCGCCTCTGTGTGAGGCAAACATGGAGTCTCTCGCACGGTCAGCATTTTGCATCGTTAGGAACAACGGGCCCGCTCCACTCCTCAAGTGACCTACTGTATGTTTGTTTGGGTGCGAGTCAAACACCAAATCAAGTAATAACCTTAGGAGAATGCACTCTCTCTCTTTCTCTTTTTGGTATACTGATTTATTGGACCACAACCGCATGCGCTTCGGCACCAGGCCATCATCAGTGTGGCCTTCTCCATTGCATAACTTTACGCCACTGTGGTCTTTTTTATCAGCTGAAGATTGGAGTCTCTTTATGATAATTATTTATATTTATTATAACCAAAACACGGCCATGTAATACTTTAACATTCTGTCTCAGTTATCAGTTATACGAACTTTCCTGACTTGTTAAATTTCAAATGCTGAACTACATTGTAAACACAACATATATAGATATAGATTCAACAGGGTCTATACCTGTTCAATGACAATAAAGATCTTGATCTTAAATGTCCTTTTGTAAGTCGATTTGGATAAAACCAACTGCTAAGTGTAATGTAATGTCTGCTAAATGTGATGTAATGTAATGAATCTTAAATAGCTCTCCCCTAAAGATGTTTGTCCGTGCGTGCAGGTGCTTTGTCTGATAGCTGTGATGAATTAGCAGAAGAGCTAGCTGCTGCGTCATGTCAGATTTTTCCAACGACTCCACGACCGTTCTTTTATTCTGGGAAAAACACCGTCCACAGCTTTAACTATTTATAAGCCCTAATGCAAACACAGGCAAGCCTGAGTACACAGTAGGAAGGATGGATGCCAGTATACAACAAACTGGATTTAATTCATTGAAAGACACTTTTTGTGTTGACATACTGTAACTAGGGGAGATCAGGTGTGACCATATTTGGAATAGGTTCACCCACACACACACACACACACACACACTCACACAAACAGACACACACACAGTCACACAAACAGACACACACACACACACACAGTCACACAAACAAAAACACATTTCCTAAAACAACCATGATTGACAATGTCATGATACCTGTTGAATGATGAATACACAGGTACGAATGATCGTTTACACTGTTAACATAAAAGTACAAAAAACTGTCAATCACCTTTGATGGAACACCTGTCAAGAAACAACATTCCCTTTTCCGGCCCGCACTGCACTCCAGCTTAAACAAACAGTCCAGCCCAGCCCCGACTGACCCTGCCAGGAACTACTGCTCACAATCACTCGTCTGCAATCAGTCACCGTTTCGTACACGAGTGTCAGCATTGCGGGAAAGTGGCCATGCTGAAGTGGGTACACACACGTGGGTACGGTCCTGAGGCCTTAGTCACACGGATGACCAGAAAACCCCTCTGTGCCACACACACACACACACACACACACACACACACACACACACACACACACACACACACACACACACACACACACACACACAACGGAGGTCCAGGGTATAGAGGATTTATTTAACAAGAAAAAAACTTGATTACAAAAACACTGAGAGGGGAAAAACACTGAAAGAGGAGCTCGGGAGGACACGGAAACTAGAGTACTAAAACACTGAGAGGGGAGCTACAACAAAAAAACCCACGAGGGGGAAAACAGAAAATACTATTTAACACAAAAACAAACTTCAAGAAGTTACAAGACTTACAATACTTGGATCAGGATCTGGCACAGAAGACACAGGGTTACACGTAGTTCAGACAATGACGCAGCACAGGACAAAGAGAACACAGGGTTTAAATACAGAGGGGCCAATTACAAGGGGACACACGATAGGGCAAAACACAACAGGGCACAGGTGGGGGGACAACAAGGCAATCAAGACAATTAACTAGGACAGACAAGTAAACGAGGTACAAACGAGGCAGCAGGGCAGGTGTAGGCAAAGAGCGAGAGGGAGAGAGAGAGAGAGAGAGAGAGACACAGAGAGAGAGAGAGAGAGAGAGACACAGAGAGAGAGAGAGAGAGAGACACAGAGAGAGAGAGACAAACAACCAAGGGGCAAATGAAAGCACAAGTGAAAACAAGAAGCAAAACAGGACACAGGAGCAAGGGCTAGGGAAAACAGTGACGAAACGAAACACATAAACCGCCGATCCTGACACATACACACACACAGACCTTTCCACTTGTGACTGGCTAGACGTTTCTGTCACTTAGTCAAGAGGCACAGGTGACAGCAGATATTTTAATCCCTCACACATCTGTGTCAATGGCCGTGCCTCCCTCATTAGTAAGTGTTGTCTTCCCTCAACCCATCAAATAGCCTTTTTGCCTATTTCTGGCCTGCCTCCACGGCTATGGTGGGAAAGGCTGTGCCTGTCTCATGTCCGCGAATCGCCAAGTCACACCTAACTACAAATGGCAACTTGCAGCTTATGTCCTCTTTTTTGCTAGCTTATGTCCTCCATTTTGTAAGTTGCTTTGGATAAATGTGTCTGCCAAATGCAATGTAATGTAATGTAATGGTAGTAACTAGTGACTTTACTTGGTCAGCCTGGTTTGTGTGACTGAGGGATGGCTGAGGGGTTAATGCCTGACCAAGCGCACTGTGTGGGTCACAATCACTCGTCTGCAAGCAGTCACCGTTTGGTACGCGGACGAGTGTCAGCATTGCGCTGGGCAGTGGCCATGCTGAAATGGGTACACAGTACACACACACACACACACACACACACACACACACACACACACACACACACACACATATATATTTGGGTAAGGTCCTGAGGCCTTAGTCACACGGCACTATATGGGTCATTACTGACCTTAAGTCTGTATTGTGTATGGGTGACCTTATGTCTACGCTCTGTGGCCTGTGGGTTGATGTATGCTGTTATTATGAGGCTGAGGGGTTTTTGGCTGATCAAGGGCATGTTTGACTCAGTCTGCTGTCTCCTGTCCAGTTTCATCGCCCCTCTCCGCCATTCAGTGTAAAAAATAACACACCCTTTCAGTGCAATGCCCTGTTCTAAGGTCGTGTGTAAAAAGTATAAGCACACACACACTCCCTCTCTCTGACGCACACACACACTTACACTGACAGGCCTGACACCTTGTCACCTCGTACACAAGAGCACTCATTTGTGGCAGTAAACACTATCTGTATTACACACACACACACACACACACATGCACACACACTGCACTCACTGACACTAGAGAACTCGGTCTAGCTTTCTCAGACGTATATCTGTGGTCTGTTACGCACACAGCCACTCAAATAAAGCAACCATGACCCTAACCCTGAACTACCCGTAGCCTTACACACACACACACACACACACACACACACACACACACACACACAGTGTGAGTTCCACGAAAGCTCCACGTCATTCTGTCCAGACACTACTCTTACCCAACTATGTACACCTGTAGTATCACACACACACGTACGCAGATATGCACACTAAGACACATACACATACACAAACACAGTGTGGGATTGTGTGTGAGAGAAAGAGAGAGAGAGAAAGAGCGAGCGAGAGAGAGAGAGAGAGAGTGAGATTTAAGCAGCTAGAACTAAAAGTTCCACGTCAGTGTGTAGCCACTGCTCTTACCCAATGCTGAATGAGTGAGTGAGTGAGTTAAATGAGTGAGTGAGTTAAGTAATTGTGTGAGTTAAATGAATGAGTGAGTGAGTGAGTGTGTGTGTGAGAGTTAAGTGAGTGTGTGTGTGTGAGTTAAGTGAGTGTGTGAGAGTAAGTAAGTAAGTGTGCACAACATGGCATTTGGCTTAGTGTACTTGGCCACTGCTCCTCTCCCAAGGGACGGCACATTACACCTGCCTTTACCTGCCCAACCAACACCAGGACTGCACACTACACCTGCCTTTACCTGCCACAGGACTGCACATTACACCTACCTTTACCTGCCTAACCAGTGACAGGGTTCCACAGCACTTTACAGTTTTTTACAGTTGCTTAAACTCAATTTTAAAAACTGGGCCCATGTTGACAAAACACTACACACAGTTAATGCAACCATATACCCAATTAACAGAACACCCCAGCTCTATTGCAAAATGCTATTCTTTTGTCAAAAGTGTACACATATTTATAAAAATGCAATTCTGGCACCAAATTGCACACACACGAGTCACATCATATGATTGTATTGGAATAAGTTAGACACAGTGGTAATAAATGCAAAATAATTGTAACATTTGCTCTCTTGTAAATTACACAGACAAAGTAAAATATAGTAAATTCACCCAATGACACCAATTCACAAATTCGACACTACATGACAGCAATTCTGCAGACCAATGAAAATGTTTATTTTTTTATCCTGTAACTAGACTCAACTCAGGCAATAGTTGCAGTTGGACAAGAAAGTATATACTGAACAAAACAATACACAACAGTATCTTTAACCATGTTGAAGAAAAAAATAGGCATTCCTTCTCCTTGCTGCATCTGGCCACATAATTTCATCAAGATCGTAAAACTTCCACCGCCATGCTGAGAAATGCTCTTCTATTGGATTTAGAAAAGATGAGTATGGTGGAAGAAAAAGGACTGTAAACTGTGGATGCTGTAGAAACCAATTTCGTACCAAAGGAGATCTATGAAAGGACACATTGTCCCACACAACAATGTAACGCATGCGTTCATTCGTGTTCACTGCAGTTACAATGTTGTGTACTCTGTCCAAATATGCAAGGATAAGTTCAGGAGTGACCATCATTAGGGTTTTGGGTGTGCTCTGAGTACCATAACACACTGTCTGGCTTTTTGGTGTTGTGGTCAAAGTGCATGTTTGGTACCCTGGAGACCTGGGTTCAAACCCTGGTGGGGTAACTTTTTTTTTTTCCTCCCCTTCACTAAAACTGTGGTAAAGTTAAAAATATATACCGAGACCACTACACACATGACAAATGCTGTTCACTAAATATATTTCAATAGATATTTTTTTACTTTTATGTAATCCAAAATCAGTCAATATGCTGAAGTGTTTGCTTGTTGCATGGTTGCATGTTGAAAACCATTTTTTCAAAGAACCATATTCACAGCAAACATAGTAAAACACAGTGTTGTTGGAGACAAAAAGTTACTCTAAGTATCATGTCTGGCTAATTTGGTGGCAAGTCTCAACATAGCGTTTTCAAGGTAGTCAACCAATGTCATTCCAATGTGATCAATTTAGTCCTTGTCTTTTCTGTCTGCTCTCCTCCCATTGTACCTTGCAAAGTTACCTCTTCACTCTAATCTTTACTTTACTTTATTTACAGTTTTTTATGTTTGCTTACACACTAAAATCTAAAGTTTTCCACAATTAATGAAACCCAATACTCAAATACCAAAACATCGGCTCAGGAAGGCACCACTCTAAGCACATTTTCAGCTTCACACATTTTGCAAAACACTACACACAGCGATTTACAAAACATTACACACATTTAAATGCCATACACACATGATGCTTTTGTAATGTCACCTTTTTTCCATTTCAAAACACTAGCTACCAAATGACCACACACTTGCACCCAACTGGTTAAACACAATTGTCATGTGCCAAAACACTAAGGGAAAAAATGCAAAACACAGTAATCATACTTAAACACTGTAAAATAGAAAGCAGGGGCATAACTTTGACTTGAATATGAATGTAAGGCTTAGTAAATAAAGTAAAGTAAAGATTAGAGTGAAGAGGTAAATACTATCACTGCAAGGTACAATGGGAGGAGAGCAGACAGAAAAGACAAGGACTAAATTGATCACATTGGAATGACATTGGTTGACTACCTTGAAAACACTATGTTGAGACTTGCCACCAAATTAGCCAGACATGATACTTAGAGTAACTTTTTGTCTCCAACAACACTGTGTTTTACTATGTTTGCTGTGAATATGGTTCTTTCAAAAAATGGTTTTCAACATGCAACCATGCAACAAGCAAACACTTCAGCATATTGACTGATTTTGGATTACATAAAAGTAAAAAAATATCTATTGAAATATATTTAGTGAACAGCATTTGTCATGTGTGTAGTGGTCTCGGTATATATTTTTAACTTTACCACAGTTTTAGTGAAGGGGAGGAAAAAAAAAGTTACCCCACCAGGGTTTGAACCCAGGTGTCCAGGGTACCAAACATGCACTTTGACCACAACACCAAAGAGCCAGACAGTGTGTTATGGTACTCAGGGCACACCCAAAACCCTAATGATGGTCACTCCTGAACTTATCCTTGCATATTTGGACAGAGTACACAACATTGTAACTGCAGTGAACACGAATGAACGCATGCGTTACATTGTTGTGTGGGACAATGTGTCCTTTCATAGATCTCCTTTGGTACGAAATTGGTTTCTACAGCATCCACAGTTTACAGTCCTTTTTCTTCCACCATACTCATCTTTTCTAAATCCAATAGAAGAGTATTTCTCAGCATGGCGGTGGAAGTTTTACGATCTCGATGAAATTCTGTGGCCAGATGCAGCAAGGAGAAGGGATGCCTATTTTTTTCTTCAACATGGTTAAAGATACTGTTGTGTATTGTTTTGTTCAGTATATAGTTTGTTGTCAAACTGCAACTATTGTCTGAGTTGAGTCTAGTTACAGGATAAAAAAATAAACATTTTCATTGGTCTGCAGAATTGCTGTCATGTAGTGTCGAATTTGTGAATTGGTGTCATCGGGTGAATTTACTATATTTTACTTTGTCTGTGTAATTTACAAGAGAGCAAATGTTACAATTATTTTGCATTTATTACCACTGTGTTTAACTTATTCCAATACAATCATATGATGTGACTCATGTGTGTGCAATTTGGTGCCAGAATTGCATTTTTATAAATATGTGTACACTTTTGACAAAAGAATAGCATTTTGCAATAGAGCTGGGGTGTTCTGTTAATTGGGTATATGGTTGCATTAACTGTGTGTAGTGTTTTGTCAACATGGGCCCAGTTTTTAAAATTGAGTTTAAGCAACTGTAAAAAACTGTACTAAGCCTTACATTCATATTCAAGTCAAAGTTATGCCCCTGCTTTCTATTTTACAGTGTTTAAGTACGATTACTGTGTTTTGCATTTTTTCCCTTAGTGTTTTGGCACATGACAATTGTGTTTAACCAGTTGGTTGCAAGTGTGTGGTCATTTGGTAGCTAGTGTTTTGAAATGGAAAAAAGGTGACATTACAAAAGCATCATGTGTGTATGGCATTTAAATGTGTGTAATGTTTTGCAAATCGCTGTGTGTAGTGTTTTGCAAAATGTGTGAAGCTGAAAATGTGCTTAGAGTGGTGCCTACCTGAGCCGATGTTTTGGTATTTGAGTATTGGGTTTCATTAATTGTGGAAAACTTTAGATTTTAGCGTGTAAGCAAACATAAAAAACTGTAATGTACACACTCTACTCAAACCACTTTTATAACTTACATATCTCTCATTTAGTCGTTTATACTACATTCTGCTATTTATCTTCATCTTCATAAATAATATAGCCTACTCATAACTTATTTACTTGTAAGTTGTAACTAATGTATTTGGCGAAGTAGGTTAAAAGTCTGGTGTATTTTAACATAGGTGGTCATTCTCGTACAATAAGCCCCAACAGAGTGATGCAGGACCACGATGTGAAGCAGTGGTGTTTGATTTCCTATCTTAATCTCTGCTTGGCACAGGTTAGGCATCTCACTGATTGTGTGTGTGTGTGTGTGTGTGTGTGTGTTTGATTTCCCAACTTAATCTCCGCTTGGCACATGTTAGGCATCTCGCCGATTGCCACAGAGGCAACGCCTGTACGGATGAGTCTCAGCACTCTCAGCTATACGAGACGGAGTAACCTACGGCCCGAGAAAACACTTCCCTTAATGAAGCCTTCCACGCAGGGCACAGCCAGAGAAGACCGGCTCAAACCCCTCCCGCCTGGACTTAGCCTTCATTCATTCGTGCTTATTCATGCACATGAACTCATCTCAGTCTCTCTGCTGTGGTCTTTCAGGACATGTGGCAGGTACAGAGAAGAAGACAGAGACACACACAACAGCTTCTTTTAAACTAATCACCCCCACCCCAGGCTTTAGTTTCCACAAAGGACACCTTTATCCGTCCACATAACGAAACACACGCAGGCTACACGTACATTACGCTAATTTATAAGCACATAAGAAGCTAGATGTACATTACGCTAATTTATCAGCACATTATTAGCCTAATTCATCAGTACAAAACAAGCTAGATGTACATTAGCCTAATTTATCAGCACTGCGGGCTGTCTGAGCTGTAATCCACAGCCACTTACATTTAGTACGTCTTCCCCCACTCCCCCTCCCATCACCTATCCCACCCAGCTCATGTTAGTCAAATGAGCTACGTTGTAACCAGCTGAAGTTCTTTTAGTAGCTTTAGTAGCTTCTTTTAGTAGCTACTAAAAGAATTCCAGCTGCTTACAACTTTTGACAAACCTTTGCTCATTTGACAATTTCACTGCATGTTTTACTTTACTCTAAAGTAGCTCTACTTTGTGACAACCTAGCCTGGGCACGCCCATACTTCCTTTAACGCTGCATTTCAATTTCGCCTTGAAAGTCAGTCTGGCCAAGCTGCCTGTCTACACCGTTTCTACATTAACAGAGAAACTGTGACCAATGAAAATCTAGCATTTCAAAAAGCTAATGACGCGGTAGTTCAGCGACCGGAAATCTACCTCAGTCACTGTCAACATGGCGAACGTGGAGCAACGGCAAGATTTAGTGCAGCTGTAGGTGCTGTTTTGGAAGAATTCAAAGGGAAGTTATCTTTGGAAATTGAGCAAAGGTTAGCCCTTGAATCATTTATTGCAGGAAAGGACGTTTTCGCAATGCTACCGACCGGCTTCGGTAAAAGTTTGATTTATCAGTTAGCCCTGCTGGTAGCCAAGTCAATGGGGCTTTGCAAGAACCCTGTCGTTGTGGTCATTTCGAATATGTCAGAGGACAGAGGAGTGTGATTGGTTGAATCTTCCTCCAGTAGCAAACAGAGGCATTTGAAAGAGGCGGGTTAAGCCCGCCCTCTGAGAAATGGGTTTACAACACAGCTTGGCCAGACCAATGTTCGCAGAGCATTGATAAGTCGCGTTAGCCAGGCTAGTGACCATCCTTGTATGTGACAATAAACTATCCTTGTAGAGTACTGTAGGGGTGGGGCGTCCAGTCCACTGTCAGTAGGCTATAGGGTACTTCCTGAGAACTGACCCCATGACTGATGACTCATCATATGATCAGTATGATAATGACATTTACATCCAGTTAGCGACGTGCATAGCATCACAGACGCAGACACAGACACAACTATACAGACACCCTGTTTGCAAATGACACAGATAGATGATTTGTACGAAACTTTGTATTTTATCCTAAACTTGCAAGTAAAACGTGACATAAATCACATTCTTAGTACATTTCTACAAAGGCAAATGTATGTAATTTATATCAATATTACATGTATAAACCATAAAAGTCTCATACTTCTCTTGTGTATGAAATGTGTAAAAAAGTCATATACATCAAACTGCCCTTTATTTGTACATAATCCACCTCAAACTACACTGTATCATACTGTATATCTCGCACTTGTTGCTCCTTGCACTTCTGATTAGATGCAAAACTACATTTTGTTACCCTTTATTTATACATGTGTAATGACAATAAAGCTGAATCTAATCTAATCTGCAGTAACCTGATCTAATCTTACTCATATACTGGGCAGTGAACATTCTTTCCAGGTTTTCCTGTTTCTCTTTTCCATGGGATGATACTCTATCTTAGCTGGTAAAGCCGAGTGCCAGGAATGTCCAAGTGGTGAGTGAGACATTAGGGGAACACACATACTGTGGATGGCTGCACCTGCTCCATAGGAGAGCACTGTTTGGGGGCCAAGCAGCGAAGCTACCTGTGTGTTTCTAGCTTTTCTTCTTCTTATTATTATTATTATTCTATATTCATATACTAGCCAAATGTGAATTATGGAATCGTGACGTGATTTGGAGGGCACAAAAATGAGCATCATCATACCACTACGGGTGCATGTTCCTCCTCAACCCAATATTTACAGTTTTTTATGTTTGCTTACACGCTAAAATCTAAAGTTTTCCACAATTAATGAAACCCAATACTCAAATACCAAAACATCGGCTCAGGTAGGCACCACTCTAAGCACATTTTCAGCTTCACACATTTTGCAAAACACTACACACAGCGATTTGCAAAACATTACACACATTTAAATGCCATACACACATGATGCTTTTGTAATGTCACCTTTTTTCCATTTCAAAACACTAGCTACCAAATGACCACACCCTTGCAACCAACTGGTTAAACACAATTGCCATGTGCCAAAACACTAAGGGAAAAAATGCAAAACACAGTAATCATACTTAAACACTGTAAAATAGAAAGCAGGGGCATAACTTTGACTTGAATATGAATGTAAGGCTTAGTAAATAAAGTAAAGTAAAGATTAGAGTGAAGAGGTAAATACTATCACTGCAAGGTACAATGGGAGGAGAGCAGACAGAAAAGACAAGGACTAAATTGATCACATTGGAATGACATTGGTTGACTACCTTGAAAACGCTATGTTGAGACTTGCCACCAAATTAGCCAGACATGATACTTAGAGTAACTTTTTGTCTCCAACAACACTGTGTTTTACTATGTTTGCTGTGAATATGGTTCTTTGAAAAAATGGTTTTCAACATGCAACCATGCAACAAGCAAACACTTCAGCATATTGACTGATTTTGGATTACATAAAAGTACAAAAATATCTATTGAAATATATTTAGTGAACAGCATTTGTCATGTGTGTAGTGGTCTTGGTATATATTTTTAACTTTACCACAGTTTTAGTGAAGGGGAGGGAAAAAAAAGTTACCCCACCAGGGTTTGAATCCAGGTCTCCAGGGTACCAAACATGCACTTTGACCACAACACCAAAGAGCCAGACAGTGTGTTATGGTACTCAGAGCACACCCAAAACCCTAATGATGGTCACTCCTGAACTTATCCATGCATATTTGGACAGAGTACACAACATTGTAACTGCAGTGAACACGAATGAAAGCATGCATTACATTGTTGTGTGGGACAATGTGTCCTTTCATAGATCTCCTTTGGTATGAAATTGGTTTCTACAGCATCCACAGTTTACAGTCCTTTTTCTTCCACCATACTCATCTTTTCTAAATCCAATAGAAGAGTATTTCTCAGCATGGCGGTGGAAGTTTTACGATCTCGATGAAATTCTGTGGCCAGATGCAGCAAGGAGAAGGGATGCCTATTTTTTTCTTCAACATGGTTAAAGATACTGTTGTGTATTGTTTTGTTCACTATATACTTGTCAAACTGCAACTATTGTCTGAGTTGAGTCTAGTTACAGGATAAAAAAATGTCATGTAGTGTCGAATTTGTGAATTGGTGTCATCGGGTGAATTTACTATATTTTACTTTGTCTGTGTAATTTACAAGAGAGCAAATGTTACAATTATTTTGCATTTATTACCACTGTGTCTAACTTATTCCAATACAATCATATGATGTGACTCATGTGTGTGCAATTTGGTGCCAGAATTGCATTTTTATAAATATGTGTACACTTTTGACAAAAGAATAGCATTTTGCAATAGAGCTGGGGTGTTCTGTTAATTGGGTATATGGTTGCATTAACTGTGTGTAGTGTTTTGTCAACATGGGCCCAGTTTTTAAAATTGAGTTTAAGCAACTGTAAAAAACTGTATTAGTGCTGTCTGTGTCCACCTACTGGTTTCTTGTGGTATTGCAGGAGACCATTGCTCAAGTTCAAACAAGCCCTTGCAATGTTTCTTAATCAGTGATATTTTTAGTGTGATCATCACAAGATGTCATGATGTCTTGTGGATATGTGGATATGTATGCCTTAAATAAACCACCCAGGGACGCAAAAAGTATTTCAGTCTTTTGACTGACAGTAAAGTATATAATCATCATCCTCATCATCATCATCAGCAGCATCATCATCATCATCAGCCTGATTAATATAGCTTTTGTCCATGTAAATGTTCTACAAAGCAACAAAAGGCCAAACTACATACCAGAGGCACTAACCATCTCCTTCAGAAAACACATTCTTTGTAAATGTTTTGTTGGAATTCCATTTCCGCTGCTATTTTATTTAGGTGATATTGACTTGAAAATATATTTTTGCCATGAAAGACACAACACAGATGGCCTTGCCTGAAGTACAACATGCATATTTTCTAGTCTAATAAATCCAACTGTCTGGATAGAAAGGGCACACTACCAATGTCATGACCTGTCAGAAGAGAGTAGGAGAGTTATGCAAACTGCCAAACCAGAACACACCAACAGAGATGTCAATCCCGGGTTCAAAAAGTAACAACCCTGCCGCATTTTTCTTCCAACACAGGGGACTTCAGTGAGTAGCTGATCTACCTGTCTTGAGTGCTCATTGGCTGATTTAGAGCTGGTTGGATCAAATATGTGGCAGGGTTTTTACTTTCTGAACCCGGCATTGAGACCTCTGGTAGAAAGGGCACGCTACCAATGTCATGACCTGTCAGAAGAGAGTAGGAGAGTAACCAGAACACAGCACAGAGGCAGAGATCAGATGTGAGGAATGGGTAAGATTAGGTGTTTGTATCCATGAGACATCTAAATCTACTCTAAGCAGACCCCCAAAACTGAACAGTATGAGCACAAGTATGAAAACGAGACGATACATGACGTCCCCTTTAGGAACTGTGGCAGCTTGTGTTCTTAGGGAGATCTAGAGAGAAAGCCTGGGTTGCTGTGAAACTGGATGCTGGACAAGTAAAGGGAATATTTGCTCTCTGAGTTGCATATTATTGCATGTTATATTATATTACTGGCTCTCTATTCAGCAAGCCACGTTTGAATAGGTACACTTAGCAGTTGATAATACAACTGTGATTTTAATCCAAAGATTTGATCACTTAAATAATCATTTTGAATTATAACATAGTTTGCGTTGATCCCTTTCATCATGATCCTTATCCTCGAATGAGCCAAGCTCGAGAATAAATCACTTTTTCCTTATCAGTGGAGGAACATAAAAACCTGATCGCTTCAGGCTCTCTGTGGTCTCAGGCCCTACTCATATGCTGGTGTCTGACGCCCTCTAGTGGGGAAACTGGTGAAATGAAATGTGTGTGTGTGTGTTTGGCATTAGGAGGTGCAGTATCCGGTGGGACACTAGTATAAGGGACTTTACTGAGGAACTGAGCTGTTTAACATTTCAAGTAATTCTGCACCCAGTAGGTTACTTCAGTTCAAAATACAGTTGAAATTCAAGAAATCATTTGAATTTCAAGTTGATCG
>CM059275.1:18318734-18329253 GCA_030347295.1 Setipinna tenuifilis
CACAATGCTTTGCACTAGAGTGGCGGCCGGTTCCCTGGCGGGCAGGGACAGGTGATGCCGGAGGACGTCACACCTCAAGGCAGGGTCAGCGGTCAGCCCCGCCCAAGTGATGATGCGGACGTCCGAGCGTCCAATCAGACTCTTGTAGGTGAGGTCAGAGGAAGTGCTGGTCACTATCAGTTTACACTGAGGAGGGAGGGAGACTGGCAACCAAATCATCTCCTTGACCTAACAGCCAAAACACACAGACAAGACATATAAGATAAATCTAAGTATATAATATACTTTATTGTAAAATATATAACCAAAGTATAATTTGTAAATAATTTAAATGAGTCACTAAAAGTACTACTACTACTACTACTACTACTACTACTACTACAACTACAACTACTACTACTACTGTAACTACTACAACTACTACTACTGCTACATCAACTAATAGTAATAATAATAATAATCATAATATAAATATTAAAAAGTAGACAAAGTAGAAGTAAAAGGCAGGAAACTGCTTCCATATAGGTTGCCTACCAATCCACACTGATCAGACTGCGAGACAAAGAATGCTCAGTGTAATATAGCCGTAAACCAAAACCAGATTTGATGTATTTGATGTATTGTACAACACACAGTATTTCACTCTCAGGTAAGATGTTGAATCATGAAGTTAAGGTAATACTTTACAAAGACAAACTTTACGAACAGTGTTGCTGGGCAGTGTGATTGGCCAATGTGGGTTGGGCGCTTTCCACACTGCTATTAGCCAACACATTTCTGCCAGGAGAACTTAAATCATCCACAGGAAACTTCTAGATATTGTGTAATAATCAGAATGTCAGGAAGCAGTCATCCAGCATAACTAGCAACAGTACTCAAGATGTTTCCCTTATCACCTTAAGTGGAATGCATTTCCCATGATTTTTTCAGCTATGCCACACTGAGCACACCCAGTATGTTGGGATAGTCACTGGAAAACAAGTACTGTATTCTTGGTTCTCCTGGTGCAGTTGGCCTTTTTTGGTTTAGAAACTACAGCAAAGCATTACTGCTTCATTTAAATGATTTTACTTGTATGGTTTTATGTGGACATCTGACACCAAAAGATTTACACATCAGCTTCAGTTGGCGGACATGTCACAGACATCAGCTTCGCTCAGTCAGGATATCCTTGTATTATTATCATTATTATTAGTGATAGTAGTAGTAGTACTAGTAGTACTAGTAATAGTAGCAGTAGCAGTAGTAGTAGTAGTGGTAGTTGTAGTAGTAGTAATAGTAGTAGTAGTTGTAGTAGACATCAGCTTCGCTCAGTAAAGAGGAACTGAAGAGTGCAGCTCTTTTCTTCCTATCCACCAGTCGGATCACATGTCCAGGTCTGAGTCTGATCTGTGCTCATGTCCCCAGGCCCACCCCATCGTTTTTATCTTTTTCTCCCACTCCATTCCTGCCTAACTATCACTGTGCTATCTGAGTGGAGGCCAGAAACATGTCCTTGTGCGGAGAGTAGCTTTACTCAAGGACATGGGCATGGCAGTGGGCACAACAGAGAGCAGTCTGAAGGCTGCCGGGTGTCTGAAGGCTTGTCTGAGTATGTCTCAAGAATGTAAACAGCCTTTGCTATTTGTATGTGTTAAAATACTGAAATTTCTTACTAAAAACTACTACTACTACTACTACTACTACTACTACTACTACCACCACCACAACAACAACAACAACAACAACAACTACTACTACTACTACTACTACTACTACTACTTCTTCTACTACTACTACTACTACTTTAAATAATAAAACAAGTAAAACCCCTTTATGTCTCAACTCTTACCTACATACTAATGGCATGGTAAACTAGCCTGATAATCCAGATCCAGTTTTCATAACACAAGGCCAGAAAAAGCTTTCTTGAAGCTTCATTCAAGCCTGAATGAGATGTGCATGTTCACACTTTACACACCCAACCATCTGCTAAGTAAGGCAGATTGTATGTGTGTGTGAGTGTGTGAGTGTTTGTGTACATGTGTATGTGTGTGCATGTGTATTTGTGTGTGGGTGCTTGTGTATTTGTGTGTGTGCGTGCGTATGTCTGTGAGTGTGTGTGGGCGTGCATATGTCCATGTGTGCATGTGCGCATACATCTATGTATGTGTGTGTGCGTCTGTGTGTGTGTGTGCGTCTGTGTGTGTGTGTGTGTATGTGTGTGTGTGTGTGTGTGTGTGTGTGTGTTACCGCTTGTGCAGACAGTGTGTGGCTGGCGGTGAGCAGGTCCAGCCCGTCCAGGAGAAGCAGAGTGGGTTTGAAGGCAGCAGCTGCAGCAAGGGCCTGGGTCAGCCGCAGGATTGGCCACGGCTCCTGCCACTCATCCAAACACTCCGCCCACTCTGGCAGACAGCCTATGAGCAGCCACAAGGAGTGCGCTAGTTTAGCATATAGTATTGTATAGTATGGTAAAGTATAGTATAGTCAAGTACAGGATAATATAGTAAAGTGCGTAAAGTATAGTATAGTATAGTACAGTACAGTACAGTACAGTATAGTACATAAATTATATTTATTCAACCAATATACACAGCAAACACAAATAGAGAGTGAGAGAGTAAGAGGGTGGAGGGGTGGGTGGGAGGAAACAATCCAAAAGTCTCACAAAAAGTTGATGTGAAAGTGTGTGTGTGTGTGTGTGTGTGTGTGTGTGTGTGTGTGTGTTAATCACCATCTGCCTGCCGCAGTTCTCTGACGATGCTTCTGAGCAGGGAGGCCACGTCCCTGCTGCCCACACTGAGGCCACACACACGGGGCACCACCAGCACCTCTGGGTGCCTCCTCTGGAACCCCTGCAGCCAATGGGCAACCAGCACAGACTTCCCACAGCCCCTCTCCCCGGCAACCAGCAAGATGGACTTTTCTGATTGGCTCTGTAAAACCTCTGGACTTCCACAAGCATCTTTCTTCTCTTGTCTGTCCAGAGAGATGAGTGCGGACACAAATGTGTTGATGGTATCCATTACTTCTTCAGTTTGTGGCGTTGAAAGGAAGTGCTTGCTTAGTGACAGGAAGTGACATTTGTGTTGCCAGCATTCTAGAATGTCTTGGGCATCTGCACAGAAGGGAAAAATATTCTCAAGACATGTGCATGAATGAGACTACAGCACTGGCCTTGCCTAATAGGGGGATACAATTAAACTATTTGCAGTTTTTGGAAGCAACCTACAAGCATCACTTTCAGGTTGATTTGATCAATCAGCACACCTCCCATTTCTAGTGACCACCTACATAATGCACTATAAGCATCCCTGTGGTCCAGATTGGGCAGCATTTTTAAAGCAGGACATTGGCAACTATACTGTCAAAAGACAAATGTCGGTGTTTTTGATAGGGTGGTCCGGAAGAAATCCCAAGTGGTCTGCGAGCAGTTGTGTTGAAATACTATTTTGTTCATGTTTCTTAAGCTACCTATGCTATGCACAGTGTGTTTAAATGACATGTATATTATCTTCATGCCATTTCCTACTTACTGCACTAATGCAGTACACACTGTGTACACTGTGATGCTGCACTAATTTATGCATTTACATAGCCCTGTTTTAGCCTTAGATGTGAGGGGTGGGGTGGTCCTTGAGGTTATTTTTTAAAAAGGGGAAGTGATCCTCGGCCTGAAACACTTTGACAAACACTGACATACTGTATATCCACTGGCTAGGAAGCCCTTTATGTATGCTACTGTTGGTGTTGGTGAGGTTTCTGCATAATATTTTATCAGTTTCTTCACTACAAAAAAATGCCACACTGCTGTACACTCCTGCTGTCTGTATGCAAAGTAGATGTGCATACTTATTTAGAACTTGCTGTGGTTTATACAGAATATACAAAGATAGGTAAGAGGAGCTGAGTGAACACAGTATCACATTGCTGCTTTTATTACATTACTAGATTACCTGCAATATGAGAAATATTTCACAAGACATATAATAGTGAAATAGTGCATGTTACATTGAAGGGTCCAGATAATATTAATCTGCCCTGAGACACATGCTTCCTGTTTGTGTTTGAGCATGCTCAGTGCGGGGGGAGTTAGTGCCCTGGTCTCTGGGGAACAGATCCTAATATATCCCTTTGAACATGCTCAGACATGTTTGTCTTTACACAGCAAACAATAGGGAACAACTACAGTGAGGCTAACTGTTAATCTGCTTACAGGCAATTCCCTATTAGTAAGAGAGTGGATCTTCCTGATCTTCTCCAAAAGTGAAATGTGTTCGCACTGCTTTGTGTAAAAAAAATGCACAAAATGACAGATTTTAGACTATGGGGGAGGTAAAATATAAAATGGGTTAGCATTAAGGTTGACCTAAAACTAAACCACAAATGTCAATGAAACATCTGTAATAGTGAAAGACATATTTAGACTCGCAGTTGAATAGAATCTTGATTATGTGTATGGTTCATCTGTATCAAGTAATGCTTCATAGAGGGGGTACCAGGATCAGGACAGACCTGATGTGGTTAACATAAATTACATCATTATAATATATTGTAATGCTGAGGCTTGCGAGCGGAACCTTCGCTCGTGGTTGCTATGACAACCATGTTAGCTGCCAGAAAAATCTGAATAACATAATGAACCTGAACTTTTTTTTTTTTCGCACCGTGACCAACCGGGGGTGTGTTGGAGGGACTGACCTTTGGGGGTGTGCCCAGGAAGGGTCTCCAGTGTTGGGTAGAGTTCCTTAATGATGGCCTCCCAATCCCTCCTCACCAGTTCTCCCAGTTCCTCCGCACTCCTAAAGAACCGCACTGGCCAACAGGCCCCCACAATCCTCCTCTTCAGCTGCCTCATCTTCTCCCTCTCCTGGGGTGAGACGCTGGACCAAACGCTACGCAGATCAGCACAGTGGTGGCTCCCCCCACCTTGCTCACTCTTCACACCCTGCTCATTCTCAGAGGGGATCTAAGGATCAGAATCAGAATCAGAATCAGAATCATGTTTATTGCCAGGTCTCTGCAACACACAAGGAATTTGATTTGGTGCAGGTGCATTACAGATAACATAAAAAAGATAACATAAAGGTAAGATATAAAGATAAAAAAGGAAAGTACAAAACATATAGAACCGTAATACAAATAGAAATCTGATGAAGAACATAAACATACAGGCATATAAACATATAAGGATATATATTTACAGGTGTTATGTTATATAAACATATAAGGATATAACGGTTCTGTATATTTACAGGTGTGATGTTATATAAACATATAGGGATATATATTTACAGGTGTGCTGTTATATAAACATATAGGGATATATATTTACAGGTGTGCTGTTATATGAACATATAGGGATATATATTTACAGGTGTGCTATTGTGCGGTGTATCCTGACAGGAGTAGTCCCGGAAGTAGAACAGGCAGTGGGCATGTGGGCTCTGGCAGGCCTGGGTCACCTCCAGCTCAGTCAGGCTGCTGCTGGCATGCCTCTCCTCTAGGACCCAGGGGAAGCCACCTCTGCGCCCAGCCACATGGAGGTTTCCCTGCAACTCCTTTACATTACAGAGCAAATAGACTGCACTTATATACTGCTTTTCACTTATATATACTACACAGTACTTTCATATGTATACATATGTATATATAAAGTGTATATATACTTTAAAATATAAATTATTATGATAAAGTATTACAATTTGAAATATTACACTTACAGCAGAGTACCCAAAGTGCTTTACAGAGAATGGTAATGGCGATGCTGCCGTGCAAGGTGCCAACCAGTACACCGGGAGCATCATGGGGTTCAGTGTCTTACTCACATTAGATTCAATGAATGTAAAATTACTGTGCATCACTGTGCAGTTAAGATTGTAGAGTGGAGCAGTCTAGAATCTTTGGTGCACAGTACATACATACTTGATGATCAAATTTAGTTAGTATCAAACCATAGGTGCAAGAAGAAGCATGATCACGGGTTAGGTGTAAGAGTAATGTAACAAATATAAAAGTACAAAACAATGTGTATAAAAACTATTCACTATTTTATTTAATCGCAAAAGTATAGTTAGTCACAAAGCATCAAACTGTTGGTTCTGAAGAAGACACATTGTGTCTAGTGCGCTGACAAACTATCTAGGCTATTCTATTATTTTATTTACTAGTAAGTTAAAAATTAGTGTGAATAAGATGAGACAGAGCCATTTGCATATGTGTTGCATGTTATCTCCAAAAAACTGCTGAAAGGCATGCCACAAATCTGTGCTGATATGGTTACTATGATGAAACTGAAATGGCATTCATGAGATCATAGTCATATTGTGACACTTAAAACCAGCCAGTGTGTGTGTGTGTGTGTGTGTGAAAGAGAGAGAGAGAGAGAGAGAGAGAGAGAGGGAGAGACTCACTCCCGGGTCATCCCCTGCTGTGTATCTCTCATTTTCCCATGCCGTGTCCTCTTTCACCTGCTCCCTCCCCTGAAACGCTGCTGTTGATGATGACACAGGTGGAAATGCCTGCTGTGACAGGTAGCTGCCATACCTGTGCCCCAACACACACATGAAGAAGTCTGACTGGTTCACGATATCCAGCCTAATTTTCACTTGCTGGTGTGTCAGGGAAGGCGTGGGCCTGGTAGTAGCAGTAGTAGTAGTAGTGTGTGTGTTTTGGCTTTGGAGCACAGGAGGTTCATCCTTGGCGTTCAGCCAGCACACACTCACAGGGCTGAAACGAGTGCCTCGTGCCTGGCACAGCTGGTCGAGGTGAGGGAACACCTGGTGTCTCAGGTAGGCCCACTCCTCTGGCAGGTCCCCGGGGACGCCGCTCAGGTACGGCCGCAACGGGGATGCCTTCGGGAGGGTGTCATGGGCTTCTAATACACACTTGCCCCCCTCTTCCCAAAGGCCCACCCCTCGCCATGGCAACCCACTCACGCTTCCTTCCAAAGCTGCACAAAACATGTGTATGTATGTGAGTGTGTGTGTGCCATGGTAAGAGAGAGACAGATGTTTATCTTTTATTAGTTATAAGGTCCTGTGAATGTTTTGGCAATACAATGTAAGATTTGTCATGACAATAAAGCACATTTGAATTGAAAATGAACTTAATTTTCATGAAGTTCATTAATTTTATTTATTAATACAATACATCTATCCATCTATCTATCTTGACAGAGGGAGAGAGAAAGAGGTTAATTAAATGGAGGTGGGAGAGAGAAAGATGCCACAGGATGATCACTCACTACAGGTTCATGAAAGAGAACTGTAACTTGCGTAAAAGAATAGTTAAACACTACTCCTCAGTCGTTTATAATGCTTATCCTACCTGCCATGTGTCAGAACCGCTTTGGAATGCAGGTGGCATGCCCAGTGCGCTAGATACATTAACTAACTGTTCTAAGTTCTGTTACAGGAACAGGCACGAACCACACGCTCTGTTTTAGACCTAAACCAGCAGTGCAGCTATGCCTGCTCAAAAATGTATGCGTTTTACTGAGCTATCTTCAAGAATCAAGACGCAACGTCAACCTTGTCTTTTGATGTACAAAGCACCATCATAGCAACAGTACGTAAGCATAGTGGTAGCGAAGGTAAACGTCCCACATATCCCGGATGTTTGACCGGCTTGTCAGAAAACGTTCATACTCGACATCTTCTTCATCCAATGAGATCTAGCCACGATTTTCGGGTGTTAAATCGGACATGTAAGCCCGCGATTGGAAGAAGTAGGACGTTCTTCGTTCTTCCATTGGTTCTGTGTTGTGCGTGGGGTGCAGCGATTGGTCAGCCAAGGCAGTCCGCCTCCGTCAAACCAGTCCTTTCATAAAGTCGTCTACAGATCTACAGTCCATGCATTTCTAAGGCTTTTGCCGGAGGATCGCGTGTGCTCCATCCGTTGGACTGTAATTAAAAGGCAGTCTGAAGTAAATTACTTTTATATCACAATGAAGCGGTTATGGGTCATAGGTCTTCTGTGTGCTCTTCTTGCCTTCAGTAAGTAGCCATTTATTAATGTTAAATGTGTAAATTGCTTTTTAATGTCAGCTACATTTTATCTGCACAACCTCACGACTTCTGCTGGTTTTCACTTCATCCCTACGGTTTGAACTTGAATGATGGCTAACATGCTAACTATAATGAATCCAGTCTTTGTTGTGAGATTAACAGATAAATTCGATGTTGCTGTATAACTGCGATTAATATTGTTTGACTAAATCACTAAAACTGCGTACATCGTTTGTGGTAACAACTACGTGGGTTACCATTTATCATTGGGTGAAGAAGAAATGAGGGTTGCAGACAAGACTGATAATTGTGCTTCTCGAAGTTTCCTCTCAAATAACGTTTGATAATATTCTAAGGAGCAGGATAACGTTAGCCTTCGCAGCTATGTATATTTTGTCTCCATGTGTTATCTTGTGTAAGGATATCATTCTTACTGTACCTGGGCGTATAATGGCTTTCTGTACAACCTTATGAGAATGCAGGATTTTGCGTACTTGGTGCGCTGAGGCAGAGGTTTTCCCGGAACTCGGCACTTTGCTAACCAGCTAGCACTTGAGCTCCACTAGAAATGCCGTCAACGCTGACTAGCTTGCTCGCTATGTGGACTGTGAAGCGTTCTTGCAGTAGATGGGGGGCTGTACGACGCTATCTCGCTGATTCAAGCAAAGTTAAGCGAACAACAGTAAACCTGCCGAATATTTAAGAAGTTCCGGCCTTTCTTTACTTCCTAGCGGGAGAGATCAATTTCCCCCTCTTTTAGTTACGTGGTTGAAAAGAACACCCCGACAGATGGGCACCGACAGTTCATTAATTTCAAGTGCTGAGGTAACTTATGTGTGGAGGGGAGTAAAGTTTCCTTCAGTGGCATCAGCGGTCAAGCTGACCCTTGAACAAATGTGAACGTGAACAAATATTATTTTAATCTAATATTACCTCAGGCCAACACTGTTATCCCACTGTGGTCACGTGACTAGCCCAAGCTGGATGGCCTGTCATCCACCCTAAAAGCCCAAATTAGCGCGTCTACTTTTATGACCCCTGACAAGGGTTTGGCTTCAACATTAACTTTACTACATCGTGTAGTAACTGAACAACAGTGGCTCAGAGATTGCTTCCATTGGTGGGTAAATGGTCAGAGCTGTTTTCAGGTTCCAGCCCATCATTCAGTTAACCATCATATGATTAACTTTCAACTGCTTAAGTTAATAACATGTTATTGTTATATTAATATTAATGTTGGATTGATTTAAGAATGCGTGTGTTTATTTTTTCCAGCATCCGTGTCGGCAGAGGATGATGTTGATATTGATATTGACGGAACCGTGGAGGACGATCTGGGCAAAAGCAGGGATGGCTCCAGGACCGATGACGAAGTAGTACAAAGGTGTGTGTGTGTGTGTGTGTGTGTGTGTGTGCTCAGCTCAATCACCCACATAAGACCTCCAGTGCTCTTCACCGTGTCTTCCAAAACACCAAGCATCTAATTTTAGGCCAGCGAGCTTCCGCCTGAATTGTGGCCAAAAAGATACAGATACTGCAGCTGTTGTTCCTTGCACCTCTTAGGACTTGCCAGGGGTCTGTGTGTGTCATAAGGGCTAGGCCATAATATTCCCAATAGTGGGTGTTTGTTTGTTTGTTTGTTTTGGGTGGGGGGGGCAGTTTCACTTGTATCAGGCTCCTCAGGACTGGGTGGGAGATGAGGAGTGGTGTTTTGCAGGGGGGGGGTTACAGGACTGGTACATCACATTGGCCTGTTGGGAACAGCATCTCATCTGTATCCCCCCCAACCCCCCCCCCCATTTCTGTTTTCATCAGAGAGGAAGAGGCTATCCAGCTGGATGGATTGAATGCGGCCCAGATTAAGGAAATCCGGGAGAAGTCGGAAAAGCACGCTTTCCAGGCGGAGGTCAACCGCATGATGAAGCTCATCATCAACTCCCTGTACAAGAACAAGGAGGTGAGGGACACACCTGGTGCAGATGTCACCTGTTAAGTTACAGGTGGATAAGGAGAGAAAAACACAGCTACTTCAAGATTCAAAAACTTTCAAAGGACACTTACTATGACCTTTTTAGCTTAGAAAGTTATGGGAAATGTCTTTTGTTGACCAATTTTGATGCAGCATAACATTTAGGTACAGCACCATTTCTTTGTGTCAGGTAACTGCCATTTTAAGTGCAAATTTGTCAATAAGGTGTTTATATTTTCATAGTGTTTGTCACTGTGGAGAGTAGCAGGCATACAGTTGGACTGTAATTGCGTTCACATGTGAACCTAGTAGTAACCGTGTATAATGTTTGTTTTTCCCCCTCTCTCTCCCCCTCTCTTTCTCCCTCTCTCTCTCTCACATACACGCTCATTTTCTCCCTCCTGTGTCTTGTTCTCTCTCGATTTCTCGCACCTGTCTCTTGTTCTCTTTCTTTATCTCTTGTTTTCTCCGTCGCTGTCTTTCCTCTCAGATCTTCCTGAGGGAGCTCATCTCCAACGCCTCTGATGCTCTGGACAAAATCCGTCTGCTCTCTCTCACCAAC
>CM059275.1:18329353-18336853 GCA_030347295.1 Setipinna tenuifilis
CTCTTCTTCTCAACTGGCAGGGCCCGCAACATTTCGTGCATTGTTCGATTGAACCTTTCACATTGGGCATTGCCCTGTGGGTGGTAAGGGCTGGTGCGGCTTTTCCCAATTCTGTAAATTTTGCAGAGCTCTTTAATAACATTTGCCTCAAAGCACCGCCCTTGGTCTGAATGCAATCGTGCTGGGCATCCATAATGGACAAACCAGTTCTTTACAAGGTGTTTGGCTGTTGTGTATGCCGTTTGGTTCTTGGTTGGGACAGCCACTGTAAACCGAGTGAACATGTCCGTAAGAACTAGCACATTCTCATACCCGCCGTTTGACCTCTCCAGAAGCGTGTAATCCATTGCCAAAACTTCAAGGGGTGCTGTGATGTTGGTGCATGTCATGGGAGCTTTAATTCGCGGGAAGACATCTTTTGCCAAAGTACAGCGCTTGCATCCTCTGATCCAGGTTTGCACATCTTTGGTCATGGTTGGCCAGTAATAGCCCCGTCTCATTAGCCCCAATGTGCTCTGTTCTGCAAAATGACCACCATGCTCGTGTTGGCTTTCGTACACACGACGCTGCAAGCTCTCTGGAACTACCAACTGTCTGATTTCCTCTCCATCCCTGGGGTCACTGATGGATCGGAAGAGAACTCCTTTTTGAAGACTCAGCCGTTCGAACTGCTTTGCAAGGCGCTTCAGCTTTGAGTCCATGCATCGTAACTCAGTCGGAGAGGGCTTTTGTCTCTTCCACACAGCTGAGTGGACAGGCTGGATGCTGGGATCTCGCTTCTGCTCTTGCTCAATCTCGGCCCAGCTGAAGCCACTCACAGTTCCCCTTACAGCATTCTGTGTTGCCTTTACTGCATCAGGTGCATGAGTCTTCTCTTCCGATCCTGGCCAAAAACATGCACGCACTTCCTCCGTTCCCATTCGTATGAAGTCTTTGCCCATGTCATCTTCGTCTGGTTCTGTGGCTGCTGGTATTCTTGACAACACATCAGCATTAGTGTTCTGACGCCCAGGTTTATAGCAAACTTCAAAGTTGTAATCTGCAAGCTGAGCAACCCAGCGCTGCTCTACGGCTCCAAGGTTTGCGGAGGCCAGGTACCGCAGCGGGTTGTGGTCGGACATGACTGTGAACTTTGAGTACATAAGGTACTCTTTAAACTTTTCTGTTATTGCCCATTTCAGAGCAAGCAGCTCTAATTTGAATGCGCTGTAGTTTCTGTCGTTCTTTTCTGCACCACGCAGGCCCCGGCTAGCGAAGGCGATGACATGTTCAACCCCACCTTGCCTCTGGCTCAGTACAGCTCCCAAGCCCTGTTGGCTCCCATCAGTGGTGAGTATGAAAGGTAGGCTGAAATCAGGGTAGGCCAAGACAGGTGGGCACATGAGACTGCGCTTCAACTCCTCAAAAGCGCACTGACACTCATCACTCCACCTAAAAGGTTCTGTGGGTCCCCCCTTGCCGCCCTTGCCAACTAGAGCATGGAGAGGTCGGGCTAAATGAGAAAATCTAGGGACAAACCTTCTATAATAGCTCATAAATCCCAGCACTTGCCTCACTTCTCTTACCGACCTGGGAGATGGCCACGTTTCCAGGACCCGGACTTTTTCTTGGTCCACCTGGATGCCCTTGGCAGAGATTATATGACCGAGAAATCTCACCTCATCAGTCAGAAGATGGCACTTGCTTGGCTTCAACTTTAGGCCGTGCTGTCTTAGTCGGCCGAATACAAGTTCCAGCCTCTCGCAGTGTGTTTCAAAGTCTTTGGAAAAGACTATGATGTCATCCAAATAAATAAGGAGGACTTCAAATGTCAGATCACCCAGCACCACTCCCATAAGCCGTTGAAAAGTGGCTGGGGCATTGCACAACCCAAACGGCATTCTGGACCACTCAAACAGCCCGAATGGTGTGGTGACTGCTGTCTTTGCCCTGTCGGCATCATCCATGGCTACCTGAAAATAGCCAGAGGTCAGGTCAAGCGTGGAGAACAGTTGCGCTTTCCCTAATGCATCCAGCGATTCATCCACACGCGGCAGCGGGTAGGCATCTTTGCATGTCACCTGATTTAGCCGCCGATAGTCACAACAAAATCTGACACTGCCATCCTTCTTCAGAACTATTACGGCAGGTGAGGCCCATGGGCTACAGCTCTCCTTGAGAACCCCCTGAGAGACGAGATCCTGAATATGTCTCTTGAACTGTTGGAAGACCTGAGGTGGTACTCGCCGATGGCGCTGCTTAATTGGGGGAGCGTCTCCTGTCGGTATACTATGAGTAACAGCGGTGGTGTGTCCAAAATCAGAGTCACTCTTTGAGAAGACATCTTGGTGTCTATCTAACAGGTTTCGGATTCTATCTCGCTGGGTTGGGGTAAGCTCTCCAAGCTCGATGTGGACTGGGACGGGTAGCTGCTCTGTATCCTTCTTTTCAGCAAGAATAGGGTCATGTTCAATGACTTTTACATGCAGTGCGCCATCTCTCTCTTCGAACTCCACAAGTTCTTTTGGCAGCACCTCCTGTGGCCTATACACAGCTGCAACGCGTGACCGCGGCTTCAGTCTCACAGGCTTTTGGCTGGAATTTAGCACTCTAACAGGCACACGACCTCCCGATGCCTTAGCGAGCACATTAGCCACCAGGAGGCTCTTGGGCAGGCTTATTCCAGAGGTAGCCTCCAGTAACACTTGACAGGTTGTTTTCAGAGGCACCCCGCAACGGCCTTCGAGAATACGTTCACTGAATGGAGGGATAGTTACAGTTTCTCTTCCGGCCACTTTCACATAGCCAATTCGGTCGTTCTGCCCAAGGGTCCCTGCCTCTTTCCCGATATTGGCTAGCACTCTGTGAACTTTGGCCTCCGGCCCACGGTGCTTGCTCATTTTCTTCACGCCGTCTGCAGCTACGAAAAGGTCTGTCAACTCACTCAGCACATTCATTCCCAGGATTCCAGGAAGGCCCTTCATGTCCTCTATGTCTGGGCTCTTGTCCTTCAGCACGAAGACACACTTTCTGCCAACCTTCTTCCCCATACATTCTACTTCTGCCTCCAAGCACCCTATGAGCGGGATCTCGAGGCCGTTCGCTGCAGTGAGCTGAACCCAGTTAGCTGAAGATAAGGCAACCTCGCCAAAATGTTTCTTAAAGTAACATTCACGGATTGTGGTCACCTCTGACCCAGTATCCAGAAGGCACTTTGTTCTGACACCTGCGATTCTAACATCCACCACCAAACAGTCTCCGAAGGCGCCTTCCTTTGAACCGCCAGATGCATCAGTAGACTGCTCCGCCAAGTGACTGGTGACTAGGGAAACGCCTGGGCCTTTCTCCCCCATCCCCGTAGCCCCGGCTGGATGAGCTGTGACGGGTAGTCGAGGAACTGGGTTAGTGCGCACTCCCTTCTGAGGACAGCGTCGACTTGTGTGCCCCGGCTCACTGCAAGTGTAACAAATATACCTTCCTTCCGCATCCTTCAGAGGTGGGCTTCTCGTCGCGCCATCTTTCTCCTGTGGGATGGTCCTATTGGTCATCATCTGGAAAAGTTCGTCTTGGCGTGTTGCTATCTTTCCTATCGCTTCGTGTAACATCGCCATAGTAAGTTGCGACGTGGGCTCTTCTGCTGCTGCTACATTTACGATGCCTTTGGAGCGGGAACTGCTTCTCATGCCATCCAAAGCCCTATCCTCCTCTTCTTCGGACCATGAAATGGCATCCTGCATTAACTCAGAGAACTTCAGGCCCTCATTATCTTTGAGTCTTCTTTTTATCTCCCTCCGCAGGATATCATCACGGATTCCAAGCGCAAGCTGTTCTTTCAGCATCAAGTCCGCATCTGGAACACGTTTGGGGTCTCTACGCTGGATTCGCAGCAGCTTTTCTTGGAGGTCGTAAGCGTACGAGCGGATGGTTTCTCCTGGCATCTGTCTACGGTCGTAGAATTCCTTAAGCCGTGTGCCCAAGGGCACCTTGTCACCATACGTCTCACGCAACGCATCAAATATCTTTGCCGCACTCTGTTCAGTATCTTCCACCGCATACTTCACGGTTAGTTTAGCTTCATCTTTAAGGTGTTGCCTAACAAACTCAGCCTGATCTTCGGCAGGAATTTTCATGATCTGCAAAGCGGACCTCATGGATGAAATCCATTCTTCAACCCTCACATCCCCTTGTTTGCCACTAAAGTCAGGGCACTTGCGGTCTCTTGGGATGTACACCGTAGAAGTGGGCGGCTTGTTTATCTGTTGATCTATAACCGCTTTAGCCAGGGCCAGAGCCTCTCTTTGCTCGGTTCTGGCTCTTACTAGGGCATCGGCCTGGTCATTGAATCTTTCTTGCATCTCCTCAAACTGTTTTCTGAGCTCTTCTATTTCAGACATATTGTATTTTCACCTAAGTAACAAGCTAAACTAATTAAAATCGCTATATATTCTATCCTGTTCGTGACGCCACTTGTAGCGTGCGGGTGAATACCGCCGCCTTGTAGGGGTTAAAAAGTGTCAGTCCTAAGGGAGGCCTGAGTGGGAAAAGATCTTGGTCCCCCAACCCACGGCCTAAAACCTCAATGTCCAGACTGTGTGGATCTGTTGTCCTCTGTTTAGCAGTCTAAGGCTAGTAAAGACCATACAAGATTGGGTAAAGTAGGCTTTAGGATTTGCATTAAGACACAGTGGCTACCTAAAGTGAATGTAGTGTGTGTGAAGTTACCAGATTAGTGGGACACTACTTCCTACTTTCCCCAGTCTAACTAAACAGGTGAGGCGCCCCTACCCCTCAGGAGAATAGCTCGTTGACACCATTGAAATACTCAGTCACATTTATTATGACTGCTACTAACAACATGAAATACAAAAAAAATAATTCTGGTGTGATAACAGGACTTACAACAAAATAAATGCAGTATAAAAATAAATGCAGTATAAAAATAAAAGCAGTATAAAAATAAAACAGTATCAAACAACCTCAGTATCAATACACACCAGATCAGCTTCCGGAAAGGGATACTAGTAACAGCCCTGTTCAGCTACACATACCTATAAAACACACTGATAATTGACCCCTTTTGAACAGTTATGAAACAGCTTTGGTTTTACCCCACCTTCAATAAGCATACTCAACAACGGTTAGAACAGCAACCATTTCACCATATACCCTTCTGTAAAAGAAAATGGTTTCAAGATTTAAAACGTTAAACATGAAGTAAACTTACATAAACAAGTGTAACTCAGTGTAACTATTCAGTGTAACTATTCAGTGTAACTATTTTCTCTTGTTTTTTTTTGTGTCAGCAAACTTGTAAAGTGGTCCTGCTTCCCCAGATCAGTGAGGCACTGCAATGCCGTTCAAGGCCTTTGACTGTATGAAAGCGCCAATGTATGTGTATGTATGTATGCACGCGGAGGCTCGCCCGTTCGCCCCGCTACTTCGTGTTTGTGTGTGCGTGGTAGTGAGAGGACATGCTGCGTAGCAGTTCACAATGTTCCCCGGTGTGTGTGTGTGTGTGTGTGTGTGTGTGTGTGTGTGTGTAAGTGAGAGGGTATGCTGCCTAGCAGTTCACAATGTTCCCCGGTGTGTGTATGCGTGTGTGTGCGTGGATATGCGTAGGCACGGCTTCAGTCCAGTTCAGTTCAGTTCAGCCGGCTATGCAATTGTTAGTCAGTGTAAATGGTGTAGTGTTGTGTGGTGTAGTGTTCTCGACGTTACCCACAAACAGCAGAGATTACTGGGGATGTCTGGAGGATGGCAGGGTACACGTCTAGGCAAACGCCAGGCACCCACGGACTTGAAATAGCGCCTGGAGTTAGCTACCACAGGCAAAACATGGTGTAGGGCTACTGCTGTCTTTCGTCTTCCGCAAAGCACTACACTCTCTCTGATCAAAACAAACCGAATACTCACGAAGTGGATGCTGGATACACAGCCTAGACGAATAATAACCGCGATAGACACACTTTTACACGCTCCGAGACGTCTTCTCTGTGCAGTCTATTCGTGTATCGTCATGCTACTGCAATACCCAAGTTTTCTGTCCGTCGAAAACATTGATTCACTTCGCAGTAATAAAGAAAACGCACTATAACAAGTCCGGCACTACTATTATAAACTTAGCTCTACTTACATCAATTCACGGTCCTATACTTAATAAAAAACCCACGTTACCCAACCGTGCTGCCCACTTGCTTCTCCACCAAGGCGCTAACTACCTGGCTCCAGCCCGCTTCCCCACTCTTACACCCGAAGGCTCGCTCTTAAAGGCGCAGGGTACTATTAGTGTCTGCCACACAAGTAAAGACAATGAAGACAAATGAAGACAAAATCTTTCAATCTTTTCCACTTTTATTCCTGTAGCTTTTTGTCTCTTATCTCTTTGTTCTGATGTGGACAAAGACATCTGGATTGGGCCATCCATGTCCACAAGTTTGGGAGATAAGACACAGGAAGTGATGTCACTTCAGCACTTGGCTTCTGTACTTCAAGTGAAGCTATGGCTGAATCTGAAATGTTCAGTCGTTCACTATGTTGGGGGTACAAAATGTAATGCAATCCAATGTAACTCACACCCTACTGTATGTAGTGAACTACAGACTGAACAAGTGAACATCTCAGACATGGCCTATGACTACCCTCTCCTTACCTGGCTCAGGGTATGTGTAAAATAAAAGGGAGGGTGCCATTTAAACAAATATTTATTTTAAATATATAAAGAAATTAAGTGTAATAAAAAATAAAGGAAACATGTAGTGTAAGGTGAAAAGGTCAAAACAACGGATGGGGAGGACAGGCGTCTTCAGTGTGATATCACAGCCTTATTATACTGCTCCCATCGATGGCCAAAAGGGTACACACCTGTGCACACGTATGTACACCTGTGCCTCCTGGCTCACCTGATGAAAAGCGACAGACACTTACTCGCCCCAATGAGCAAAGCCTGTGTAGGCACAGCAGGGCCGTAGCATGGCAGAAACTATGGCCATTTTCTTGTCTTTGTGGCCAGCCTGAGCTTCTCATCATCTGGTACTTGCAAACACTAGAATTTCCCACCTGAGACAGGGCGCTGTCAGCGTGTGTCTGTAGCCAACTGTTTTTTTCTGACCAGGATGTTAATTTAATTCCCATATTGTCGACTGTAAGTGCAGGCATTGTGTCTACATTTTTTACAGACACATTAGTCCAAGATGGCAGCTTTAATTGCTCAGGCGCAGGTCCAGGGCTGTTTCTGTCTGTCTGTTCTCAGGGACATGGCTTTGGTGCTGAAGGAGTCACAGCAGACTCCTGGCAAAGTGACCATCTCAGGCATCAGGTGGCTTTGCCATCTGCTCTGGGCGTCTGCAGCAAAGCATGCTGCCAGGACTGGGGTATACTAAGAATGCTGGTTAGGAGTTCTGGTGGAGCAAAAGATCCAGTCTGCACTGACGTTCTACAGACGCAAGAGATCCAGTCTGCTGTGGGGTTCTATCAAAGCAAAAGATCCAATTTGCTGTTGAGCACTAGGGGTTTGCTAAAGCA
>CM059275.1:18341853-18351853 GCA_030347295.1 Setipinna tenuifilis
TCATGTGCTAGTTCAAACTGTTGTTCACTTTCCCTGTGTTCGACCCCCATGGCAGAAGTCATTTTTTGACTACGGAGAGAGAGAGCGAATTCGGCAGTGAGAACAAATTCATCGACAGTAAGGAGTCTTTTTGGCGACTAGAGTGGAAGGGAGGCGTTAAAATCAAATTGACTTTATGGTGATTAGCTATGACACGGTTCAGCGATAACCAGTTGGAATGTATAGAAAAGTGGAAGGGAAAAGTGTGTGTGTGTGTGTGTGTTCGCTGAGTGTAACAGACGGGTATGGCTCCTTTAACTGACAAGCTAAATTAAACGTTCAAATGTCTCGTAATGAGCAAATTGAGCGAATTCAAAAAAATGTATTCACTTCGTCTTAGCTAGTTTTTCTCTCTTCTTGGTCTGTCTTGGTGTGTATGCACAGCTACAGTACACCGACTGGTACTAGCAAAAACTGTGCTCCCAAGGCTGCACCTGACGCTTTCAGACACATATGATGTGATCACATATAAAGGGTTCATACAGGTACTGACCATATAGTGTGATCGCACATAAAGGGTTTATACAGGTGGTGACCATATAGTGTGATCGCACATAAAGGGTTTATACAGGTGGTGACATATAGTGTGATTATACATAAAGGGTTTATACAGGTGGTGACATATAGTGTGGCCTGATCTGTAGTCCTTTTTCCATCAACAATATGATTCACTTTATTGTGATGCGCATCAAGAAGTTAGTGCGATACATGTGATGGAAAAACGGTTATATCGCTGTAACGCCTGTTTTGTCGCACAAAGTTAGTTCGCTCGAAACAGGTGGTCTAGGGCTAAGTTGTATCGCTACAGACATGATGAAAAATGTTAATGTGATACAGTCTAGCCACGCAGGCGCAGGTGTCATTGGAAACAAATGGTCAAGAGCAGAGACTTTGCTTTTTTTAAAACGTCATTCGGGAGGCGGACGTTGTTTCAGCCCTGGACTTGTTTGATGGAAAACCAACCGAACGCATCTTATATCGCTACAAAATAATGCGATATAACTTTTAATTCGCTACAGAATCTGATGGAAAAAGGACTTATATAGTGTAATCATACATGAAGGGTTTATACAGGTGGTGACCATATGGTGTGGCCTGATCTGTGATGTAGCAGGAGCCTAAGTGAGACATTATGAGGAGGCCATGGTAGTCTCCTCCCCACAGGAGCAAGGAAATAATGCAGCTGTCTGACCATGAGATCTGTCAACCGCAGTGAAAAGACAATTTAACAGAAATGAAGACAGACACTTTTTCAGTCATGCATTCTACTTTCCTGTCTCTCTCTCTCTCTCTCTCTCTCTCTCTCTCCAATCATTCATTTTCCTCCTCTCCATCTCTTTCTCTGAATGACTTTTTCTCCTCTCTGTTTCTATCTCTGTCTTTCTTTTCTCTCTCTCTATCTCTCTCTCTCCCTCCCTCTCTGTCATTGTCTCTCTCTCTCTCTCTCTCTCTGGCACTTTCTCAATCACTCATCCCCCACTCTCTTTCTGAATCATTTATTCTCCTTCTCTCTCTGTCACTGTCTCTCTCTGTCGCTGTCTCTCTCTTTCTCTCTCTCTCTCATTCTCTCCCTCTCTCCCTCTCTCTCTGCCAGTTTCCCAATCATTCATTTTCCTCCTCTCCCTCTCTCTATGAATCACTTACTTTCCTTCTGTCTTTGTCTGTCTGTCTCTCTCTCTCTCTCTCTCTCTCTCTCTCTCTCTCTGACTTGGTGTTATTTTCTCATCATAACACCTGTATTGATCCACAGAGGGTTCTATCTAAATCATGCTGTGTTATCCACAGTAAGAGATAGTAGTGGCACAGATTCAGCAGATTTAGGTGTTACTCTCTAAAAGATGATGATGCAGGGCTGTAAGCAGAGACTAGAGGCAATTTATCATTGCGATTTGACTTCAAGCAGCGCTATTGAATGCATCACATCAGCCTTATCTCCAGGTGATTAATTGGGGAACCATAATTTGCTTTGTCTAAATCATGATTACCTTCGATGCAGAAACTATAGCGTCAGCTTTGTACAGCTGTCACAGTAGACCATTCTCCTACACACTTCCATGGTCTGTATGGCAGAAAAACAGACAATAGCTCAATAATACACATTGCAAACACTTAAGATAATAAGGAATAGACGGTGGCTTGAAAAACACAAAATAATCACACACTTAGATAACAATGGCTTCAAAATGTACATTACACAGATTACATTACAGACATTACACACATATAAGCTTAAAAGCACACAATTTGCACACACTGAGATAATGTGACATAGACAATGATGTAAACACACTGAAACACACACACATCAGTAGAGCACAGTACACATTGGACACACTTCCATAATAAGACATACATACACACTTCAAACCCCCACCCCCCCCACCCCCCCACCACCCCGAACACACACACACACACACACACACACACACATAGCAGTAGAGGCCTGCACTGGTGAGCTGGGTTCAATGGGCTAATTGTAGCAATCAGTGTGCAGGAACAGAGGCCTGCCTGCTAATTACCAGATGGATTCTCTCTTAGCGCTGCAGATGTGAACAGTAAAGGGGCTATAGTAGTTGTATAGTAGTTGTAACTAATATAATTGTGTGTGTGTGTGTGTGTGTGTGTGTGTGTGTGTGTGTGTGTGTGTGTGTTGAAGAGTATTAACTCGAAACTAAACTAGATAAAGTTGCTGCTGACTGGATCTGAAATGGCCGTCACAACCAAGAGGACTTTTGAGGACTTCTTTCAGTAATTGCTGATGCTGGTGCTTATGTTAGTATGGGAATTAAGGGTAGCTCAGTTGAATGTACCTTATTTGTTCCTTTTTTCAGTCAATGTCCACACCTATCTTTGTCAACAATTCTTCTAATAAAAACACATTTGCATCAGCTTGTTTGCTGTCTTTGCTTGTATACGACAACTGTGGTGTGCCTCCCAAAAGTAAACCATTATGAAAAGGCACTAATGGAGGTACATTAGGCAGCAAGTCCTGGCATGTGTTTTACCACTCTGTATAATGATCTGTTACTACTGATTTCAATTTAGATGAGAAGTAAAATTTAAAAAATAAAATTATTTTATAAGCACATGTACTCTGATACTCATACACACCCACATGCAAACACTTCAATGTCCTGTGTTGGTGTTTGGGGTTACGGTGTGATTCTTAGTAGTCGCATTAATGATAGATTGGTTTGATCCTCCTGTAGAATTCGCACACGTTTCCTCTATTTTTCTTTTCCTTTGGTTTGCATTTGTGTCCTCCGAGCTGTTTTCCTGAGTGGGGCCGATTCAGGAATGCACAGGCTGAGTGATGTAGTGGCGCAGGAAGGTAATAGCAGCCATTCCTCTTCCTCTGTCAGACTAATGTTATTTCAGACTAGCGCTTCTAGAAAGATCCGTAGAGAATCGCCACTCAGCCAAAACGCTGGCCAGCAGCTCTCCCAGCCACTGTCAAAGCAAGCACTGAAAATGACTTGGGGCTCAGGTGTGGTTTTCTTTGTGTGTGTGTGTTTATTTCGCTGGAGCTGATGCTTCAAACATATAGATAGACACACTATCACCAACAGGTTTTCTTTACTGGCTCTCTGGTTCTCTCTCTGTCTCTCTGTCTGTCTGTCTGTCTCTCTCTCTCTCTCTCTCTCTCTCTCTCTGTCTCTGTGTTTTTCCTCTGTGACACACACACACACACACACACACACGCACATACGTGTGCACACAGTGCTATGTGCACACACACACACACACACACACACACACACACACACACACATACAGTACGTGCACACACACACACGTACACACACACACACACACACACACACACACACACACACACACACACACACATACACACCACACACACACACACACCACACACACAACACACACACATGCAAGTCTCTTCACTCATGTGCCCATGTTGTCTCTTGTAATTAGAAACACCATTACCTATCATGACCAGCTTGCCTGCAGCCTGTCTTTGATCCAGCTCAGTGGACTCCTATTGAGTTCTGAAGCACCACTGACAGTAGGCACTGGCTCAAGGCAAGACACAGAAGACACAGTAACACAAGAATGTGTGTGTGAGACTTGTATGAGGAGAGAGAGTGTGAGAAAGAGAGAGAGTGTGCCTGTCTGCCTCCCCTCTATTTCTCTCTCTCTCTCTCTTGCTTTCTCTCTCTCTCTCTCTCTCTCTCTCTCTCTCTCTCTCTCTCTCTCTGTCGGAGTGCATGCTGGGAGCGAGTGGGCGGAGCGCTGTGAGTGAGAGTGGTTGTGCTGGCCGTTTGGCCAGGAGCGACTGTTTCCTTTTCTATCTTTATTTCGTTCTTGTTTGGTGTTGGTGCGATTGTTGGTTAGTTTACGTTTTTTTTTTTCTGTTGTTCTCATCTGGGCGTCTGTCTCCCTTCCTTGGGAGTATGGCTGGCTCAGATGTGGACCTTCGCTTTTTAACACGGCGTCACGCCGTTAAAATAGCTACAAACGCCGATGTGGAGACTTGTTGTCTTGCCATTGGAGAAATTATTGGATATGAAAATGTTTTAGCTGCCTCTAGAATGAACAATGCTGTTGTTTGTTTTGTGAAAACGGTGGAAATGGCGGATGGTATTGTTGAAAATGGTTTAGTGATCAACGGGGAATACTTGTCTGTCCTTCCTTTGTCTACACCTTCGAAAAGAGTCGTGTTATCTAATGTGCCGCCTTGGATGGATGATGAGATTTTGATTGACTGTCTTTCCCGCTACGGGAAAATAGTGTCCGATAAAAAAGATGTTTATTACTAGGCCTAGTAAATCCACCAATTCAAAGCATGTCGTTTCATTTAGACGATCTGTCTTCATGATATGCAAGGAAGAGTTAAACCTAAAGTTGAATATTAAAGCAGACGACTCCAACTGTGTGATTTACGTTAGTACAGACACTATGAAATGTCTTGGTTGTGGACAGCCGGGGCATCTTCTTAGAGCTTGCCCTACAAAAGGAAAAAATACTGGAAGAACTGATACTACTGTAACTATAGATAATGGTGAAATGCTTCAGCCTGTTGCCGAAACGTCGGGTGTAGGGAAGGATAGGCCGACTGGCCAGGAGGAAAATGTTGAAACGGTTGATCAAGAGAAATTAAATAATGTTGATGGTGTAACTGCCGAAGCTAGTGCTCTTGACACTGTGAGGGTACAGAATGCTGAGACAATTGTGTCCACAGAAAAAACATAAGGATTTAAAAAAAACGAATGATGGTGATGACACCGATGCAGAACCATACTTGAGTTCGCAGCACAGCGTAAGCTCACTGCCTGACGAAGTAAGCGTGAGCATTGAACACAATGATCCCTTTAAAGAACCACTGAAATCAACTAAAAGAAAGTCTACGCGTAAAAGCAGTAGTAAAGCAAAAAAGACCGACCTTGTCAATACCAGAAACGATACGGAAAGTGAAAGCGAGTTTTCAGATTGCAGTATAACGTGCACTTTGCCATCTAGCGGGTATTCTGCCCAGTCATACACTGTTGAAGACATTAAAACGTTTCTGATGACAACAAAACATGCTAGACATGTACGTATTGACCAGTATTTCCCGAATGTCGAACTGTTTATGTCACAGACCAGAAGTTTTATGGGACAGGGTAGTTTTACTGATACAGAAGGGTTTCGTCTTAAAAAGATTCTGACCAAGTTGAAGCTACTGTTGAATGGCGAAACCGGCCCTGATGACGCTTAATGATTTTTTTTTGATATCATGATGCACATGTACAATGTATTTTTTCTCTTTATTTTATTACTAATGCCTCTTGTTAATGCCGCTTCCCTAAATGTAAATGGAGCAAGACAAGCATTGAAGAGGCAGGAATTGTATGACACTATTGAACAGAAAAGTATTGACGTCATGTTTTTACAAGAAACGCACTCTGATGCACTTAACTCAGCTGACTGGGCCAGAGAATTTAGCGGTTTGGCTGTACTTAGTCACAATACAGCTCTGAGTGGTGGGGTTGGCATTCTGTTTTCAAAAAATTGTACCCCAATTTCTTATCATTCTGAGGAAATTTTAAAGGCAGACTTTTAAAAGTAAGAGCACAATTTGAAAATGTTTTCTTCGTTTTTATTTGTGTATATGTGCCTACTCAGAGTATGGATAGGATGGTTTTTCTAAATATCTTAAGTCAGGTCTTAAATGACTGCAACTCAACTGACTTCCTACTTGTTGGTGGTGATTTTAATTGTACAGAGCTTAGTGTGGACAGAAACCACATTGAACCTCATATGCCGTCTAGAAAAAGGCTCGTTGAGTTAATGAAGACACATGACCTTATGGACATTTGGCGCAATTTTAATACAGGCCAAAGACAGTATACATGGGCCCATGCTTATAATGGTATGATGTCTTTAGCGAGACTTGATAGGTTTTATGGTTTCAAGCATCAACTCAGTTTTTATAAGAAATGTCAGATTATCCCTGTAGGTTTTTCAGACCACAGTATGATTTTATGCTCTTTTTCTTTTGGCAATATTAAACCAAAAAGTGCCTACTGGCATTTTAACACTGCTTTACTACAAGATAACAATTTTAAAGAAGTTTTTATTTATTTTTGGAAAACTTTTAAAGGGAAAAAAACTCATTTTCCACTTTGCAGCACTGGTGGGAAATGGGCAAGGTCCAAATTAGACAATTATGTCAACAGTATACGCTCAATGTCACAAGAGACGTAACCTTTAATCTTAATACTTTAGAAGCTGACATTATCCAACTCCAAAGTGTTGTTGATACCACTAATGATAAAGACTGTATTGAAAAATTGAAGATAAAGAAGATTGCACTTAAAGAATTATTAGAAAGAAGGGCACAAGGTGCTTTGGTCCGTTCGCGTTTCCGAAATGTGTCGGAGATGGATGCTCCCTCTAAGTTTTTCTTCAGTCTGGAACAGAAAAATGGCCAAAAAAGGCTCATTCAGGCCCTTCGTTCTGAGTCAGGGTCTCTTTTAACTGAAACCTCTGACATCAGAAAGCGGGCTACAGGTTTCTACTCTGAACTGTACAAGAGTGGTTTTAAAGAAAACCAGAAATTGAGTGGCATGTTTCTTAATGATTTACCAAAGCTTAGTAAAGATTCCGCTGAGACCTTGGACAAACCCTTGACCTTGGAGGAGCTCCAAGCAGCTGTTTCTGCAATGCAGAATGGCCGTGCTCCTGGTATAGACGGCTTACCAGTTGAGTTCTTTAAAGCTTTTTGGTCAGTCATAGGGCAGGACTTACTGGACATGCTGAATGCCAGTATTGTAGAAGGAAAACTTCCTCTCAGCTGCAGGAGAGCAGTTCTGACCCTGGTGCCCAAGAAGGGTGACCTGACTGACATAAAGCAGTGGCGGCCTGTGTCCCTCCTGTGCATTGACAGTCGGATCTTTTCAAAGGCTTTGGCTGCCAGGCTGAGGAAGGTTATGGAGGAGATTGTTCATGTGGACCAAACATATTGTGTACCAGGCAGATCAATTTTTGACAACATCTCTCTAGTACGCGACACTTTGGATATTTGTAGTTTGCAAAAAAAAAGATTAGGGCTTTTACTCATAGACCAAGAGAAAGCCTTTGATCGTGTGGAACACAATTTTTTATGGAAGGTTTTAGAAACTTTTGGTTTTAATTCTGGTTTTATTTCAATGCTTAAGGTTTGTACAGTGACATTGAGAGTCTACTCAAGGTTAATGGCGGCTTGGGTGCACCTTTTAAAGTGAAAAGAGGTATAAGGCAAGGTTGCTCTTTATCAGGCATGTTGTACACCTTATGTTTTGAACCTCTATTGCACAGACTAAGGACTGAAATCTCTGGTGTACAATTCAAAAACACCAATACTATTATACGTTTGTCAGCATATGCTGATGACTTAGTCGTGATGGTAGATAAACAAGAGGATATAGAGAAATTTGTTATGTTTTTAAGGACTTTGAACAGCTTTCTTCAGCCAAGATCAATTGGTCTAAAAGTGAAGCTTTTTTATTGGGTGAATGGGTGGGCAGTCTGCCAGTTCTTCCCAATGGTCTTAACTGGAAAAGAGGTGGTTTTAAGTATTTGGGGGTGTATTTAGGTGACAGTAATTTTAAACAGAAGAACTGGGAGGGTGTCATTGAAAAAATGAAAGGTCGTCTGATGAAGTGGAAATGGCTATTGCCACATCTATCCTACAGAGGACGTGTTCTTATCATTAATAACCTAGTAGCATCCTTTTTATGGCATAAATTAATGTGTGTTGACCCTCCACCCAATGTTCTTGCAAAAATCCAATCTCTCCTTGTTGACTTTTTCTGGGACCGGTTGCATTGGATACCACAAAGTGTCCTGTTTTTACCTAAAGAGGAGGGAGGCCAAGGACTGGTTCATTTGGCCAGCAGAGCTGCTGCTTTCCGACTGCAATTTATTCAGCGGTTCCTCACAGGGTCAGAGAACTTAACCTGGAGGGGAGTGGCCTGTGAAATTCTTTTTACCTTGGATGACTTCAAACAAGACAGAACTCTATTTTTAATGGATCCCACCAAACTCAACATTAATGGACTGCCTGTCTTTTATCAAGGTTTATTCAAGGTATGGGGGCTGTTTACCATAAAAGTATCTAATGAAGACCTCTCTTTACACTGGCTTTTAAAGTTACCTGTGCTTTATAATTCAAGATTTGATGTGATGAGTGGCACTGTTGCTTTTGATGTGCTTTTGTATAAAAGAAAAATGTTAACACTGTCTCAGCTTGTGGACATATGTGGTCCTGATTTTAATAATGTTTTAGACATGGCAACTCACCTAGGGTTAAAATCCATACGTGTTATGGGGCTGATATTACAGAGGTTGAAAGCTGCCCTTTCTGCAGATGAACGCAAAACGCTGAGGGATTTTGGGAATGGCATTGTGGTTCCTGACCCAAATGATCCTTTCCCAACTTTGTTTTTGGTTAAAAATGGGGATACTGACCCCGACAAAATGGATTTTAATGAGGTCGGTGGCAAAGTGATGTACAGAAACTGTGTGAAGGTGCTGAACCACAAATGGTTAAAATGTAGAACTGACACACCATGGCGTAATGTTTTGAACAGTTGTGTAAAACCTGAATGGGGATCTCTGTATAAGCCGCCATTAACCAAAAAAATGGGTGATTTACAGTGGAGATCCTTCACGGAATAGTGGCCACTAATTCTTTCATCTCTGTTATGAACCCAGATGTTATTTCTGATTGTCCTTTCTGTGCAGAAAGAGAAACTGTATCTCATGCATTTTATCACTGTGTCAGATTGTGCTCCTTTTTTGATTTTCTACAAACCTTTTTTAACTCTTTTAATGAACAATTCTCAAAGGAAATGTTTATCTTTGGTTTTAAATATAGTAGGACCAACAGCACAAAGGCAGAATTGGTCAACTTTATTTTGGGGAACGCAAAAATGGCTATTACATTAGTAGAAAAAACAAAATTGAACAAGACACCGATTATGATATCCTTGGTATGTTTTTAAGACTGATTAGGTCAAGAATACAAACCGAATTCTTGTTTTATAAATCTATGAACAATCTTGACGTATTTAAAAGCATTTGGTGTTTTGAAGACGCAGTTTGCTCTGTCATTAATGAGGGTTTAGTGTTTGCACAATTGTTACTGTGAATGACCATGTTTTTTATATATATTTTATATTTTATTTTTTTAATTCTTAATCATTTTTGTAATATAATTTGAATAGAACTTCCAATGTGCCACATGTTAAACATTTCTCTTTTATAATAAAGTATTCTTAAAAATCAAAAAAAAAAAAATCTCTGTCTGTCTCTCTGTCTGTCTGTCTCTCTGTCTGTCTCTCTCTCTCTCTCCTTCTTTCTGTTCATATCCCCATCTCTTTCTCTTGATCTCTCTCTTTTTCTTGATCTCTCTCTCTCTCTCTCCATGACTGTCACAACAACCTCTCTCTCCCTCTATCATCTCTCCAGTCCT
>CM059275.1:18354353-18356853 GCA_030347295.1 Setipinna tenuifilis
TGTCTCTCTCTGTCTGTGTCTGTCTGTCTGTCTCTGTCGCTCACACACACACGCACGCACACACACACACACACACACACACACACACACACACACACAGTCTTGGTTATCACACAGAATGGACAGCACACTGAGTCGAGCATAGGATATTTCCTTCCTTCCACACACTTACAGCCTGACGCACCCTGATTACAGCATACAAAACTCAGCTCAAAACAAAGCCAACATGTAAGCAGAGTAGGCACACACGCACACATACATACATACATACACACACACACACACACACACAAGCTCAGGAAACTGTACCAAAATAGATTCTAAGTAAATCAAACCCAATCTTTTTCTTTCCTCTTACACACAAACAAACACACACACACACACACACACACAAATGCCAATACATTCCTTAGTTCTACACCTTCTGCAGATGACGTTTTTGTGCCACTTCCCCTCACTGGCATCAGCTTTCTAAAACTTCAATAGAGTGGAATAGAATAGAAGACATGGAATAGAATACAATCGATCAGAACATGAGAGATGAGACAGAATAGAATAGATGGAACAGAATACAATACAATACAACACAATACAATAGATGAAATAGAATAGATTAGAATGCAGACTCATCAGAAAATGCTAATGCTAAATTGGTTACTTACTACTAGCCAACTCTTTCTCTCAGTATAATTACTCAACACAACGCACCATTCAGCTAGCAGCTAGCAATACACTAGCCAATGACAAGACTGTGATGACCCATAGAACTAGTGTGTGTGTGTGTGTGTGTGTGTGTGTGTGTGTGTGTGTGTGTGTGTGTTGTTTAGTTAGCAGCACCCAATGACAGCAGAGCATGATGTTGCAATGGTGAGGGCTTGCAGAGGAATGCAGAAGAGAGCGTTTCCCAAGCCAAGACTGGAGGCTGTGGAGTGTCAGACCTGAAGAATGGGAATGGCAGCTACACACTGCTCTAAGTGTGCCCACCTCACACCCCTCAAAGGGCAGAACCCATACCTCACACCCCTCAAAGGGCAGAACCAATACCTTACACCCCTCAAAGGGCAGAACCAACACCTCACACCCCTCAAAGGGCAGAACCAATACCTCACACCCCTCAAAGGCCAGAACCAATACCTTACACTGCTCAAAGGGCAGAACCAACACCTCACACCCCTCAAAGGCCAGAACCAATACCCTATACTCCTCAAAGGGCAGAACCAATAAATACCTCACACTGCTCAAAGGGCAGAACCAATACCTCACACCCCTCAAAGGGCAGAACCAACACCTCATACCGTACAAAACAATGTCTGAATGCCTCACACTGCTCAAATGAGTGACCTCACAGTGACCTCTGACTGGGCTGGGAAACAAATAAATACCTCGTGCTGGCCTAAAGAGTGGATGAATACCTCACTCTGGTTAAAGGGCTTACCTCATACCTCACACTGGCCAACATGAACAAATGGATAGCCTACCTCACACTGCATTGAATATCACAAATGAATACCTGACAATTGAATACGGACTGAATGAATACCTCACTCTGGTCAAAGGAGGGAATCGGTACCTCATACTGGTCAAAATAATGACGGGTAGACTAGCTCACACTGGTCAAACGACTAAATCAATACCTCACTCATGCTGGCCAAAGGAGGGAAACAGTACTTCACACTGGTCAAAGGGTTAAATAAATAACCTCACTAACACTGGTCAAAGGAGGGAACTTGTACTTCACACTGGTCAAAGGACTCAATGAATACCTCACTAACGTTGGTCTAAGGACTGAATGAATACCTCACACATTGGTCAAAGGATTCAATGAATCCCTCACTCACACTGGTCAAGGGATTCAATAAATAACCTGACTCACGCTGGCCAAAGGAACGCACTGACCCTAGACTCTGCATGAAGCAGTCTGTGCCATATGTAGAGCTTATGGGTGGAGCCATGATGAGGAGGTGCCACCCCCTAGACCTGCTGGAGCTCATCCTTCCTTATGTACAGACACTCATCATGGTGTGTGTGTGTGTGTGTGTGTGTGTGTGTGTGTGTGTGTGTGTGTGTGTGTGTCTTCCTGCCAGCCACGGCACTGCTTGCACACACACACACACACACACACACACACACACACACACAGCATTGACAAAGGGTGAGTGGATGTCATTAGACATCGCCTTGTGGTTGAAGGCTGGGCACCAGTCCCGGACACATTCTTTTCCCAACAGCCCTGACATGAGTCTCTTTTTGTCTCACACACACACACACACACACACACACACACACACACTTTTACCAACAGCCATGACATGCGTCTCACACACACACAGACACAGACACAGAGACAGAGACAGAGACAGAGACAGAGACAGACACAGACACACACACACACACACACACACACACACACACGCAGACAGAGAAACACATCCCTTTCCTAATAGGCTCTCTCACACGCATGCACACTGGCCCCATATACATCCTCGTGAGTGAGTAGTCA
>CM059275.1:18364353-18366853 GCA_030347295.1 Setipinna tenuifilis
TGTGTGTGTGTGTGTGTGTGTGTGTGGGCTGAAGAAGTAGGCCTTTATGACAATAGGCCTAATGGAGTATCACCTTTACACCCCATTCAACAGGCAGGTCACCACAAACCATCATAGTGAAACTTTGACTTGGTGCAAAATGCCTGGCCCTGCTGCGGTCAGATAACAGTCGTGAACCCTGGTGACTTCTGAGCTAGTATATTTGTTAAGTGTCCATCAAGGCGACTTGACCCACGAGCAAACAGGAACCGAAAGAGCATCGGTTTAGCGCCTTCAACTTCCCACGAAATCACCTTGGCTGTTGTTGACGTTACCAGGCGCCTGGCTTCCAGATGCTTCGAGCGTCTGCCTGAGCAATGCTTCTTGTACCTCTCTGCCGGAAGGAGAGGCGTTCTGCAGCACGCATTGGGTTTTTTTCTCTCTCTCTCTCTCCTTCTGACATCCTGCCAAAGGGCTTCGACACGCACGACTACTCGGGTTGGCCTCCGCATTAGGAGACGATGGAGTGCAAGGGCACTTTTCTGGGGGTTATGAGAAAGCTAAGCCCGGTCTGGGCGCTGCTAACGGGCCCTAATGTGCAAGCACGCTGTTGTCAGTCACCGGGGACCTGTCGAATTAAGGCTCCTCTGTGTGTCTCGATAAATAATAGATCTGCCAACCAACGCCGCGCTCTAAACAGAGCTGCCCTCCCCTGCCGTTATCTACCAGTTTCGAGCTTACATGCTTTCTTCGGCGAAGGCGTCGTGAATAATGGATGCTTGAAGGGCCATTATATGACACGAATCTAGGGCACAAACAAAGGGGGAGGGAGCCGGGGGACTCGGATAACGGTCCCAAACACTGACTCGCTGCACACACCAACAACACAGCGCCAAGTCCAGGCTGCAAACGACAGCCCTCAGCTCAAGTTGGCTTGTGGTGGACTTGGGAGGAGTAGGGCTGGCCAACTTCAACTGACCCACAACAAGTCTTGCAAAAATGCAGCAACATTGTTTCCGGTTCTAGCAAAGGTTACCAACTCCTTTTAAGCTAGCACGCAATGAATGCGTTAATTTCACTGGTTTATTCACTGCTATTACCAGCTTTTGGTTATCTACAAAATTCATACGTGTCCATGTTAGTTACAGCGTCTGACTCAATCTGTTGCAACCTCAACTGACACAACTCTGATGAAATTTTATTTGTCTGTCTGAGACTGTGTGCGTCCTGCGAATATCTCCATTCCTACACTCTCAGATGAGCAGACAGCACGCGCTTTCATGTTGGCGGTGGTAACGTTAGTCGATGAGCGAGCAGGATTGATAAATCCTCATTAGCTAGCTAACTAGCTTGCTAGCCTAAACAAGTAGAAACGCACAGGCGCTGTGTCAATAATTTGTCATTCAAAAATCGATAAAACTCTGTGAGCTAACACCGATACCCTGAATACAGTCGTTACACAGTTCATAGGACCTGAGGACATTAAAATCGGGCTGACGAAGTCAATATCACTCAAACTTCACAGGCCTTCGTCATCCACGGCTGAGAGTTGGGTGTGTAGACCGTTCACAAAATCAGCTGAGTGGGACGCCGCTTTGTCCCGTCCCGAGCCGTCCCCGCCTCCCTATCCTCCGCCTCCTGTTTACCATGGCCAGGGCTGAGCCTCGGCTAATGGGCTAACCCAAGTAGCTACATAGATAGCTCGCTAGCACAGCAAGGGAGGAAAATAGCCCGTCACTACTCACCTCTCTTTTCGAGATCATATCCGACCACCAAAAAGTAATCAGCGAGCCTGGCCATCCTGTAGATCACGGCAACAGGCCTTTATAGCGGTTTACTTTCCCTTTAAAGTCGTAATTCCGTTTACATTCTGATGGCAGAACAGTCATCACAGGCGACAGCAGCATCCTCCCAGCAAAACCCAGCCGCCATACTGTCAGTATGCCGTGCCCTGACAGCAGGTTGCGATGCGCAGGCGCACAGTGGAAGCTACAGGGAGGGGCGCGAGATCAGATTGTAAAGTGACCATTCATTAAAAAAACCTTAGTTTGATGATTTCAGATAACTGCACTTACGAAACCAAATGAACGATTTAAAACTTAACATGCGTGAGAGTTGGGAATGATGTAACTTTCTAACCAACAATAAATGTAGGCTATAGCAAGGGCCACTGATTTTAACAGGCACTGCCACTGTCACAAAATAGCTTATCAAAGTTCAGTTCATCTAGGTTTGGTCACAGCTGTATATCTTGCCATATTTATTATTACATTAACTATTGTGACTTTCATTGTTAATGGTTTTCCTGACATCATAAACCGTCGCTGCACCTGGGGAGTATGGATCTTATGTGATCTGTGTGTGTGGGCTATATTGAAATGAAAGTCTCATAAACGCAACAGCAGCTGCAGCTGTGCTTTTTGGGCTTCTATACTGTAAGTTACGTTGCTTGTTGCTTCTTCTTCACTTGTTCTCATAACATTTGCAAACAATTAACACCAGGATGTGGTATGAGTAAAAG
>CM059275.1:18379353-18389353 GCA_030347295.1 Setipinna tenuifilis
GCGTCCAGGCCGCATGGTCATGGGCACTAACTCCACTCATTAGACGGCGAGAGCGGAGATCAAAAGCGTTGGTCGCTATTCTGCGGTGGCCGATTACGATTTTACACATCATGTGGTTTCGCTTCTGTTACGTAAATCGGTCAGGATTCAGACGACTGACCTGGTTTTGACCGATATGGTTCTCGTCACGCAATAAGAGTTTTCTTTGATTAATTAGTCGCCGTCCTTGTCCTCCTGAGTTACCTGCAGTCACAATGCACAAGTCCGCCTTTCATCGAACGTTAATTCCCACTTGGCAAGACTTACAGCGTGGGCCGCTCCATGCTGATCAAAAGACGACAGAGCTACAGCTAGAGCACAGCTATAATTAGATTGAGATGACCACTGAACAGATTGGGGCCCTAGATCTGGCAGAGACAAAGGCCAATGCATTTGTTTCAGAAGAGCACTCCTCTGCCAGACTGACCCAAAGAAATAAACTTTAAGCTCACTGTGGAGCTCTTTGGACAATGTTCTCTAAATTCTAAGTTCCATTCACATGCCATCTTGCTGTCACACTTGTCTATCCACTGTCCTGCATGTCATGTTAACCAAAAGGTATGAAGGCCCTGAGGTCATCCATAGAAAAATGCACCACCACACTTAGCCTACTTAGAGTAGTAATATTTGAAAGTTCTGAGAAAGTCTATGTAAGTTTAAAGAGAACACACAGAATATTTGAGGAGTCCACAAGAAAAACAGACATGGTCACAAAATGCAGAAACAAATAAAATCTAATTTATAGGTTTTATTTTTCATTTGATTTTATCAGTAAATGCTATTTAAAAATGCTTGTAGCTCAAGAATATGCCCACTTTTTCACAGGACCGCTTTTGAAAAAGCTGTGGTTTTGTGACTATGCACGTTTTTTCCCCTGGACTCTGGGGAAAAAGCGAGACTTCTCATTTCTCATTTCTCACTGATCTTTGGAAACTGGTTTAGCGGAAATCGGTCGAGTTAAAGATGCTGTGTTGGGGTTAAGGGTCAGTGCAGTTCCCCTGTGAAGCCAGTAAGGGTACTTCAAGGAACAATTCATAGAACAGTTTTGTAGGAACAGTTCATGGAACAGTTCTCTAAGCCCTTTAGGTCACCTAGTCCCACTGCTGTTACTCCATGTCAGTCAGTCTGTGAGCCCTCTAGGTCAGTCAGTCTGTGAGCCCTCTAGGTCAGTGTTTCTCAAAGTGTGGGCAAGACATCCCAAGTGGTCAGTTGTGTTAAAATGTTATTTTTCATGTTTCTTAAGCTACCTATGCTATGCACAGTGTGTTTGAACGACATGTATATCATCTTCATGCCATTCCCTAGTTAGGGCTGTGATGCTGCACCAATTCATGCATTTACAATAGCCCTGTTAGCATCAGATGGGGGGGTGGGGGTCCTTAAAGTTTTCTTTAAGGAGAAGGGGGGCGTGGTCATTGAGGTTTTCTTTAAGGGGGGGGGTGGTCAGTCTGTGAGTGCAAGGAGGAGGTGAACTTCTCCACAGTTAGTCTGTGTGTGCCATGGCAGTGAACGTTTCCACTGCCTCTGCTCAGAAGTGACCCCTGACTGCGTTGAGGGGTGGCCTAAGCAAAAACCCACCACCTTAAAGGAGAAGTTCGGTGTGACTTCACTTTATAGCCCTGTTGTTCAAGCTCACAGAGTGCTGTCTGTAGGAAACAAAAGAGAAAATTTGATACAATGTAGACCAAATAGCAAATATTATAGCCAATATTAACTAAATGGGGCATAGAGAAATTACGTAAATGGAAACTTAGTTTCTGTGCCCCACTGAGTTAGTGCTTGTTACCAGTTTGTTATTCGGTCTATGTTGTATGTTGTATGTTACCAATTTTTCTCAGTCTTTGTCCTACCAACAGCACTCTGTCATCTGGAACAGCAGGGCTATGGATTGATTCACGCCAAACCTCTCCTTTAACTGAGGACAGCATGGCCACCAATGCAGCTTTAAGGTCGTCAGCCCCCCTAAAGGAGGGAGGCCCGATAGTGGCCCTGGGGGGCTCAAACAGTCGCCTGTGTTGCCTGTTGGCTAGCTACACCTCTGCCTCCACCTGTGCCACATCATCCCCACATCCTGTGTGTGTGGGGGTGTGTGTGTGTGTGTGTGTGTGTGTGTGTATGTGTGTGTGTGTGTGAGAGAGAGAGAGAGAGAGAGAGAGAGAGAGAATGTGTGTGCATGTGTGTTTGTGTGTGTGAGAGAGAGAGAGAGAGTGAGTGTGTGTGTATGCGTGTGTGTGTGTAACTTCAACGGTTCATTTAGAATGGGTTAAATTCCATAAGCATGATAAAAAAGCATACCACACGGGACCGTTTGTTCAGGGTAAACACACTTCTATAAAGCGCAGCATTTTTTTAATTGTTCATTCTTTGAAGCCTTCAAAACAAGTAGAGCAGCGTAGGCACCTCGTGCTCCAGCAGTCAGTCTGCACTTAACTTCCCATAAAGCAGGTAAGGGGGCTATTCATGTGCTCTTGCCCCTGGGGCAATGAACCTGCTGAACAGTGTCAGAGAGAGAGGGGGGGGGGGGGGGGGGAGAGAGAGAGAGAGAAAGAGAGAGAGAGAGAGAGAGAGAGGGAGAAAGAGAGAGAGAGAGAGAGAGGGAGAGCGAGAGAGGGAGAGAGAGAGAGGGAGAGAGAGGGAGGGAGAAAGAGAGAGAGAGAGGGGGGGGGGGAGAGAGAGAGGGAGAGGGAGAGGGAGAGAGAGAGAGAGAGAGAGGGAGAGAGAAAGAGGGAGAGAGAGAGAGGGAAAGAGGGAGAGAGAGAGAGAGAGAGAGGGAGAGGGAGAGAGAGAGGGAGAGGGAGAGAGGGAGAGAGAGAGGGAGAGAGAGGAGGGGGGGTGGGGGGAGAGAGGAAGAGAGAAAGTGGGACAGACAGAACAAGAAAGTAAAAGTGAAGTAAATAGAGAGAAGTGAGAGTAGAAACAGTGCAGAAGGCATATCGTACTTTTAGTGTAGTGTCAAACAAATGAACCTGGGGGATTGGGGGATTTTTAGTTTCATGGTTACAATATTCCAGAGAAATCTAATCAACAAAACAGTTCTCGTCAGCGGTTCAACATCCCCTGGATCAAGCCAGCTCTCCCAACCATTGAACTCCATGTGCCTATGTGTCTGCCTATTGGGCTCGCCAACTTTCACTTTCGACATGTGCACATTTACTGTACTATAGACTGATTCAGAAAAGTAACATACAGTATTTGCCAACTCTGTTGACAATGTAGAGTGGGCGTTTGTGCCCTTTAGGTCGTACAGATGTTTCATGTTTCAGTTTTTACTACAAAGCATTTAAGCATCAGCCTTCATGAAGTGTGTCTTCTGTTGGCATGAAGATGTGGGCTACAGGCCTACTTCCCAGCTAGACTTTTTTATGTCATCCTTGTTTTTCGCTTTCACTTAGAAGGCTAAATGGAACACACACTTTGCAGTTGTATAATGTGCCTAGGAATCTAAAGTAGACTAAAATCGAATAATCTGGCTTTTCAGACTTCCTCCAGGATTAACAGGCATTCTGTCACATTTGCAGGCTATATATATATATATATATATTCTGGATATGCATGTGGGCTGTGCTTAACACTGAACAGAGTGCATTATGGAGCCCAAGCCTTCATAACAGGGCCTGCACAGGGCTCCTATAGGCCACCAGACCTCCTTTTAAGGACAGAGCTTCAACAGCAGTGTTGATCTTTGACTGATTTGCGTTCAATTACTCCAATGCCATTGGACTGCAAGAAATTCTGTCTTGTTGTGACCTTGCCAAACTGTAAAGCACTTTGAGCTGCATCTTGTATGTATGAACTGTGCTGTACAAGTAAAGGTTGTTATTATTATTATTATTTCTTCAGTATTACTCCAGCCATTTGTAAGAGCCCTAGCCACGGTCCATTCTGTGTGCTATGTAGTCATATCCTATACCCTTTAAACATCCTCTCAAGGCCCAACAGTGCTGATGTTGCCACCTGTTGAGGCATTTTGCAAATACTTGTATGCTATTATATACACATTCATAATGCACGTTTACACTTGAGGTGGAACAAGGACAGACATTGTGACAATGACGCTGCAGATATGTCACCATGCAAACAGTTATTGCCACACAGAATGCCCGTCATGTGCCAGTTAAGTTCTCTTCTGCGAAATGCCAATATCTCTATGAGGGTAATCAGTTGGCAGGAGGATATGGGCACCATTTCCTGGTGTATTCCTGCAAACCAGGCCTCTCCTTTCTCGTCTCTCCTCTCCTCTCTTCTCCGCCCTCATAAGGAAACTGGGGATGATGAGAATAGTGTCATTATTATCTCTGGGCCCCTGTGGTGGTGCTTCAGTCTGACAAAGCTGCTGATGTCACCCACTATAGCGTAGCATAGCATAGCAAAGCGTAGCATGGCATGGCATGGGTGTGTCAGCCACACAGGCCCCAGTTCAGTGGAATCACAGAGGAGCCCCCCCACCCCCCAAGCCCCCCGCCCCCCCAGCCTTATCCCGGCGGCACACACGGGCACGCTCAGCCACAGATAACGCCCCAGAGAGAGAGAAGGAGAGGGGAGAAGGTGGGCAGACCACGGTTACAGCCACTCATCTGGGATTGTTGGGGGGTGGGGTGGAGTGGGGTGGGGTGGGGGATGTGTCTGTGTCTGTCTGTTGAATTCAATATTTAAAGGTGGTTGGTGTGGAGTTCATAGCAGTGTGGAAATTTGTGTTGTTTTTTTTTTCCACCCAATCTTGGGAATTCAGTTCTTGGTTAAGCTACAGCTTTTCTATTCAAACCGTGTTAATACAAAACTTGGTCCAATGCAGTCAATGATTGTTCTTGGATTATTCTTGGCAGGATGCCAGGGCATGGATTTATTAAGCAACATGGTGTATTGTTCTGTTCTCACATTAAAACAAAAGCGAATGTCTGACAAAAGAAAGCATCTGACAAAAAGGTTTCTTCACAGCAGGGTAATTATGGGTTGAATGAGGGAAAAAAAATCTTGTCAGATCTCGATTTAAACCACTATCTGTGGCTAAATATTTGCAAAGCAAATATTGCAGACAGGGAATGATATCTTAGCAAAAGCCGCAATTTAAAGCACGGCTTTGCTCACCTTTCCAGCCGCATAGGTAAAGAACACAACGGTTGGCGAGGATACCGGCGGCAGCCCCGCCCCCTCATTATTTAAACGCACAAATGTCACCGCGCGCACAAGCGTCAGTCAGAAGATACGAAGAACTTGATCTTGACCACGGCGTCGCGGTTCGTGGGAAAAAAAATCACAAGACATTTTGACTGCTTGGCAGAAACTCGTCATTAACGGTAAAAGGCTTTGTTTTCTTACAATTGTCCTAAGCCATGAAAGAATTTTTTGAACTTCTATTAGGCTACTTTCATCTCTTAAAATACATATCAGAGTTAATTAATTGTTTTGAGTTTTTAACAAAGTATCGATACTTTTTTCTTGAGAAACATATTGAAAATGTGGTGTTTTCAAAATAACTAAAGCTTTTATAATTTTATACATTTGCCTACATTTTGACTAGTTGATGCTTATAGTTTCACGTGTGCTATGTTTTGAGGCAAGGCAATGCACTTATGTTTGAAGTTTTCTTTGGGATTTCTGATGCAATGCTGTAATTATCCAACAGTAGCCTATAACAGCTGATGAATTCAGCCGCCTTCCTAAACTAAATCTTCAACAAACATTTTTTTGCAGGCTTCTTGCAAATTATAGTGATCGTCGACCAAAGCATTCAAGCCCAAACACAACTTTTGGAGGTCCTGGTCCACTAGGATTTGAACTTTCTCCAGGTACTGAGCGAGCCTCCTCCTATCCCGCAGGGGTGTGTGTGAGAGAGGTGTCCCGCGATGCGCTGCCTTCTCCCGGTCACCCTGTATTGCATCAGCCTGCTCTCCCTCCAGCAGCTGTTTGCCCTTCCAGTCGCCACCCGTCCCCAGCGAAGCAGGTAAGAGCTCTCATTGTATCATTACAACATATCAGCATCCATACACCTTCAAGAACTTCTCTAGATAAGAGCGGAGCGCCATGTCTTTGATCTGCGCTTAAACACTGCCACTGCAAGGCGGTGGAGAGAAATCAGCTCTCCCTCACAGGAGGCTGTAGCGGATCCACCAGACGGTAAACTACTCGGATTAATAGTTTGTTTCATTTTGAATTAGTCTAAAGTATACAACAATGTCTTTCGCATAAAGGAGGTATGCTGAATGGGCATTTGCTGACTTGTAGGCCTATTGAATTTAAATGAGCAAAAGATTTAGTGTCACAAAGCGGGGTAAAGGTTTTCTCGTGAAGAACGGCACCTGTTGCCACAGTTAGCGCACGAAATGGGAAGTAACATCGTAACAGGATGAATAATCTCTCACAGTGTTGTGACTGGGAGATAGCGGAGCGAGTGAACAAGGTCAGTCTGATGCAGACGTGCCACTAGAAACGCACTAGCTGAGCGCGGATTACCATTGCGTGCCTCAGTGCGCCAAGCAGGTAAAGCCGAAGTGGATACACAGAAAGGAGTGAGGAGTGTTTAAGTTTGTCGTGTGAATGACTCGGATATGCTGGGTTGTGCTTTAATGGTTGGTCTGTTTTGATTTTTGCTGATTTATCCGATGGATTATGTTGCTTTGTTTGATAAAATACATGTGCATGGGTTTGGCTCGGAAATTATTTATTTTTCTCGCATTTGCACATTGTAGAGAACCCGCGGTATGTCTGGAGAAAAAAGTAGCCTATGTTTTCATATTTGTAGATTACTTTTAGTCGTGGTTGACGTTCGAACTTCTGAAGTTCGGAGAAGCCGCTTCATGTTGCATCATCTTTTTAAAGTTCACAATGGATTTCTGGGAGCTGGTCTTCACCGCAAATGTTAGACCGCTTCTGTATCATTCAAATAAGCGACTTTTTGGTCAGTTCAGTTTGGCAGCTGGTACTCTCGTACAGTGTGTTACAGCTGTGAAACACCTCACGATAACGACTTGCGTCAGTTGTTCAGAGTCAAGGCTAATTGCAAAAAAGACTGATTAGGATAGGAGGAACAAATGGCATATCTACTGGCAAAATAATCCGACTGTTGTTACAATTCAAATACAGTTAAAAGGCGGCTACATAGTAAGACGTGGCCTAATTTTCTGTTTAAGCCAGCTTCATTAAATTATGCAATACGATATCAACCCGCCATGAGCCCCTTCTGTTCTGGCGTCTTTCGTGGAAATGTAACAAATAACTCTTTCGTAGAAGAGTCAGCCGAAGTGAAGTAGACAAACCAGTTATGAGTCAGGATGTGTCCAGTGTTAATGCCACGAAAAGCTTTGTTTGATGGCTGTAATTTTCCACGTCTGACTATCTGACAGACGGAATAATTTACATCAAACAACAACTAACTGTCAGCTGCAAAGAGCCACTGTGTGTGTGTGTGTGTGTGTGTGTGTGTGTGTGTTTGTGTGTGTGGAAAGCCTCCTGTTTGAGGCATCAGCTGATGGGGCATGTCTTGGGGTTGGCATGCCCTCTTCTGGCTGACATGTATCTCTGTCCCACCGGTATGTGGAACCACACACAGAGAGAGAGACAGACAGACAGAGCTTGTTTAAAATGGAAAATAAGAACATGACAGACAGAGAGAGAAAGATGGAGAGAAAGAAGGCGGAGGGACCAAGAGAAAGAGAGAGAAAAGCGCCACTTTACCAACTGAGAGAAAATCTTGTTACCAGGCTGCCTTTAAAGACTAAATGTCTACATGGTGGGAAAAAAAGACTCGCTCTTTAAAATGAGCGCACACTCTGAAAACAAAGACATAGCAATCAGCTAGATTTGTTCCCTGTGGGTGTAGCAGCGTCTGGCTAAGGTGACTTTGTGGTGTGTGCTGTTACTGCTGAGCTTTGGGAAGGCACAGAAAGATACGCTCAGCACAGCACAGTGTCACAATCAATGGGGAAGTCAGCAAGTGGCTTAGTGGCAAAGAGAGCCAGTCTCTCTCCTCTTTCCTCTCTCCTTTCTCCTCTTCTCTCTCTGATCTTTTCTCTTTTCTCCTCTTTCCCCCCTCCCTTCTCCTCTCCTCTCTCTCTCTTTTCTTTTCTCTCCTCTTTCTCCTCTTCTTTCTCCTCTCCTCTCCTCTCTCTCTCTTTTCTCTTCTCTTCTCTCATCTCTACTCTATCCTCTTTACCCTCTCCTTTCTCCTCTTCTCTCTCTCTTTTCTCTTTCTCTCCTCTCCTCTCCTCTCCTCTCTACTCTATCTTCTCTTCTCTCTCCCGACGTTGTTGATGTGAAGTGGAGGATACACTGATGGGCTGTGTGGTTTTTCTCCGTTGCTGTATGATCTGTGTGTTTGTGTAGGTGTGTGTGTGTGTGTGTGTGTGTGTTCGTGTTTGCGTGTGTGTGATGGGCTGTGTGGTTTTCAGCCGTTGGTTTCTAATGTCTTGTAGATGATCATCATGTCCAACACAGCCGCTTATCATCCTGTGTGTGTGTGTGTGTGTGTGTGTGTGTGATTATCATCGCGGGCACAAGTGAGGAAGGTGACAAGTTACCATCAGGGCTCCTTACGATGATGCTGCATGACCTACATTTGATAGGGCTGAGGGTTTGACTCTTAGTGTAAACGGATCCACCTGTGTGTGTGTGTGTGCGTGCGTGCATGTGTGTGCGTGTGTGTGTGCGTGCATCTGTGTGTGCGTGTGTGTGTGTGTGTGTGTGTGTGTGTGCGTGAGTGTGTGTGTGTGTGTGTGTGTGTGGTCAGGTGTTGGGGGCACGTGGCCGAGTGCAGGGCTGCTTCAGATGAGCACCTGTGTTCATTAAACTGATGTCCAGAGTCAATAACATTTAGGGGTCCTGTTTCACCTCCCATCTTCTGTCTCTCTCTTGCAAACACACACACACACACACACACACACACACACACACACACACACACACACACACACACACTATGCATTACCATTTAATTATTATGATTACCCTTCCTAGTATAGAGACCACTTCACTAGAAGAGGTCGAAAAAACGTATCACACACAGACACACAGACACAGACACACACACACACACACACACACACACACACACACACACACACACACACACACACACACACACATAGGGAGGCTACTATCAGCCACCATGCACGGCTGCAGCACATTTGATGTGTGACTCAGCAACAAACAGTACCATAAACAGCTGACAGGTTGTTCTCTCTCTCTCTCTCTCTCTCTTTCTTACACACAATTCTTTCTCTCTCTCTCTCTCTCTCTCTCTCTCTCACACACACACACACACACACACACACACACACACACACACACACACACCTTACCTGAGTTTTCCTTGCAGGCACTTTTGGTGATGACATTTTTTTTTTAAATCTCTCCCTCGTTCCCTCTTTTTCTTCACATATTTCTATAGTTTAAATTCTGCATCTATCTGTCTATCTATCTGTCTACCTATCTGTCGTTCCCACACTGGAACAGCCTGTTCTTGTTCCTCTCAGCACAACTGAGAACACACAGCGCAGTCAGTCACGGCCCAGTCACCTAAAATATCCCATCCTGACCAAGATCACACAAGATGACAAAACACCAAACACACTTTTACAGCACACAACTGGGCTTTCAGAAACTGGATACATGGCTTTGACTGAGAACAAGTAGGAGTGTATAGTTTAGTCTCCACAGAACAAACCATGGCGTCAGATCCTTAAGATTACAGTATACTGTACATCTGTCAGCTATTTGAAGATTGAAGTTCAAAATTGGATTTTGATTAAACGTGTTCTGTGTGGCTACGAAACTGACACACAATAGGACAAAAGCACCATTCAGCACAGCCTACTTGTGTAAATTAGCTATTTTCCTTTAACTCCATGTGTATATGTTGGTATAGGGATTTCAAGTATGCTAAATATGCTAGCAGGCTAGGCCTGATTAGCCCATGGCTGCCGCGAGGTGTGTTTCGGAATAGATGTCTGACTGCACAACCCCTTGG
>CM059275.1:18394353-18406853 GCA_030347295.1 Setipinna tenuifilis
CACACACACACACACACACGCACACACACACACTGATACACATTCATGCATACATCGATGCACACACACACACACACACACACACACACACACACACACACACACACACACACACACACACACCCAGCGCGGCTTGTGTAAATGGCGGGTGAAACGGCTCTCTTAAGACATCACAGGGCTGTGGTGGCCGCTGGCCAACCCGGAGGAGAGGTGAGCGGCCAAACGCCAGCACTCACAGGCCGATATGTTCCGTCCACGGAGATTAAAGTTCTCTCAACACAAAGTCCAGCTTCACTTCACTTCACTGTGTGCGTGTGTGTGTGTGTGTGTGTGTGTGTGTGTGTGTGTGTGTGTGTGTGGGGGTCTGTCTGTCTGTAGTGATCTGGTCGATGAATGAAAGAGGAGGTGTTGGAGATAAAGTATTATGACATGCACGCATGCTTGCGTGCTTGTGTGTGTGTGTGTGTGTGTGTGTGTGTGTGCGTGCAGGCGTGTGTGTGCACTTCACAATCACTGCACTCTTGGCGTGTGTGAGTAATTGTATATGCCACTCAGAGCCAAGGCAGGTTGTGTCCTGCTGTGTGTGAGAGAGTGTATGTGTGTGTGAGAACGAGTGTGTGTGTGTGTGTGTGTGTGTGTGTGCGAGACTGTATGTGTGAGTGTGTGTGTGTGTGTATGTGTGTGTGCATGACTCTCCATTGCTCCCCAGACCATGGAAGATTCCAACTCCCCCCCCCACACTCACCCTAAAGAGGTAAAGCGTTACCTCTTTTTCAGTGAATTATAAATTAAACTCTCAGCACCCCCCCCCACCCCCCACCCCCCCAGCCCCCCCTCCGCTGGGTGTTCATAATGCCGGTCGGATTGGGTTTCTGGGTGCAGGTGGGTCGGGCTGGTTCTGCCGGGCTGCGGAGAGGGCTGTGTGGAGTGGACACACACACACACATTCACACATACGTACACACACACACACATTCACACACTCACACACACACACACACACACACACACACATTTACACATACGTACACACACACACACACAGACATTCACACACACACACACTCACACACACACACACACACACATATTCACACATACGTACACACACACACACACACAAACTCACATACACACACATACATACACAGATTCACAGACACACATATATACACACATACAACTCTTCTGAAGGTGCTAGCACACAAACACACACACACACACATACACACTCACACACACACACACACACACACTCCATATCGGCTTTCAGTGCTGGGCTCATGCGCTCTCTGAGGGAAAGGTCAGATGTGCAGGCCTGTGCAGAGGCCCTGATCCACTCCAGGAGGATGCTCTCTCTCTTTCTCTCTTTCTCTCCTTCTCTCTCTCACTCTTTCATTCTGTCTCTCTCGTTCTCTTTCTCTGTCTTTTTCTCTCTTTCTCTCTCTCACTCTTTCATTCTGTCTTTTTCTCTGTCTTTCTCTCCTTCTCCCTGTCACTCTTTCATTCTGTCTCTCTCGTTCTCTTTCTCTGTGTTTTCTCTCCTTCTCTCTCAATCTCTCTCTCTCTCTTTATCTCTCTGTGTTTGTGCAGATGTTGATAAACATGCATACCTATAGTCCACATAATGTTGAATGCGAACACACACACACACACACACACACACACACACACACACACACACACACACACACACACACACACGACCCTGCTCTGGCACTAGAGTTGGGGTAGTTGGGTGGCGATGCCAGTGAGCTCGTGCTGAGAGCCTGGCTGGCATGCTGCCTCTCCAGGAAACAGTGCCCGCTGCCCCACCCTTGGCATGCTGGGAAATGAAGTCTTTGTATCTTTTCTCAGTGGTGGAACCCTAAACCCAGTGTACTCCTATGCCCAGTGTAATCCTAACGGCCATTTTAACCCTGGAATTAGCCGACAGAAGATCCTTTTGGATTTATGATGTAGCCTGAAAGCTGGGTGAGCTGCTAAAAAAAGTGCACTTTTAATATCCAGAACCTAAGAGAGTAGATGTGAGTGAAGAGACAGTGTGTGTGTATGAGAGAGTGTGTCTGTGTGAGAATCTAAGAAAGTAGATGTGAGTGAGGAGAGAGTGTGTGTGTATGAGAGAGTGTGTCTGTGTGAGAATCTAAGAAAGTAGATGTGAGTGAGGAGAGAGTGTGTGTGTATGAGTGTAAGAGAGTAGATGTGAGTGAAGAGAGAGAGAGTGTGTGTGTGTGTATGAGAGAAAGACGGCTGAAATAAGAGACAGAAGAATGGCCCACAATGTTGGGCAACTTAAAAACTTGACAAGACACCAGTACATGGACTCTTTGTAGTTTGTGTGTGTGTCTGTCTGTCTGTCTGTGTATGATGTATGAATATGACAAGGGAAACTGTTTTTTTTATAAAGTCTTTTGGAAGCAACCGACTGTTCATTTATCATGTCAGTTACCCAAGTGAGTTTTAGTAATTGAGTCTAACCACCAGCCTCTTACTGTGGAGACCAAGTCATGTTTACAAGGGCACCGCAGGGAGTTTTGGAGAATACAGGGCTTGCCTGGAACAACCACGGCTCGAGCCTCAGCGTTAAAATCAATTTATGCTGAGCTTCTGGTTGCGGGGCTGAACTCGGGGAGAGAGCGGAACCCTGTCATTTCTTACATTCCAACTCAGGGCAGAGGAAGAGACAGAGAGACTGCACGGCAGCGAGACAGAAAGACAAAGAGAGATGGAGAGGGAGAGAGAGAGAAAGAGAAACAGAGACACAGAGAGAGAGAAACAGAGACAGAGAGAGAGAGAGAGAAAGAGAGAGGATATAATCTTGTTATTATTCTATTGTATTATTATTATTATTGAAATACCAGTCATTTCATTTTTTATGCCTTGGCTATATTGTATACTTAACAGTCATGCCAATAAAGCACATTTTAATTTGAACTTGAGATGGAGAGAGAGAGAAAGCAGGGAGAGAAAGAGACAGAAAAAGAATGAGAGAGAGAATGTGAGAGAGGCTCTTTATGGAGCCAGTCCTCTCCAGGGCCTTTGGAACCCCCTTATTATGACCTGCCCCCACCACCCCCACCCCCAATCAGAGTCTGTCACTCCACCCACCCAACCCCGCCCCGCCCCCTGGACTCTATCCGACCGCTGACTCCAATGTTCTACTCAAGAGGAGATTCTAGAATCTTAAAAAAGAATGTGGAGCATTATCGCCCTGAGGCATTACTGTAAGCCTGGGAACAAACAATAACACACAACTTCACAAGAACAAGCAGGAGCTCTTAAATCTGTCTGTGCGGTGGCGACTGAGGTGTGTGAGAGCCGTGAGAGAGGGTGACCTTTGACCTTTGGCAGAGTAGCTCCACTCCACTGACCCCCCCCCCCCCAACCACCTCTCGTTAGCCGTTAGCGCTGACCTCCGTGCATATATTTCACGCATGCAATGATCCTTATAGCCCTGTGAGGCCCAGCTAGGGGGCATGGCAAGGGCTTAGAGCTCGCAGGTAGAACCGTACAGGTGTTACTATGCTTTGACTTTTAAGAGGAACAAAATCCAGCAAACTGACCCCTTTCTGGAAACATCAAGGGGCATGGGAGCAAACATACACAGACATATGCACACACACACACACACACACACACACACTCCCTGCCTACAGCCCTTCCTCTCATGTACACAAAAACATTCACGCTTACACACACCTGGGTTCAAGTGCACTGGCGCAGTCAAGTTGAAGTGGACCCCCCCCCCAACCTACACACACACACACACGACTGGACCCAGCACTGTTCAAACAGAAGCAGATGGCCCTGGGCTGTGGTAAGATGCATTTAGGCCTGGACGGACAAAAAGTGTTTGCTGATCCCTGTGTCCCTCTCTATCTGTGCGTGGCCGTTTAAACAGGACATAAGTACCGCATACCTGAGAGACTAAATGCCCCCATGTTTGTTTGGCCCCCCGTGCCGGGAACACCAAGGGGCCATCGTAAAAATAATCTGGTGTCTTACGGCTCTAAGAGGAAATGGATGATAACGCTGGTCTGTGTACTGTACCAGTGTACTGACATCCCAACCATTAATGCTCTAAATGGAGATGATGGGAAAGTGCCCACCCCCCCATGCACACATACACACACTCATACACACACACACACAACTACAAACACACATGCAGACACACACACACACAGGCACGCACGCTTCCCTATGGATACTTCGATGTAAAACAAAACTTTGGAATGCAATTTAAACCTCCAATGACAGAGCAAGCAAAGTTGCTGGTAGTTTTCCTTCTTTCTTTTTTTCTTTCTTTCTTGCCTTTTTTCTTTTTTTTCACTTTCCTCTTTTTTTTCGCCGTGCAGTGGTTTCACGGCTCACATCCTTCAGGGAACTAACGACCTCTAACGTCGGACTTGTTTGTTTGGGTCCCTATGTGCTTTTTCTAACGTCGGACTTGTTTGTTTGGGTCCCTGTGTGCTTTTTCGAGATGGCCATTGTTCCTTGTCAGGGCCTCCCGTCGCCTCCTGTGTGTGTAGTGTCCAATCAGGCTGGAATGCCCTAGCTGGTCATTTGGCTGAGGTCTGGCCTGTAACACAGCTTTTGCTTGATCCGCCTGCAGAAACATTGCAGCTGCACCGCAAGGTGTGTGTGTGTGTGTGTGTGTGTGTGTGTGTGCGTGCGTGTGCTGCGCTGACTAAGAGGCCGCTACTGTACGTGGGCGGATGACCAGGCAGGCAGGTGGAGCTGTATCATGTAGCCACGGACGCTGCAGACGTGACTACAGGCAGGTAGATGCTGGCCCAGGGTGGATGCTGGCCCAGGGTGGATCAGGTGTAGCGTGGAAGAGAGATAGAGACAGAGACAGAGACAGAGACAGAGACAGAGAGACAGACAGAGACAGAGTTTAATCTTCTTCAGGTCAAAGATGATAATAAATTATAACATATTGTATATGTTTTAATCTATGTGTGTTTGTCTGTCTGATGTGTGTAATACATGTAATACAGTGCATTACTACTACTAATAATCTATGTGGTTATCTCACATTGCCCACCTGATTTTATGGTTTCTGGCTACGCCCCTAAACAGGAAGTTGATTGTTGTTGCTGGACAGACTGCTCACGTTTTCCTCCTCTCTCTTCTCCTCTTCTCTCCCTTCAGCTTGGATCTCCTCCTTGGCAGAGCTCCCCAGCAGCTGGAAGGGAGCGAGCTGCTTGCACAGGATGCTCCCACCTCCTCCTCCTCTTCCTCCTCCTCCTCCTCCTCGTCTCCTTCCTCCCCCGATGGCGGCCATGATGCTGACTCCGCCCACCCCACCCTGAGCCCCGCCTCCCTCTGGAGAGCTCTGCTCGTCCGAGGCGCCCCGCTAACGAAGTCGACCGTAGCTACCGCCACCGACTCTCCCCGCTCCTCGCTCGCCGACGACAGCACCGACAACGACACGCAGCCTAAGCGGAGAGGTCGTCGCCATGCCAACGGGGGGTCGCGCGGGGGACATCACCCGCACCACCACGGCCACCCGCAGCTGATGCGCGTGGGCTGCGTGCTGGGCACCTGCCAGGTGCAGAACCTCAGCCACCGCCTCTACCAGCTCAATGGCCACAACGGCCGAGATGACTCCTCCCCCATCAACCCCCGCAGCCCCCACAGCTACGGATGAGCCGCCGCCGCCACGACAACGAACGTGGCACACTGACCAAGACAAGACAAGACCATGACATACATCCAAACTATCTTAATTCCTTATCTATAGTTGGTGTTGCTGTTTTTTGTTTTTGTTTTTTTTTTATCTATTTCGTATCGCATAAAAAAGCCTTTCGCCCTTAGAGGCTGATGTAGTCCACACGTTAGTGCCCACCCCCCCCCCCGAACCCCCCATCCCCGACCCCCCATCCCCGACCCCCCCCTTTAAGTTCAGAGTTTCCAGAAGTTTCCCCCGAGGAGTCTCCAGTGCCTTTAGGATGCCTAACCTTTCCTCCAACAACGACCAACGCCCAAGAGTGACTTGCTAGACATGGCTGGACATTTGCAGCACCACTCAGTCCCCCTATCCAGCTACACCCACACACACACACACACACACACACACATAAACACTCACTCCCACCCTTCCCAGGCCACACAGGTGCCTCTGAATTGCCACACTAATCCTGTTAACGTGAGTCTAGAGGCTTTTTAAACCCCCCCCCCCCCCCCTTGCTGGACTGGACCTTGTGATGCCCAACCGTCCCGTCCAGAGTCTCCCATGGCCTCCGATGCCTGTCAGCTTCCCCTTGACCGCGCTCATGGACGACTCTTTCATCTGGAGCTTGGGTCCCACTTGGGCTGGGGATTGGTGGAGGTGTGGGATGGAGAAATGGAGGGGAGGGGAGGAATGGGGTGGGGGGTGGAAGGATGGAGGGGAGGGGTGAGGTGGAGGGGTGGAGTGGAGTGGAAAGTTGGGGATGGGGTAGATAGGGGTAACATAGGATTCAGGGCTGGTGTTGGTTGTGGTGAGGCAGAGAGTGGAGGCTGGAGGCTGGAGGCTGGAGGCTGGACTTGGCTCCTGAAATGGGTCTGAACCCGCTCACCCCTCCCAGGCTCACCACTCTGCCCTGCACCGGAGTCCAGTCTCCACCAGGCCACCCAGCGTCAAAGGAACACCTCATCACCTGGCCTAGACCCATCCCTCCGTCCCTCCGTCCCTCCATCCCACCGTCTTGCACTCCTTCCCTTCTTTGTGTCTCACACAAAAAAAAAAAATATATACACACTGAGAGTGGACTGTGGCAACATAATCAGTTAGCATTTTTCAGTTTTTTTTTTTTTTTTTTTAACTTTGCAGTCATTGCTACTGTACCAAGAGCAGAGTATTCACCGGGGTTTAATTTTTTTTCTTTTCTTTTCTTTTATTTTGCAGTCATTGCTTCTGTCTCAAGAGCACAGTATTCCATGGGTATGATGCGTACATTCCACCAGCTCCCCACCAGCCTGTTCCCTATATGTGTGTAATGGGCTCATATGCAGCATATACAATATGGGGACTAAAACCATGACCTCATAATTCATGACTTCAGTTAAAGCAGCCATTAGGGTCCCATTGTGCTGGGGTGTGTCATAGTCCTCTGTTCACAGACAGCTATCACAACACACACACACACACACACACACACACACACACACACACACACACACACACAAATAAGAAAATCTCATTGCTTCTTGACAGTGTTTGAAAACCCTCTGCATCAGCCTTTGCATCTTTGACACAAACAAACACAAATACACACCTGCACCAAAACACACATGATGGTCCCTGCGTACGTCCCATGACTCTTTGTAAGTTATTTAAATGATGCCATGGTACAGGGAGCAGGTCCTCTGTAATGCAGAGCAATTATATTTATTCCAAGGCCATGCTTGCTCCACTTCTGTTTGGGGCCTTAACAAATGTTTAGTTACACATTTAGTTCAAATGTGGCCGTTTTATTGCAAAATTAAAGATCATAGTCTGACCAAAATTTCAGGAGACGCGGAGCCAAGGTTTAAATCCGCAGGCGGCATTCCATACGTGTTGCATGTCGGCTATTCCGAGAGTTTCCCCCCCTTTTTTTATTCTGGACGGTAATGGGCACGTCTGAAAGCGTGGGTGGATGCGTGCCGCTAAAAATACCCTGCCGGGACACAGCTCCTGCTGTTTTAGACACCTTAGTGCAGTCTGCCATGCTGCCCCTTCAAATCACAAGCTCTTACACAGTCCCTGTGAAAGGGCTGACCACATATCACCCCTGAACACCAACATCCAACCCTCAACCCCAGCCCCACCCCCACCCCCAGGCTGTGTGTACAGTATTAGCTGCTGTTTCACACTTTCATCACCAGGAGATTAAAATAGTTGTCGCAATTCGCCTAACTCCCCTCCCCGTCCCCTTGCCCCATCTTCCAATCCGTCCACCCTCCCTGACTTCTCTCCACTTGAAATGGCTGGTTTGTTTGTTTGTTTGTTTGTTTGTTTATTTATTTATTTATTTCATTTCCCACAAAGTCCTCGAGTCGACTCCATTGTCCCCCCTGAGTGTGGCCAGGGCAGTGGCTAATTACTATGTTCTCTCCCGTGCTCCCCCTTTTTTCGAATACGTAACTGTTCTTGTAATGCCGGGTTTTAAAATACTAGTGTTGATTTGAGGTGAGAGGGAAAATAGAACGGCAGAAAAACACGGGTATTTAGGCCTGATTTTAGTCCATTCCAGTACTTCACTCAAAAGGTCAAAGGTCGATTCCCACAGCTCTCCCAAAAAGCAAGTCCATCTAACCGCAAAAGATAAACAAAAACACAATAGTTCATTGGATTAGCAAACCACCAAAATGATCTGGTTATACTTGACATGTGATTTTAAATCATTTATCTTCTTTTTGTTTTTGTTTTTTTGTGGTGATCTACATCATGCCATAATATACTCTTTTTTCTTGTTTGCTTTCTTGCTTCATTCTCTTCTCTCTCTCTGTCTCTATTTTGCTGGTCTCTCTATCTGGTCAATGTTAATCTTTAAGTTGCTGTAATCCGATTTCTTATTGGCGGGTTGATGAGTGTGGGATCTATCCTTGATGGTGGTCTAGAGAAGCAGAAGGAGGGGTAGGTGGGTGGAGGTGGAGGTGGGGGCGGGGGGAGTGGGGTGGTTCGAGGACGTTCTGTCTTTGGGGACACGGGGGCGGGGTTGCCGTCGGTAACCTGTGACCTTCGTTGACCTTTGAGAGGATGATCTGTCGAAAGTCTTTGCTCTCTCTCTCTCTCTCTCTCTCTCCATCCCTCCTTCTCTCCCTCCAAAACACACATGGTTCTTCTGTGGCTGTAATGGATCATAATCATTGTCTCGTGAGTCTCCTGATTAAAAGGCTTTTGTTGAAACGCTGAGAAACCTGGTGGATCTGTGCTCTGAAGAAGCGCCTGCCCCATGTGACTGCAGACGTGTGTGTGTGTGGATGTGTGTGTGTGTGTGTATGAGAAGTGTGTGTGGCGTCATTGCTGCCTAGGAAAAGTAGGCGGCTTATTCCTGAGACCTTTGTCCCATTTGAGCCCCTGCACTCCTTGTTTATCAGGAAAAAAATACCTCCCACTCTCTTGGTCCTATTAGCCGAATGTATGTAGGATTGTTTGCTTTTAAAGTGGCGCAGTCAGGGGTATTATATCCGATACCATGTGCGTGTGTGTGTGTGTGTGCATGTGTGTGTGTGTGTGTGTATGTGATTGTGAGAGAGCAGGAGGTTTATATAGGGTTATACCTATTTTTAATTCTGATGTAAGGTCAAGTGGTGTCTTTATGAAATAAGTAAATAAACACCCAGTAGATGCACTTTAAAGAGGACAAATGGTATTTATCAAACACCATTGGTCGAGGATGTGAATTAATCCACATGAATGCTGTTGAAACTTGAGTTGTATTGTTCTTGATGGTTTAACAAGGCTGTGTATAAATGTGTTAAGAAAAAGAAGATAAAAATATAATCCTGTAGAGGTCCACCCTATGTTGGGGAAATCTGGGTGTCCCAACCAGTGCCTGTGCACTCTCTTGTGAATATTCATCATTCGTCATTATCGTTATCATTATTCATCTGAGTATTTAAGTGAATGTATTTATCTTTAAGTTATATGTTTGTATATTCTATATATTTGTCACCAAAGACTCTTTTATTTATCGCCTCCTTCGTCTACTGGGCCCCCCCGCCCCAAGGATGTGTTGTCGCCGTGGGGTGACAGGAGGTGGCCTTTCTTTAACGTCCAGGCCTATCGGTAGTGTCACTGTCACACTGTTCTGTGCTTTTCCAAATAAAGACTACTCACTGTAGTGAGACTGCCGGGATCCAGTGGCTTTTATTTCAGTAGGATGACTCCTAGCTGTCGCGATTAGCAATGTAGCCTTTCATAACTATAAGACTAGGCTACACTGCACTGCATGTACCAGCTAGGGTTATTAGCAATGTAGCCTTTCATAAATATAAGACTAGGCTACACTGCACATACTCCTAGCTAGCGTTATTAGCAATGTAGCCTTTCATAACTAGGCTACACTGCACATACTCCTAGCTAGTGTTATTAGCAATGTAGCCTTTCATAACTATAAGACTAGGCTACACTGCACTGCATGTACTAGCTAGGGTTATTAGCAAGACTTTCAAAAATATAAATCTAGGCTACACTGCACTTCATGTACTAGCTAGCGTTATTAGCAATGTAGCCTTTCATAACTATACGAGTGCACTGCAATGGATGTACACCTAGCTACTGTGCTAGCACCACAGATACTGTAACTCTACTGTGTCTACATACATAACCACAGATGTCTCAGATATATTTCATCAGTAATTATCTATTTTACTGGTAATATTCAATATGCTTGAATTCAACATGTTGTTAAATAGGCCTACGTAGTAAATAGTACAGTAAATGAACATAGTAAACAGCATAGTAAATATCATACAGACATGCTTTAATGTGCTTTACAATAATAAAGCAAGGAACAGTAAATAGTAAAAAGAAAAAATACAAGGTTTTTAGTGCTTGTGTTTAGCATTTTAGTACCTTACAAATATATTTTATTCACGCGAAAGCACATACTACATGAATGCTAGTGAATGATAGTGGATGTTGTGTGTGTGTGTGTGTGTGTGTGTGTGTGTGTGTGTGTGCGTGTGTGTGTGTGGGTGTTGATGTAAATGAAGTAAATGAATATAGCCATTGGGAGGTAGATGTCATACACCCAAAGTTATTACTGATTACAGTGTTACTTCAGTGTGTGTGTGTGGAGTGTGTCGGAGGTGGGTTTCATGCACCCAAAGTTCCTTTGTTCATAATAACATACTATAGTTACACACGCACGCACGCACACACACACACACACACACACACACACACTAGGCCACAGGGGATAGCTGGAGAACAGAAGCATAGCGGGTAAATTTCCCGACTGCCAGCAAGGAGACTTGTAGTCACACACTCTTTGCCCAGATACACACACACACACACACACACACACAGTATTTGCCCAGTCACGCTGACAAACACACAACCACTTGCGGAGCCACATTTTTTCCAGGTCACAAACACACACACACACTGGAAGTTTTTTTTTCCCTTCCTGTCACGTCCACACATCGGTCAGATGTAGCATATGCCCGCGCGCACACACACACACACACACACACACACTTACACACACGCTCTTTGGCCACTCTCTCGAATCAGGCCATACCAGGAGGAGGTTGAAGTTAATGTATCACCACACACACACACACACACACACACACACACCACATGAGCAGAGCAGATGTCAGATCATCAGACCATGAGGTAAGGGGGACAGATCAACTGACTGAACAACTCCAATGTCACAGACTCCAAATATACAGTACGTTCAGCTTGTGAATACCAAATACAGGACTATTGCAGACAGGCTGGGCGTTTGAATGCTGGGCAAGCAATTGAAAGCAGTGTCGGACCATGTATCGCTTTATAGAAACACATCTAGGTTTTATTTTGGGTGCTTATTCTCATAGCACTCAAAATAGCAATGGCTAGCCCGGCTGTTGCATCAAGCACGTAGATGGAGCTTGGTCTGGCAAAGATCCCATAGACAGGAAGTATTCAGAGGCAGGATCAATGAGCGTCTTTCAAATGCCTCTGTATACTACCGGACAGAGCTACAACCAACCAGACCACTGATTTTGGTGACGTATGTGTAGTGTTCGTTTTTCATTGGTGCCCGATTTGTCGGGCACAGGAACAGGCGAGAATAGGCAGATTGGTCAGACAGACTTGAACGTGAAATCCTATACAGCGTCATAGGAAGTATGGGTGGGCCCAGGCTAATATTTGCATAAAATTACAACACATATTACATCTGTTTTCTTTTTCAGTGGGACATACTGTAATTTTAAGGAACTAAGTAACTATATTTAGTTAGTTATATATGAACTATACTATAACTACTGAACTATAACTATATGAACTAACTATTGAGCTAGTTCATATTAGAACAGGATAAACACGGCCAACGTGTTTCAGCCACAGTGTAGGCCTCTTTCAGAGCTTGTCACATCCCATTCCCACTTATATACACACACATCATCAACTAGTGCGCAGGTAAACATTCAGCTGATGAGGTGGAAACATCACTTCCCTAATACAATGAAATGTCAATTTAAAGGTGTACTACAATACAAACAAAAGTTCTATTTGTGACGTTTTGGCAGCCGTTGGACTGGTGTTACGCCATTTAAATGTCATTCACAGCTCAACTAGACACACCTGAAGCATCGATTTCAGTGGAACATCACACACACAGACAATCACTCTTTCTTTCTGTCTTCACATGCACACACACACACACACACACACACACACACAACACAAACACTGTTTCTCTTTTACTCTCTCTCACACACATGAACACACACACAGACAGAAATCCTCTCCCAACGTCTTTTTGTCTCCCACGCACACACACACACACACACACACACTCATGTCA
>CM059275.1:18411853-18416853 GCA_030347295.1 Setipinna tenuifilis
AAGGATGAATGCACGCACGCACACACACACACACACACACAAACACACTCACACACACACACACACACACACACACAGGCTGAATTATGCAGGCACAGCTCAACATAATACAGTACCCTTCTTCCAGGCTTACTCAGCAGAAAGTCTCCTTTGCAAACTGGGTCAAGGGTGAGCGCAGCTCAGGACTGAATGAAGCATACACCTTTCAAGTGTATTGGCTTTTTCTGTGTGTGTGTGTGTGTGTGTGTGTGTGTGTGTGTGTGTGTGTGTGTGTGTGTGAGTGAAAGAGAGAGAGAGTTTGCGTGTATGTGTGCGTGTGTGTGTGTGTGGAGGAAGAGAGACGGTATGTGTATGTGAGCGCAGCTCAGGATTGAATGAAGCACACACCTTTCCAGCGTATCGGCTTTTTCTGTGTGTGTGTGTGTGTGTGTGTGAGAGAGAGAAAGAGAGAGTTTGTGTGTGTGTGTGTGTGGAGGAAGAGAGAAAGAGACAGGGTATGTGTATGTGTGTGCAATTATGCATATGTGTATGGTATGTGTATGTACATTTGTGTGTGTGTGTGGAAAGAGAGAGAGAGAGAGTGTACAGTATGTGTGTGTGTGTGTGTGTGTGTGTGTGTGTGTGTGTGTGTGTGTGTGTGTGTGTGTGTGTGTGTGTTGAAGAACAACTGTAAGGAATTGTTTGAAGTGAGACTGCTTCTAAGGCAGCTTCAGGCTCCATGGAAAATGGACACACACACACACACACACACACACACACACACACACTCACACACACACACACACACACTCTTACTTCACCTTTCCATTCATTCGGTGCATAACAGGACACCTTGGTAACTGTTATCCCTTAAGGTGGTGTATTGGGAGGGTGGACTTTCTGTGTGTGTGTGTGTGTGTGTGTGTGTGTGTGAGAGAGAGAGAGAGAGAGAGAGACTGTATGATAAAATGTATGTCAGATAAAGTGTATGCTGGATACAGAGTATGATAAAGAGTGTATTCTAGACAGTGTGTGCTAGAGAGATAGCATGCTCGAGAGAGTGTGTGCTAGAGAGTGTGTGCTTAAAAGAGATAGTATGATAGAGTGTGTATGCTGGATAGAGTGTGTATGCTGGATAGAGTGTATGATAAAGAGTGTGTGTTAAAGAGTGTATGCTGAATAGAGTGTGTATGCTGGATAGTGTGTATGCTGGATAAATTGTATTATAAAGAATGTGTGTTAAAGAGTGTATGCTGGATAGTGTGTATGCTGGATAGTGTGTATGCTGGATAAATTGTATTATAAAGAGTGTGTGTTAAAGAGTGTATGCTGGATAGAGTGTGTGTGCTGAGCTGTTGTGCAGATGGGAAACATGTGGAGGACGAGTGGAGACTAAGAGAAGTGTGTCAACTATCTGTCACTGCTGTCACATATACCCACACACACAATTCCTTCTCTCTGTGTCTTTCACACACACACACACACACACACACACACACACACACACACACACACACACACACACACACATACACACACACACACACACACACACACACAACCTTTCATTTCTATCCTCATGGGGTACTCTCTTTGACTCCCATTATAATATAACTAAAGAATGCTAAACCCATCCCTAACCATAACCTGTCAGTAAAGCAATGTTTTGGCACTTTTTGTTTCATCAGTAATAACAACATAACCAAGAAAAACACTGTTAGACTAGTGCGGAACACAATCTGTTCCCCACAAACCACCCCTTGCCTGGTTTTCCTATCTAAGTAGGGAATATTTGTGCCCCATATGTGTAGGTTTCACTGATGCACACACACACACACACACACACACACACACACACACACACACACACACACACACACACACACACACATACACACACACACTCACGTTTCCTAAGATGAAAGATGGCAGCCTGGAGCTCCAAGCTAAACAGGTATATCCCATGACTGCACAAGTATGTCAGCTCCCCACTGAAACATCTTTCCTGCCTCTCTCTTTCTCTCTCTCTCTCTCTCTCTCTCTCTCTCTCTCTCTCTCTCACACACACACACACACACACACACACACACACACACACACACACTCTCTCACACACACACACACACACACACACACACACACACACACACACACACACACACACACTCAATGAACACACAATGAACCATATTTCCTGTTACCTCCAGACGGATTGATAAATCTTACACTTCCCTCTCTCATGGTAAAGGAACCGAAACTGAGCTTAAAGAAACTCTACTGATACAGACAATGTAAAAATGAACAGCTTGGTCCACACACACACTCCTGCTTCATGCACTACGCACATGGAGACACTCACACACACCTACACACACACACACACACAGATATACACACACACACACTCTCGGTCATGATATACGTACATATGGATACCCTAATCTCACACACTCATCTCACTACTTGCCCATACCTATTTCAGTCTCTCTCTCTCTCACACACACATGCACACACACACACACACACACACACACACACACACACACGCAAGTGCACATACACACACACACACACACACACACACATACACACACACACACACACACACACACACACACACATGTAACAGGAGCGCATACTTGGCCAGCTCCCTCTACTAAAAGTGCAGGGCAGCCTACACTCAGCAGTGCACATACATTTCCTTGGATAGATCACTTTCACACTCCTCTCTCTCTCTCTCTTTCTCTCTCTGTTTTTCTCTCTTCCTTATCCCTCTTTACTTGCATATACCTCTCCCTCTGGCATTCTGTAGCTGACTCTGTATTAGTCTTTCTACTTCTTTTATTCGTCTATCCATCCTTCCCTCCATTCATCCCTCCCTCCCTTCCCTCTTCTCTTCTTTCCCTTTCTATCTCCCCCTCCTTTCCTTTCTCTTTCTCCCTCTTTTCCCACTCTACCTCTTTCTCCCTCCTTCTCTGTCACGCTCTTCTCCTTCCTCCCCATCTTTCCATCTTTCCCCCCTCTCTGTCTGTCTTTCCCTTCTCTCTCTCACTTTCTCTCTCTCTCTCTCTCTCTCTCTCTCTCTCTCTCTCTCTCTCCCTCTCCCTCTCTCTCCGTGCTGTCTCCAGCAGGGGTCCATGAGAGGTCCATGCCTCTGCTCAAAGATGGATCTGCTGGGTTCAAAGAGCTGCGTTCCAGAATCGGAGGGGAGCCCGGTGTGATCTACTGTATTCCGTATCCACGGTGACGGCGGAACATGCCTCCCTGACAGCTTTATGATGTCACAGGGTCAAGAGTTCCGGGGGCAGGGTGTCGGGTTCTGAACTACAGTGGCCCTGTGTAGGGTTAGGCTGTTGCATAAGGAGGGGGGGCGTGGGGGGGTAGGGGGGATAAAGAGGCAGAGAAAAGGGGTTCATTGACCCAGTGACTGCAGCTGTCACATGCTTAGATGGAAAAGGGGGGAAAGGTGGTCAGAAAATGAGAGAAAAAGAGGTAGAGAAAGAAAGAAAGAGAGAGAGGCACACAGAAAAGGAGATGGAGCAAGAGAGAGAAAAGAACAGAGAAAAAAAGATTATAGAGAAAGAGAGAGAGAGACAGAGAGAGAGAGAGAGAAAAAAGTTTGCTGGGTACATGAACTCAGTGACTAAAGCTCCTCCATATGTCACACAGAGAGATGGAAGGGGGGAAGGGAGATGAGGAAAAAGAAGGGAAAAGAGGAAGAGAGTGAGAGAGAAATAAAAGACAGCAGGTTCCCAAAGAAGAGCGATATCTCCTTTCAAGGAAGCCATGGCAGAACTGGACAGCTTCCTGTATAAGTATTAGGTGCATGATCGATATGAAATAGTAGATGATTTTTAAATATGCACAAAAGTACAGGTATATTACTCTATATTTAGCCATGCAGGTTCAGAAAGCTGTGTGTGTGTAATAATGTGTGTGTGTGTGTGTGTGTGCACATGTGTTTTAGTGTGTGTGTGTGTGTGTGTGTGTGTGTGTGTGTGTGTGTGTGTGTGTGTTTGTGTGTGTGTGTGCATGTGTTTTAGTGTGTGTGTGTGTGTGTGTGTGTGTTTGTGTGTGTGTGTGTGTTTGTGTGTGTGTGTGCATGTGTTTTAGTGTGTGTGTCTGTGTGTGTGTATTGTGTGTATTGCATATGCATGTGACTGTACGTACGGACTGTCAAGGACTGACAAATGCAATTCTCAGTCCTCCTCACAAACACTCAAGATACCACAAACAGCGTTGGCCACATTATATTTGGATTTGGATAGTAACAAACCATCTGTTGAAACTCTGTATTTGGTTAAGATTAGGGTTAGGGCTACAGTCAGATTAATCTGATAAGTCACTAAATAAACAACATGAAACTGAATTTCAACAAACCATCAGTAAAGTCTCCGTGGCCTGACTATTCAAATAAAGTCCTTACCCGAATGGTTCATGGCTACATGAGGTGACAGAGCCCTCCTGAGGTCAAAAGGTCAAGTTTGTAACACACAACCCCCCAATGGCTTTCATGCTAGTGATCAATTAACCTACCAACCTCTGGAGATGCCACACACTCGATCCCACCCCGTCCCCCACTGCTAGGCCAAACCTGCTCGACACGCCACATTGTTGTTCACACTTTCTGGGAACGCCGGCTGAAACTAGGCATTCTGGGAAGTCATGGAATGCCGTGGGACTCCTGACGCCTGTGTGGGGATGTAATTAAGCCACACGAACACACACACACACACATACACACACACACACACACACACCAGTCTTATATGCACGTGCATTCTCCTCTCTCTCTCTCTCTCTCTTACATACACACACATACACACACACACACACACACACACACAAACACGCACACACACCCACACGCACACACACACACACACACACACACACACACACACACACACACACACACACACACACACACAGTCTCTGACACCAATCTTACATGCACATGCATTCTCCTCTCACAAACACACACATGCAGTTACTCAGCAGGATAGACAGACACACACACA
>CM059275.1:18421853-18431853 GCA_030347295.1 Setipinna tenuifilis
GGACGAGTTAATTAGTGAAATCACCTGTATTGAGAGCAGAAGGAATACTGTACATGGCAGGACTTTACTTCCTCAATCCAGTTTGTCCGCCTCTGTGTGAGGCAAACATGGAGTCTCTCGCACGGTCAGCATTTTCCATCGTTAGGAACAACGGGCCCGCTCCACTCCTCGAGGGACCTACTGTATGTTTGTTTGGGTGCGAGTCAAAAACCAAATCAAGTAATAACCTTAAGAGAATGCACTCTCTCTCTTTCTCTTTTTGGTATACTGATTTATTGGACCACAACCGCATGCGTTTTGGCCCCAGGCCATCATCAGTGTGGCCTTTTCCATTGCGTAACTTTACGCCACTGTGGTCTTTTTTTATTAGCTGAAGATTGGAGTCTCTTTATGATAATTATTTATATTTATTATAACCGAAACACGGCAAAGTAATATTTTAACATTCTGTCTCAGTTATCAGTTATACAAACTTTCCTGACTTGTTAAATTTCAAATGCTGAAATACATTGTAAACACAACATATATATAGATATAGATTCAACAGGGTCTATACCTGTTCAATGATAATAAAGATCTTGATCTTGAATCTCCTTTTGTAAGCCGCTTTGTATAAAATGTCTGCTAAGTGTAATATAATGTAATGTAATGTAGTGTCTGCTAAATGTGATGTAATGTAATGAATCTTAAGTCTTGAATAGCTCTCCACTTAAACATGTTTGTCCGTGTGTGCAGGTGCTTTGTCTGATAGCTGTGATGAATTAGCAGAAGAGCTAGCTGCTGCGTCATGTCAAATTTTTCCAACGACTCCACGACCGTTCTTTTATTCTGGGAAAAACACCGTCCGCAGCTTTAACTATTTATAAGCCCTAATGCAAACACAGGCAAGCCTGAGTACACAGTAGGACAGATGCATGCCAGTATACAACAAACTGGATTTAATTCATTGAAAGACACTTTTTGTGTTGACATACTGTAACTACGGGAGATCAGGTGTGACCATATTTGGAATAGGTTCACCCACACACACACACACACACACACAGTCATGCAAACAGAGACACACACACACACACACACACACACACACACACAGTCACACAAACAGACACACACACACACACACACACAGTCACGCAAACAAAAACACATTTCCTAAAACAACCATGATTGACAATGTCATGATACCTGTTGAATGATGAATACACAGGTATGAATGATCGTTTACACTGTTAACATAAAAGTACAAAAAACTGTCAATCAATCACCTTTGATGGAACACCTGTCAAGAAACAACCTTCCCTTTTCCGGCCCGCACTGCACTCCAGCCTAAACAAACAGTCCAGCCCAGCCCCGACTGACCCTGCCAGGAACTACTGCTCACAATCACTCGTCTGCAATCAGTCACCGTTTCGTACACGAGTGTCAGCATTGCTCTCAGCAGTGCGGGGAAGTGGCCATGCTGAAGTGGGTACACACACACACACACACACACACACACACACACACACACACACAAACATATGTGGGTACGGTCCTGAGGCCTTAGTCACACGGATGACCAGAAAACCCCTCTGTGCCTGTCACTGGCTAGGTGGCATCATTTCTATCAAACACACACACACACACACACACACACACACACACACACACACACACACACACACAAACGTCTCCACTTGTCACTGGTTAGATGGCTCCATTTCTATCAAACACACACACACACACAAACCTCTCCACTTGTCACTGGCTAGATGTCCCCATTTCTATCAAACACACACATACACACACACAGACCTTTCCACTTGTGACTGGCTAGACGTTTCTGTCACTTAGTCAAGAGGCACAGGTGACAGGTATTTTAATCCCTCACACATCTGTGTCAATGGCCGTGCCTCCCTCATTAGTAAGTGCTGTCTTTCCCTCAACCCATCAAATAGCCTTTTTGCCTATTTCTGGCCCGCCTCGACGGCTATGGTGGGAAAGGCTGTGCCTGTCTCATCTCCGCGATTCGCCAAGTCACACCTAACTACAAATGGCAACTTGCAGCTTATGTCCTCCTTTTTGCCAGCTTATGTCCTCCATTTTGTAAGTTGCTTTGGATAAATGTGTCTGCCAAATGCAATGTAATGTAATGTAATGGCAACTAGTGACTTTACTTGGTCCGCCTGGTTTGTGTGACTGAGGGATGGCTGAGGGGTTAATGCCTGACCAAGCGCACTGTATGGGTCACAATCACTCGTCTGCAAGCAGTCACCGTTTGGTACGCGGACGAGTGTCAGCATTGCGCTGGGCAGTGCTGGGCAGTGGCCATGCTGAAATGGGTACACACACACACACACACACACACACACACATACACACACACACACACACACACACACACACACACACACACACATATATGTGGGTAAGGTCCTGAGGCCATAGTCACACAGCACTGTATGGGTCATTACTGACCTTAAGTCTGTATTCTGTATGGGTTACCTTATGTCTATGGTCTGTGGCCTGTGGCATGATGTATGCTGTTATTATGAGGCTGAGGGGTTTTTGGCTGATCAAGGGCATGTTTGACTCAGTCTGCTGTCTCCTGTCCAGTTTCATCGCCCCTCTCCGCCATTCAGTGTAAAAAATAACACACCCCTTTAGTTCAATGCCCTGTTCTAAGGTCGTGTGTAAAAAGTATAAGCACACACACACACACACACTCCCTCTCTCTGACGCACACACACACACTTACACTGACAGGTCTGACACCTTGTCACCTCGTACACAAGAGCACTCATTTGTGGCAGTAAACACTGTCTGTATTACACACACCCACACACACACACACACACATACACATGCACACACACTGCACTCACTGACACTAGAGAACTCGGTCTAGCTTTCTCAGACGTATATCTGTAGTCTGTTACGCACACAGCCACTCTCAAATAAAGCAACCATGACCCTAACCCTGAACTACCCGTAGCCTTACACACACACACACACACACACACACACGAACACAGAGAGTGTGAATTCCACGAAATCTCCACGTCATTCTGTCCAGACACTACTCTTACCTAACTATGTACACCTGTAGTATCACACACACACGTATGCAGATATGCACACTAAGGGCTCTATTTTCACGATCATATGCGCATTGTCTAAAGTCTGTCGCGCAAGTTGCTTTGGGGGCGTTCCCGACACAATTTGGTATTTTCACGGCGGAGAAAGCGAACATTGCGCCAGGCGCATCGTTCAAAAGGGTTGGGTTAAGTTACTTTATTAGTCATGGGTGTGTTTTGGGCGTAACATACAATTAACCAATGAGAATTTATACTCTCATTCCCTTTAAGAGCCAGCGGGCGCATTGTCCATAGCCTGTTGTTATTACGATGGCGGATTTACCCGGACGGGAGGAGCTTTTCGGTGGAGGAGACCGATCTGCTCGTGCGTGAAGTAGAAGCGCGTGAGTAGTTAATATTCGGGGATGTAAAGAATCCCCCCAAACCTCCGCGGGTCATAAAAGTATGGGAGGAAATATCTTCAATAATTGTGTCCTCCTTTGGCAAGAAGAGAACTTTCGAACAGTGCCCAAAGCGGTACAACAAGGTTAGAAGACGTGAAACAAGAGCTTTAAACTCAAAGGAAACATCAAAAATCAAAGGTGGAGGTCCATCAAACCATTAGTCCACTACTTTTCTTTTTGATGATTAGTGCATTTCATTTCTTACAACTTGCCGCGCTGTTTATTAAATAAACTGCAGAACATTGCAATCGCTGTTTATTTGAAACGACAAGAGAAACTGCAGAACATTGCTATAAACTGCAAACCATTGCTACACTCTTATTATTGGTGCCTGTTTGCTTATTAAAACATAAAAATACATCGCTATACAGGCTATACATGTTGCAACTTTTCTGCCAGTTCAGCTCGCCTCTCTGGGGCAGCAGCAGGTACATCGGGGTTCAACGCGCTGTGCGCCGAAAGCGGTACAACAACGTTAGAAGACCGGAAACAAGCCTTAAACTTAAAGGAAACATCAAAAATAAACGGAAGGTATAGGTCCATCAGACCATTAGTCCACTAGTTTTCTTTTTGATGATTTGTCCATATAATTTCTTACAACTTGCCACGCTGTTTATTTAAAACGACAAAAGAAATTGTAAATAAACTGCAGAACATTGCAATCGCTGTTTATTTAAAACGACAAAAGAAATGGTAAATAAACTGCAGAACATTGCTATAAACTGCACAACATTGCTATATTCTCATTATTTGTGCATGTTTGCTTACTAAAACATACAAATACATAGCTATACAGGCTATACATGTTGCAATTTTTCTGCCAGTTCAGCTCGCCTCTCTGGCGCAGGTACATCGGGGTTCAAAGCGTTGTGCGCCTCTAAAATAGCTTTTCAACAATGCGCCAGTGACGAAAAAGCACCTTTTTATTAATCAGAAGCGCAAATGGTTTCTACGTCCTCATAATAGCATCTGGTGCGCTTTGCGCCAGACCACACCTTTTCTTTTCGCTGAGCCGCCCGTCACGGCGCAATGTCATCTGCTATCTAGACAACGTGATTTTTTGCCTGAAAAAATGAACGTTGCGCTGGCACAGAATAGCAATGACAGCATGCGCATGTCGCGAATGCACAATGCGCCGCGGCAAAATAGGGCCCTAAGACACATACACATACACAAACACAGTGTGGGATTGTGTGTGAGAGAAAGAGAGAGAGAAAGGGCGAGCGAGAGAGAGAGAGAGAGAGAGTTAAGCAGCTAAAACTAAAAGTTCCACGTCAGTGTGTAGCCACTGCTCTTACCCAATGCTGAATGAGTGAGTGAGTGAGTTAAATGAGTGAGTGAGTGAGTGAGTGAGTGAGTGAGTGAGTGTGTGAGTTAAGTGAGTGTGTGTGTGAGTGAGTTAAGTGAGTGTGTGTGTGTGAGTTAAGTGAGTGTGTGAGTGAGTTAAGTGAGTGTGTGTGTGAGTGAATTAAGTGAGTGTGTGTGAGTGAGTTAAGTGAGTGTGTGAGAGTAAGTAAGCGAGTGTGCACATGGCATTTGGCTTAGTGTACTTGGCCACTGCTCCTCTCCCAAGGGATGGCACATTACACCTGCCTTTACCTGCCCAACCAGCACCAGGACTGCACACTACACCTGCCTTTACCTGCCCAACCAGCACCAGGACTGCACACTACACCTGCCTTTACCTGCCACAGGACTGCACACTACACCTGCCTTTACCTGCCACAGGACTGCACACTACACCTACCTTTACCTGCCACAGGACTGCACACTACACCTACCTTTACCTGCCACAGGACTGCACACTACACCTACCTTTACCTGCCACAGGACTGCACACTACACCTGCCTTTACCTGCCACAGGACTGCACACTACACCTGCCTTTACCTGCCACAGGACTGCACACTACACCTGCCTTTACCTGCCACAGGACTGCACACTACACCTGCCTTTACCTGCCACAGGACTGCACACTACACCTACCTTTACCTGCCACAGGACTGCACACTACACCTACCTTTACCTGCCACAGGACTGTACACTACACCTACCTTTACCTGCCACAGGACTGCACACTACACCTGCCTTTACCTGCCACAGGACTGCACACTACACCTACCTTTACCTGCCTAACCGGTGACAGGGCTCCACAGCACTTTAATGTACACACTCTACTCAAACCACTTTTATAACCTACATATCTCTCATTTAGTCGTTTATTCTACATTCTGTTATTTATCTTCATCTTCATAAATGATATATTCATAACTTATTTACTTGTAAGTTGTAACTAATGTATTTGGCGAAGTAGGTTAAAAGTCTGGTGTATTTTAACATAGGTGGTCATTCTCGTACAATAAGCCCCAACAGAGTGATGCAGGACCACGATGTGAAGCAGTGGTGTTTGATTTCCTATCTTAATCTCTGCCTGGCACAGGTTAGGCATCTCTCTGATTGTGTGTGTGTGTGTGTGTGTGTGTGTGTGTGTTTGATTTCCCAACTTAATCTCCGCTTGGCACATGTTAGGCATCTCGCCGATTGCCACAGAGGCAACGCCTGTACGGATGAGTCTCAGCACTCTCAGCTATACGAGACGGAGTAACCTACGGCCCAAGAAAACACTTCCCTTAATGAAGCCTTCCACGCAGGGCACAGCCAGAGAGGACCGGCTCAAACCCCTCCCGCCTGGACTTAGCCTTCATTCATTCGTGCTTATTCATGCACATGAACTCATCTCAGTCTCTCTGCTGTGGGCTTTCAGGACATGTGGCAGGTACAGGGAAGAAGACAGAGACACACACAGCAGCTTCTTTTAAACTAATCACCCTCCACCCCCCCCTCACCCCAGGCTTTAGTTTCCACAAAGGACACCTTTATCCGTCCACATAACGAAACACACGCAGGCTACACGTACATTACGCTAATTTATAAGCACATAAGAAGCTAGATGTACATTACACTAATTTATCAGCACATTATTAGCCTAATTCATCACCACAAAACAAGCTAGATGTACATTAGCCTAATTTATCAGCACTGCGGGCTGTCTGAGCTGTAATCCACAGCCACTTACATTTAGTACGTCTTCCCCCACTCCCCCTCCCATCACCTATCCCACCCCTACCCTTCATCATAAGTAGACAGCCATCCACCCCCCAACAGCTGCATTCTATTGCATACATTATTCCCCCTCCTCATGCACAATACAGGCTGACAAAAACAGCAATTTCACTGCATGTCTGTGAAGATTCTCATTCATCCAGCTCATGTTAGTCAAATGAGCTACGTTGTAACCAGCTGAAGTTCTTAGTAGCTTTAGTAGCTTCTTTTAGTAGCTACTAAAAGAATTCCAGCTGCTTACAACTTTTGACAAACCTTTGCTCATTTGACAATTTCACTGCATGTTTTACTTTACTCTAAAGTAGCTCTACTTTGTGACAACCTAGCCTGGGCACGCCCATACTTCCTTTAACGCTGCATTTCAATTTCGCCTTGAAAGTCAGTCTGGTCAAGCTGCCTGTCTACACCGTTTCTACATTAACAGAGAAACTGGGACCAATGAACATAAAGCATTTCAAAAAGCTAATGACGCGGTAGTTCAGCGACCGGAAATCTACCTCAGTGACTGTCAACATGGCGAACGTGGAGCAACGGCAAGATTTAGTGCAGCTGTAGGTGCTGTTTTGGAAGAATTCAAAGGGAAGTTATCTTTGGAAATAGAGCAAAGGTTAGCCCTTGAATCATTTATTGCAGGAAAGGACGTTTTCGCAATGCTACCGACCGGCTTCGGTAAAAGTTTGATTTATCAGTTAGCCCTGCTGGTAGCCAAGTCAATGGGGCTTTGCAAGAACCCTGTCGTTGTGGTCATTTCGAATATGTCAGAGGACAGAGGAGTGTGATTGGTTGAATCTTCCTCCAGTAGCAAACAGAGGCATTTGAAAGAGGCGGGTTAAGCCCGCCCTCTGAGAAATGGGTTTACAACACAGCTTGGCCAGACCAATGTTCGCAGAGCATTGATAAGTCGCGTTAGCCAGGCTAGTGACAACCATCCTTGTATGTGACAATAAATTGTCCTTGTAGAGTACTGTAGGGGTGGGGCGTCCAGTCCACTGTCAGTAGGCTATAGGGTACTTCCTGAGAACTGACCCCATGACTGATGACTCATCATATGATTAGTATGTGAATGACATTTACATCCAGTTAGCGACGTGCATAGCATCACAGACGCAGACACAGACACAACTATACAGACACCCTGTTTGCAAATGACACAGATAGATGATTTGTACGAAACTTGCAAGTAAAACGTGACATAAATCACATTCTTAGTACATTTCTACAAAGGGAAATGTATGTAATTTATATCAATATTACATGTATAAACCATAAAAGTCTCATACTTCTCTTGTGTATGAAATGTGTAAAAAAGTCATATACATCAAACTGCCCTTTATTTGTACATAATCCACCTCAAACTACACTGTATCATACTGTATATCTCGCACTTGTTGCTCCTTGCACTTCTGATTAGATGCGAAACTACATTTTGTTACCCTTTATTTATACATGTGTAATGACAATAAAGCTGAATCTAATCTAATCTAATCTGCAGTAACCTGATCTAATCTAACTCATATACTGGGCAGTGAACATTCTTTCCAGGTTTTCCTGTTTCTCTTTTCCATGGGATGATACTCTATCTTAGCTGGTAAAGCCGAGTGCCAGGAATGTCCAAGTGGTGAGTGAGACACTAAGGGAACACACATACTGTGGATGGCTGCACCTGCTCCATAGGAAAGCACTGTTTGGGGGCCAAGCAGCGAAGCCATCTGTGTGTTTCTAGCTTTTCTTCTTCTTATTATTATTATTATTCTATATTCATATACTAGCCAAATGTGAATTATGGAATCGTGACGTGATTTGGAGGGCACAAAAATGAGCATCATCATACCACTACGGGTGCATGTTCCTCCTCAACCCCCCCAAGTATATTTATTAGTGCCTGTCTGTGTCCACCTACTGGTTTCTTGTGGTATTACAGGAGACCATTGCTGAAGTTCAAACAAGCCCTTGCAATGTTTCCCTTTAATCAGTGATATTTTTAGTGTGATCATCATACGATGTCATGATGTCTTGTGGATATGTGGATATGTATGCCTTAAATAAACCACCCAGGGACGCAAAAAGTATTTCAGTCTTTTGACTGACAGTAAAGTATATAATCATCATCCTCATCATCATCAGCAGCATCATCATCATCATCAGCCTGATTAATATAGCTTTTGTCCATGTAAATGTTCTACAAAGCAACAAAAGGCCAAACTACATACCAGAGGCACTAACCATCTCCTTCAGAAAACACATTCTTTGTAAATGTTTTGTTGGAATTCCATTTCCGCTGCTTTTTTATTTTGGTGATATTGACTTGAAAATATATTTTTGCCATGAAAGACACAACACAGATGGCCTTGCCTGAAGTACAACATGCATATTTTCTAGTCTAATAAATCCAACTGTCTGGATGTAGTAGAAAGGGCACACTACCAATGTCATGACCTGTCAGAAGAGAGTAGGAGAGTTATGCAAACTGCCAAACCAGAACACACCAACAGAGATGTCAATCCCGGGTTCAAAAAGTAACAACCCTGCTGCATTTTTCTTCCAACACAGGGGACTTCAGTGAGTAGCTGATCTACCTGTCTTGAGTGCTCATTGGCTGATTTAGAGCTGGTTGGATCAAATATGTGGCAGGGTTTTTACTTTCTGAACCCGGCATTGAGACCTCTGGTAGAAAGGGCACACTACCAATGTCATGACCTGTCAGAAGAGAGTAGGAGAGTAACCAGAACACAGCACACAGGCAGAGATCAGATGTGAGGAATGGGAAAGATTAGGTGTTTGTATCCATGAGACATCTAAGCAGACATCTACTCTAAGCAGACCCCCAAAACTGAACAGTATGAGCACAAGTATGAAAACGAGTACATGACGTCCCCTTTAGGAACTGTGACAGCTTGTGTTCTTAGGGAGATCTAGAGAGAAAGCCTCTGTTGCTGTGAAACTGGATGCTGGACAAGTAAAGCGAATATTTGCTCTCTGAGTTGCATATTATTGCATGTTATATTATATTACTGGCTCTCTATTCAACAAGCCACGTTTGAATAGGTACACTTAGCAGTTGATAATACAACTGTGATTTTAATCCAAAGATTTTATCACTTAAATAATCATTTTGAATTATAACATAGTTTGCGTTGATCCCTTTCATCGTGATCCTTATCCTCGAATGAGCCAAGCTCGAGAATAAATCACTTTTTCCTTCTCAGTGGAGGAACATAAAAACCTGATCGCTTCAGGCTCTCTGTGGTCTCAGGCCCTACTCATATGCTGGTGTCTGACGCCCTCTAGTGGGGAAACTGGTGAAATGAAATGTGTGTGTGTGTGTGTGTTTGGCATTAGGAGGTGCAGTATCCGG
>CM059275.1:18439353-18496853 GCA_030347295.1 Setipinna tenuifilis
CCCTGAGCTGCTGCTCGGTCAGCCCAGAATGGGAGAGATGCAGCAGGCACAGGCAGTCCCACACCCAGCCTCTCAGGCCTGGAGGTCCAACACCACACAGAGAACAGGCACAAATTCACACATAAACACACAGAGAACTTGGCACACATGCACACATACATACACGCATACACACATGCTTCCACATCAAATGTGTGTGTATGTGTGGGTCTAGAAAGACACACCTAAGTCACAAATACTGTTCCACATGCACACACGCACGCACATGCACGCACGCACATGCTTGCACGCAGGCACGCACACCAGACACACACACACACACACAAACACACACACACACACAATACACTAATGTTCTACATCACAAACCTGTGCTGCAGACCTGTGGGGAGGATGCTGTAGTGCTGGATGAGGAAGTGACAGCAACAGTGCCCCCCTCTGGTAGCCCATGGTCATAGTCACTGACCCAGCGTCGGATGACTCTGGCCCACAGCTGCATTAGGGAGTCTGCCTCAGCATACTCCTCCAGCACCTCCTCCTCCTCCTCCTGCTCTCCTCTTTGCACTCCGGTGGTCCGTAACTCACCCCCCAGCACGGCCCAAAACAGAGGGAGGTGGCCCAGGCTGCTCCTACGACCCACAATGCTTTGCACTACAGGGGCGGCCGGTTCCCTGGCGGGCAGGGACAGGTGATGCCGGAGGACGTCACGCCTCAAGGCGGGGTCAGCGGTCAGCCCCGTCCAAGTCATGATGCGGACGTCCGAGCGTCCAATCAGACTCTTGTAGGTGAGGTCAGAGGAAGTGCTGGTCACTATCAGTTTACACTGAGGAGGGAGGGAGACTGGCAACCAAATCATCTCCTTGACCTAGCAGCCAAAACACACACAGACAAGACATATAAGATAAATTTAAGTATATAATATACTTTATTGTAAAATATATAACCAAAGTATAATTTGTAAATAATTTAAATGAGTCACTAAAAGTACTACTACTACTACTACTACTACTACTACAACTACAACTGCTACTACTACTGTAACTACTACAACTACTACTACTGCTACATTAACTAATAGTAATAATAATAATAATCATAATATAAATATTAAAAAGAAGACAAAGTAGAAGTAAAAGGCAGGAAACTGCTTCCATATAGGTTGGCCTACCAATCCACACTGATCAGACTGCGAGACAAAGAATGCTCAGTGTAATATAGCCGTAAACCAAAACCAGATTTGATGTATTTGATGTATTGTACAACACACAGTATTTCACTCTCAGGTAACATGTTGAATCATGAAGTTAAGGTAATACTTTACAAAGACAAACTTTACGAACAGTGTTGCTGGGCAGTGTGATTGGCCAATGTGGGTTGGGCACTTTCCACACTGCTATTAGTCAACACATTTCTGCCAGGAGAACTTAAATCATCAGCAGAAAACCTCTAGATATTGTGTAATAATCAGAATATCAGGAAGCAGTCATCCAGCATAACTAGCAACAGTACTCAAGATGTTTCCCTTATCACCTTAAGTGGAATGCATTTCCCATGAATTTTCCAGCTATGCCACACTGAGCACACCCAGTATGTTGGGATAGTCACTGGAAAACAAGTACTGTACTCTCGGTTCTCCTGGTGCAGTTGACCTTTTTTGGTTTAGAAACTACAGCAAAGCATTACTGCTTCATTTAAATGGTTTTACTTGTATGGTTTTATGTGGACATCTGACACCAAAAGATTTACACATCAGCTTCAGTTGGCGCAGACATCAGCTTCGCTTAGTCAGGATATCCTTGTTTTATTATTATTATTATTAGTGGTAGTAGTAGTAGTACTAGTAGTACTAGTAATAGTAGCAGTAGTAGTAGTAGTAGTAGTGGTAGTTGTAGTAGTAGTAATAGTAGTAGTAGTAGTAGTAGCAGTTGTAGTAGTAGTAGTAGCAGTTGTAGTAGTAGTAATAGTAGTTGTAGTAGTAGTAATAGTAGTAGTAGTAGTAGTTGTAGTAGTTGTAGTAGACATCAGCTTCGCTCAGTAAAGAGGAACTGAAGAGTGCAGCTCTTTTCTTCCTATCCACCAGTCGGATCACATGTCCAGGTCTGAGTCTGATCTGTGCTCATGTCCCCAGGCCCACCCCATCGTTTTTATCTTTTTCTCCCACTCCATTCCTGCCTAACTATCACTGTGCTATCTGAGTGGAGGCCAGAAACATGTCCTTGTGCGGAGAGTAGCTTTACTCAAGGACATGGGCATGGCAGTGGGCACCACAGAGAGCAGTCTGAAGGCTGCCGGGTGTCTGAAGGCTTGTCTGAGTATGTCTCAAGAATGTAAACAGCCTTTGCTATTTGTATGTGTTAAAATACTGAAATTTCTTACTAAAAACTACTACTACTACTACTACTACTACCACCACCACCACAACAACAACAACAACAACAACAACAACTACTACTACTACTACTACTACTACTACTACTACTACTACTACTACTACTTTAAATAATAAAACAAGTAAAAACCCTTTATGTCTCAACTCTTACCTACATACTAATGGCATGGTAAACTAGCCTGATAATCCAGATCCAGTTTTCATAACACAAGGCCAGAAAAAGCTTTCTTGAAGCTTCATTCAAGCCTGAATGAGATGTGCATGTTCACACTTTACACACCCAACCATCTGCTAAGTAAGGCAGATTGTATGTGTGTGTGAGTGTGTGAGTGTTTGTGTACATGTGTATGTGTGTGCATGTGTTGTGTGTGGGTGCTTGTGTATTTGTGTGTGTGCGTGCGTATGTCTGTGAGTGTGTGTGGGCGTGCATATGTCCATGTGTGCATGTGCGCATACATCTATGTATGTGTGTGTGTGTGCGCGTCTGTGTGTGTGTGTGTGTATGTGTGTGTGTGTGTGTGTGTGTGTGTGTGTGTGTGTGTGTGTGTGTGTGTGTGTGTTACCGCTTGTGCAGACAGTGTGTGGCTGGCGGTGAGCAGGTCCAGCCCATCCAGGAGAAGCAGAGTGGGTTTGAAGGCAGCAGCTGCAGCAAGGGCCTTGGTCAGCCGCAGGATTGGCCACGGCTCCTGCCACTCATCCAAACACTCCGCCCACTCCGGCAGACAGCCTATGAGCAGCCACAAGAAGTGCGCTAGTTTAGCATATAGTATTGTATAGTATGGTAAAGTATAGTATAGTCAAGTACAGGATAATATAGTAAAGTACGTAAAGTATAGTACAGTACAGTACAGTACAGTACAGTACAGTACAGTACAGTACAGTACAGTACGGTACAGTACAGTATAGTACATAAATGATATTTATTCAACCAATATACACAGCAAACACAAATAGAGAGTGAGAGAGTAAGAGGGTGGAGGGGTGGGTGGGAGGAAACAATCCGAAAGTCTCACAAAAAGTTGATGTGAAAGTGTGTGTGTGTGTGTGTGTGTGTGTGTTAATCACCATCTGCCTGCCGCAGTTCTCTGACGATGCTTCTGAGCAGGGAGGCCACGTCCCTGCTGCCCACACTGAGGCCACACACACGGGGCACCACCAGCACCTCTGGGTGCCTCCTCTGGAACCCCTGCAGCCAATGGGCAACCAGCACAGACTTCCCACAGCCCCTCTCCCCGGCAACCAGCAAGATGGACTTGTCTGATTGGCTCTGTAAAACCTCTGGACTTCCACAAGCGTCTTTCTTCTCTTGTCTGTCCAGAGAGATGAGTGCGGACACAAATGTGTTGATGGTATCCATTACTTCTTCAGTTTGTGGCGTTGAAAGGAAGTGCTTGCTTAGTGACAGGAAGTGACATTTGTGTTGCCAGCATTCTAGAATGTCTTGGGCATCTGCACAAAAGGGAAAAATATTCTCAAGACATGTGCATGAATGAGACTACAGCACTGGCCTTGCCTAATAGGGGGATACAATTAAACTATTTGCAGTTTTTGGAAGCAACCTACAAGCATCACTTTCAGGTTGATTTGATCAATCAGCACACCTCCCATTTCTAGTGACCACCTACATAATGCACTATAAGCATCCCTGTGGTCCAGGTTGGGCAGTATTTTTTAAAGCAGGACATTGGCAACTATACTGTCAAAAGACAAATGTTGGTGTTTTTGATAGGGTGGTCCGGAAGAAATCCCAAGTGGTCTGCGAGCAGTTGTGTTGAAATACTATTTTGTTCATGTTTCTTAAGCTACCTATGCTATGCACAGTGTGTTTAAATGACATGTATATTATCTTCATGCCATTTCCTACTTACTGCACTAATGCAGTACACACTGTGTACACTGTGATGCTGCACTAATTTATGCATTTACATAGCCCTGTTTTAGCCTCAGATGTGGGGGGTGGGGTGGTCCTTGAGGTTATTTTTTAAAAAGGGGAAGTGATCCTCGGCCTGAAACACTTTGACAAACACTGACATACTGTATATCCACTGGCTAGGAAGCCCTTTATGTATGCTACTGTTGGTGTTGGTGAGGTTTCTGCATAATATTTTATCAGTTTCTTCACTACAAAAAAATGCCACACTGCTGTACACTCCTGCTGTCTGTATGCAAAGTAGATGTGCATACTTATTTAGAACTTGCTGTGGTTTATACAGAATATAAAAGATAGGTAAGAGGAGCTGAGTGAACACAGTATCACATTGCTGCTTTTATTACATTACTAGATTACCTGTAATATGATAAATATTTCACAAGACATATAATACTGAAATAGTGCATGTTACATTGAAGGGTCCAGATAATATTAATCTGCCCTGAGACACATGCTTCCTGTTTGTGTTTGAGCATGCTCAGTGCGGGGGGAGTTAGTGCCCTGGTCTCTGGGGAACAGATCCTAATATATCCCTTTGAACATGCTCAGACATGTTTGTCTTTACACAGCAAACAATAGGGAACAACTACAGTGAGGCTAACTGTTAATCTGCTTACAGGCAATTCCCTATTAGTAAGAGAGTGGATCTTCCTGATCTTCTCCAAAAGTGAAATGTGTTCGCACTGCTTTGTGTAAAAAAAATGCACAAAATGACAGATTTTAGACTATGGGGGAGGTAAAATATAAAATGGGTTAGCATTAAGATTGACCTAAAACTAAACCACAAATGTCAATGAAACATCTGTAATAGTGAAAGACATATTTAGACTCGCAGTTGAACAAACAGAATCAATATACAGTGTTGTATAGAATCTTGATTATGTGTATGGTTCATCTGTATCAAGTAATGCTTCATAGAGGGGGTACCAGGATCAGGACAGACCTGATGTGGTTAACATAAATTACATCATTATAATATATTGTAATGCTGAGGCTTGCGAGCGGAACCTTCGCTCGTGGTTGCTATGACAACCGTGTTAGCTGGCAGAAAAATCTGAATAACATAATGAACCTGAACTTTTTTTTTTTTTTTCGCACCGTGACCAACCGGGGGTGTGTTGGAGGGCCTGACCTTTGGGGGTGTGCCCAGGAAGGGTCTCCAGTGTTGGGTAGAGTTCCTTAATGATGGCCTCCCAATCCCTCCTCACCAGTTCTCCCAGTTCCTCCGCACTCCTAAAGAACCGCACTGGCCAACAGGCCCCCACAATCCTCCTCTTCAGCTGCCTCATCTTCTCCCTCTCCTGGGGTGAGACGCTGGACCAAACGCTACGCAGATCAGCACAGTGGTGGCTCCCCCCACCTTGCTCACTCTTCACACCCTGCTCATTCTCAGAGGGGATCTAAGGATCAGAATTAGAATCAGAATCAGAATCATGTTTATTGCCAGGTCTCTGCAACACACAAGGAATTTGATTTGGTGCAGGTGCATTACAGATAACATCTTATAAAAAAGATAACATAAAGGTAAGATATAAAGATAAAAAAGGAAAGTACAAAACATATAGAACCGTAATACAAATAGAAATCTGATGAAGAACATAAACATACAGGCATATAAACATATAAGGATATATATTTGCAGGTGTTATATTATATAAACATATAGGGATATAAAGGTTCTGTATATTTACAGGTGTGCTGTTATATAAGCTTATAGGGATATATATTTACAGGTGTGCTGTTATATAAACATATAGGGATATATATTTACAGGTGTGCTATTGTGCAGTGGATCCTGACAAGAGTAGTCCTGGAAGTAGAACAGGCAGTGGGCATGTGGGCTCTGGCAGGCCTGGGTCACCTCCAGCTCAGTCAGGCTGCTGCTGGCATGCCTCTCCTCTAGGACCCAGGGGAAGCCACCTCTGTGCCCAGCCACATGGAGGTTTCCCTGCAGCTCCTTTAGGTTACATAGCAAATAGACTGCAATTACATAGTGCTTTTCACTTACATATACTTATATACTTTCACATGTATACATATGCATATATCAAGTGTATATATACTTAAAAATGTAAACTATTATAATAAAGTATTACAATTTAAGTATTATACTTTAAAATATAAAGTATTATATATATTTTCACATGTATACACTATTCATACTTCATACTCAGCAGAGTACCCAAAGTGCTTTACAGAGAATGGCGATGTTGATGCTGCTATGCAATGTGCCAACCAGTACACCAGGAGCAGGATGGGGTTTAGTGTCTTACTCACCTTAGATTCAATAAATGTAACATTACTGTGCATCAATAAGATTGTAAAGAGGAGTACTCTAAAACTAGTACTGTAGAATCTTTTGTGCACAGTACATACATACTTGATGATCAAATTTAGTTAGTATCAAACCATAGGTGCAAGAAGAAGCATGATCACGGGTTAGGTGTAAGAGTAATCTAACAAATATAAAAGTATAAAACAACGTGTATAAAAACTATTCACTATTTTATTTAATCCCAAAAGTATCAAAGCATCAAACTGTTGGTTCTGAAGAAGACACATCGTGTCTAGTGCTCTGACAAACTATCTAGGCTATACTATCATTTTATTTACTAGTAAGTTCAAAATCAGTGTGAATAACATGAGACAGAGCCATTCGCGTATGTGTTGCATGTTATCTCCAAAAAACTGCTGAAAGGCATGCCACAAATCTGTGCTGATATGGTTACTATGATGAAACTGAAATGGCATTCATGAGATCATAGTCATATTGTGACACTTAAAACCAGCCAGTGTGTGTGTGTGTGTGTGAAAGAGAGAAAGAGAGAGAGAGAGAGAGAGAGAGAGAGAGAGAGAGAGAGAGAGAGAGACTCACTCCCGGGTCATCCCCTGCTGCGTATCTCTCATTTTCCCAGGCCGTGTCCTCTTTTACCTGCTCCCTCCCCTGAGACGCTGCTGTTGATGATGACACAGGTGGAAATGCCTGCTGTGACAGGTAGCTGCCATACCTGTGCCCCAACACACACATGAAGAAGTCTGACTGGTTCACGATATCCAGCCTAATTTTCACTTGCTGGTGTGTCAGGGGAGGCGTGGGCCTGGTAGCAGTAGTAGTAGTAGTGTGTGTGTTTTGGCTTTGGAGCACAGGAGGTTCATCCTTGGCGTTCAGCCAGCACACACTCACAGGGCTGAAACGAGTGCCTCGTGCCTGGCACAGCTGGTCGAGGTGAGGGAACACCTGGTGTCTCAGGTAGGCCCACTCCTCTGGCAGGTCCCCGGGGACGCCGCTCAGGTACGGCCGCAACGGGGATGCCTTCGGGAGGGTGTCATGGGCTTCTAATACACACCTGCCCCCCTCTTCCCAAAGGCCCACCCCTCGCCATGGCAACCCACTCACGCTTCCTTCCAAAGCTGCACAAAATATGTGTATGTATGTGAGTGTGTGTGTGCCATGGTAAGAGAGAGACAGATGTTTATCTTTTATTAGTTATAAGGTCCTGTGAATGTTTTGGCAATACAATGTAAGATTTGTCATGACAATAAAGCACATTTGAATTGAAAATGAACTTAATTTTCATGAAGTTCATTAATTTTATTTATTAATACAATACATCTATCCATCTATCTATCTTGACAGAGGGAGAGAGAAAGAGGTTAATTAAATGGAGGTGGGAGAGAGAAAGATGCCACAGGATGATCACTCACTACAGGTTCATGAAAGAGAACTGTAACTTGCGTAAAAGAATAGTTAAACACCACTCCTCAGTCGTTTATAATGCTTATCCTACCTGCCATGTGTCAGAACCGCTTTGGAATGCAGGTGGCATGCCCAGTGCGCTAGAGACATTAACTAACTGTTCTAAGTTCTGTTACAGGAACAGGCACGAACCACACGCTCTGTTTTAGACCTAAACCAGCAGTGCAGCTATGCCTGCTCAAAAATGTATGCGTTTTACTGAGCTATCTTCAAGAATCAAGGCGCAACGTCAACCTTGTCTTTTGATGTACAAAGCACCATCATAGCAACAGTAAGCATAGTGGTAGCGAAGGTAAACGTCCCACATATCCCGGATGTTTGACCGGCTTGTCAGAAAACGTTCATACTCGACATCTTCTTCATCCAATGAGATCTAGCCACGATTTTCGGGTGTTAAATCGGACATGTAAGCCCGCGATTGGAAGAAGTAGGACGTTCTTCGTTCTTCCATTGGTTCTGTGTTGTGCGTGGGGTGCAGCGATTGGTCAGCCAAGGCAGTCCGCCTCCGTCAAACCAGTCCTTTCATAAAGTCGTCTACAGATCGACAGTCCATGCATTTCCAAGGCTTTTGCCGGAGGATCGCGTGTGCTGCATCCGTTGGACTGTAATTAAAAGGCAGTCTGAAGTAAATTACTTTTATATCACAATGAAGCGGTTATGGGTCATAGGTCTTCTGTGTGCTCTTCTTGCCTTCAGTAAGTAGCCATTTATTAATGTTAAATGTGTAAATTGCTTTTTAATGTCAGCTACATTTTATCTGCACAACCTCACGACTTCTGCTGGTTTTCACTTCATCCCTGCGGTTTGAACTTGAATGATGGCTAACATGCTAAGTATAATGAATCCAGTCTTTGTTGTGAGATTAACAGATAAATTCGATGTTGCTGTATAACTGCGATTAATATTGTTTGACTAAATCACTAAAACTGCGTACATCGTTTGTGGTAACAACTACGTGGGTTACCATTTATCATTGGGTGAAGAAGAAATGAGGGTTGCAGACAAGACTGATATAATTGTGCTTCTCGAAGTTTCCGCTCAAATAACGTTTGATAATATTCTAAGGAGCTGGATAACGTTAACCTTCAGAGCTATGTATATTTTGTCTCCATGTGTAATCTTATGTAAGAATATCATTCTACTGTACCTGGGCGTATAATGGCTTTCTGTACAACCTTATGAGAATGCAGGATTTTGCGTACTTGGTGCGTTGAGGCAGAGGTTTTCCCGGAACTCGGCACTTTGCTAGCCAGCTAGCACTTGAGCTCCACTAGAAATGCCGTCAACGCTGACTAGCTTGCTCGCTATGTGGACTGTTGAGCGTTCTTGCAATGGATGGGGGCTGTACAACACTAAGTCGCTGATTCAAGCAAAGTTAAGCGAACAACAGTAAACCTGCCGAATATTTAAGAAGTGCCGGCCTTTCTTTACTTCCTAGCGGGAGAGATCAATTTCCCCCTCTCTTTTAGTTACGTGGTTGAAAAGAACACCCCGACAGATGGGCACCGACAGTTCATTAATTTCAAGTGCTGAGGTAACTTATGTGTGGAGGGGAGTAAAGTTTCCTTCAGTGGCATCAGCGGTCAAGCTGACCGTTAACGTGAACAAATATTATTTTTAATCTAATATTACCTCAGGCCAACACTGTTATCCCACTGTGGTCACGTGATTAGCCCAAGCTGGATGGCCTGTCATCCACCCTAAAAGCCCAAATTAGCGCGTCTACTTTTATGACCCCTGACAAGGGTTTGGCTTCAACATTAACTTTACTACATCGTGTAGTAACTGAACAACAATGGCTCAGAGATTGCTTTCATTGGTGGATAAATGGTCAGAGCTGTTTTCAGGTTCCAGCCCATCATTCGGTTAACCATCATATGATTAACTTTCAACTGCTTAAGTTAATAACATGTTATTGTTATATTAATATTAATGTTGGATTGATTTAAGAATGCGTGCGTTTATTTTTTCCAGCATCCGTGTCGGCAGAGGATGATGTTGATATTGATATTGACGGAACCGTGGAGGACGATCTGGGCAAAAGCAGGGATGGCTCCAGGACCGATGACGAAGTAGTACAAAGGTGTGTGTGGTTGCTCAGCTCAATCACCCACATAAGACCTCCAGTGCTCTTCACCGTGTCTTCCAAAACACCAAGCATCTAATTTTAGGCCAGCGAGCTTCCGCCTGAATTGTGGCCAAAAAGATACAGATACTGCAGCTGTTGTTCCTTGCACCTCTTAGGACTTGCCAGGGGTCTGTGTGTGTCATAAGGGCTAGGCCATAATATTCCCAATAGTGGGTGTTTGTTTGTTTGTTTTGGGTGGGGGGGGCAGTTTCACTTGTATCAGGCTCCCCAGGACTGGGTGGGAGATGAGGAGTGGTGTTTTGCAGGGGGGTGGGGTTACAGGACTGGTACATCACATTGGCCTGTTGGGAACAGCATCTCATCTGTATCCCCCCTAACCCCCCCCCCCCCCCCCATTTCTGTTTTCATCAGAGAGGAAGAGGCTATCCAGCTGGATGGATTGAATGCGGCCCAGATTAAGGAAATCCGGGAGAAGTCGGAAAAGCACGCGTTCCAGGCGGAGGTCAACCGCATGATGAAGCTCATCATCAACTCCCTGTACAAGAACAAGGAGGTGAGGGACACACCTGGTGCAGATGTCACCTGTAAAGTTACAGATGGATTAGGAGAGAAAAACACAGCTACTTCAAGATTCAAAAACTTTCAAAGGACACTTACTATGACCTTTTTAGCTTAGAAAGTTATGGGAAATGTCTTTTGTTGACCAATTTTGATGCAGCATAACATTTAGGTACAGCACCATTTCTTTGTGTCAGGTAACTGCCATGTTAAGTGCAAATTTGTCAATAAGGTGTTTATATTTTCATAGTGTTTGTTACTGTGGAGAGTAGCAGGCATACAGTTGGACTTTAATTGCGTTCACATGTGAACCTAGTAGTAACCGTGTATAATGTTTGTTTTTCCCCCTCTCTCTCTCCCTCTCTTTCTCCCTCTCTCTCTCTCACATACACGCTCATTTTCTCCCTCCTGTGTCTTGTTCTCTCTCGATTTCTCGCACCTGTCTCTTGTTCTCTTTCTTTATCTCTTGTTTTCTCCGTCACTGTCTTTCCTCTCAGATCTTCCTGAGGGAGCTCATCTCCAACGCTTCTGATGCTCTGGACAAAATCCGTCTGCTCTCTCTCACCAACGACGATGCTCTGGCTGGCAACGAAGAACTAACTGTGAAGATTAAGGTAAGCCTGCTCCTCCTGCCCTCTCCACACATCCCCTCTTTTAATAGTTTTTCTTCCTCCCTTGGTCAGAAAGCACAGACTTTAAGAAGGTATAGCAAAACATCAAACATCCAAAACTCAGAGTACTTTCACCCAGAACAGGCCTGTAGAATGACTAGATTAAGGTATCCCTGCTCCTCCTGTCCTCTCCACACATCTCTTTGATGTTTTGCTATACCTTCTGAAAGTCTGTGCTTTTTGACCAAGGGAGGAAGGAAAACTATTTAAAAAGTCGGAGTACTTTCACCCAGAACAGGCCTGTAAAATGACTAGATAAATTCGCAACACCACTACTACCCTCCCAAATATTCACACCTGAAGTGGAACGATTAAAAAGAATGTTTGGGAGCCAATTGCTGGTGTGTGGACTTTGGTCACTCACTTCATAGGCATGCAGTCATTCAACATAAAGAAGGGATCACTTGAGTTTATATTTGCTTTGCAAAAGTCTGCTATTGTCTAGCCAAAGCCCCTATCTAGAGATAGAGCGGCAGCAGAAGCGTTTGTTGTGATAGGCTCTAAGTCAAAGCATGGGCACGCTGCTGCTGTTTCAGAGAGTCATTTGCATGGCTGACATCTCCGCAGGAAGTCACGGGCAGATAACTTCCTCAGCTTTTATGACAGTCAGTCTTGTTTTATGAAGGTAAATATGTCACTTGCTGAAACCCCACAGCGATAAGAAAATACATCCTCAGTCATTTGGAAGTCATTGAGGTGTTATTCAAAGTCTGAAACACTGAGCCTACTGTGCAGTCCATGCCATGCCCCATTGAGTTTTGGAGAGGAAAATGTCAAACTTTTATATCACTTGACAGCCTTGATATGACCGCCAGCCTTGATATGACTCATATGAGCAGATGTCATATGACCACAACACCTTTGGGGTTTAAATGAAACAAACGTATAACCTTAAGATGCAAATAAATAAGTCAAGTGTAGGTAGGAGTATGCTTGAAGTCTAGGAGTAGACGTTGCATGACTATGCTTTTAGCGCTTTCTTAGTATCTATCATAAAAAGCCATTAATAAGTTTCTGTTTATGGTTCTTGGCAGACATTTCTATTTAAAGCCTGTACCATCAAGCTTGCATTACTGGCCCCGCAGTAGCAGGCACTCTTGGCCCTAGTGTCTGCCTCCCTTCCTCCACCCCCAATCAGATGAGGAGAAAAACATGCTCCACATAAAGTTTAGGAAGGGATAGGCATTGCATGTTTGCATGAACATATATGCACTTTTTTGAATGAATATGTATCATAAAAGCCATAAACGTGTAACTTGGAGGTGTAAATAGGGATGAGAAGTTTTTTGGGGTGTGTTTGGTTGCTACTGTGCCTAATAATGCTATTCTCTGATTCGTGTGTGTGTGTCCATCCCAGGCGGACAAGGAGAAGAACATGCTCCACGTGACCGACACGGGTATCGGCATGACCAAGGAGGACCTGGTGAAGAACCTGGGCACCATCGCCAAGTCGGGCACCAGCGAGTTCCTCAACAAGATGACGGAGATGCAGACGGAGGGCCAGTCCACCTCCGAGCTGATTGGTCAGTTCGGCGTGGGCTTCTACTCCGCCTTCCTGGTTGCTGACAAGGTCATCGTCACGTCCAAGCACAACAACGGCACGCAGCACATCTGGGAGTCGGACTCCAACGAGTTCTCAGTCATCGAGGACCCACGCGGGGACACACTGGGCCGCGGAACCACCATCACGTAAGTGTGTCGCCGAAAAAGGGCAATCAACACAAGATTTTTATTTATTTATTTATTTCTATTTATTTATTTAGTTTTATTTATCTTCTTTCTTTAAAACTGTGAACCTTTACCTGCTATTGATGAATATATGGTAAAAGTCACAAGCCATTAGGTGTGAGAAAATATGTACCTTTTTAGCATCGACTGACAAATAAATTATAAAATGCACCAGCCACTCATTATTTAATTATTATTTTGTGTCTCAAATCCCCCAGCCACTTTCATAGCTTACCAAGTATTTGGCTGGTGCTAATTTCCATCCCTGTTCTTGACCCAGTGTTCAGAGTAACCATGAAGGCAGTTAAGGGTCATGGGTGTGGAGCAGCTCTATAAATGGCAAGGTTGCTTCAGCGTTTACAGAGGAGAGCCTGTGTGAGAAATGCCAGTGATATTTAAGGGGTGCCCTGACTAATGTGACTTTATAAAAGAACATGGTGGTTAGCACTTCACCAGGCTGTTTGTTTCTCCTTTGTCTTAGCTAGGTGGCTTTCTTCTTCCATTCAGTAATTTGTTTATTTAAAAGTCAAAACTCGAAAACTGAAATTCGAATGTGTTGGCATAATTTGGAGAGGGTGCGATTAAGAGGTATACCTGCAGGTTCTCAAAACTATTAAGGTGAGCCTAATAGAAAGAATGTAGGGTGAGGTTGATATTGCAACTAGTCGAACGAGTGTAGGGTGAGGCCGATATTTCTTAGATGTTTGTAAGTTGTTATAACTTTGTGTACAAAGGGTGTATTGGTGCATAAATCTAATCTGGTCTCTTTTCTTTTTCTTCGGCACAGTCTGGTGATGAAGGAGGAGGCCTCAGACTTCCTGGAGCTGGAGACCATTAAGAACTTGGTCAGGAAGTACTCCCAGTTCATCAACTTCCCCATCTACGTCTGGAGCAGCAAGGTGCGTCCACTGAACACGCTATGACTCAAAATGGCAGAGGATGTATTAAAGATGGAACAACCATTACATTACATTACATTGTATTTGGCAGACGCTTTTATCTAAAGCGACTTACAAAAACTGCTACATTTATAACTGCTGCATTGTTTAGCATTAAAATTAATGATCTTTATCTGTGTACATTCACACCAAAAGATACTTATCGCTTAAAACATTCAAAAAACATCACTGTTACTTTTATTCTATTATTTATTTATTTATTTATTTATTTTAATGGCAGTTTTGTAATGTTGCTCTTCTCCTTTGCTCTTGCCCCTGTTCTCCCTCCCTCAGACGGAGACTGTGGAGGAGCCCATCGATGAGGATGAGGAGGTGAAGGAGGAGGCGAAGGACGAGGACGTCACTGAAGATGAGGCCGAGGTGGAGGAGGAGGAGGACAAGGAGGACAAGCCCAAGACCAAGAAGGTAAGACGCTCAGGCGTGGACTGCTCAGTCAGGCACAGATAGTTGTATTTTGCTATACATGCCTGAGGATGGCTAATGGCCATGTCATGATGGCGTCCTTTAACAAGTCTGTGAGCGTCTTTATTCTTAGTTTGGTTGACCTCCAAGGCAAAAGGCTTACATGTCCCTACATTACCGTTTTCTCTTTGTGTTTCTTCTTTTATTTTGACAATCTCTCACTCTCTTTTCGACAATCTCTGTCTCTTGCTCTGTCTGTCTCTCACTCTCTGTCTCCCTCGCTTGCTGTCTCCCTTTCTGTCTCACTGTCTTGCTGTCTCTCTGTCTCCCCCTCTCTCTCTCAGGTGGAGAAGACTGTGTGGGACTGGGAGCTGATGAATGACATTAAGCCCATCTGGACGCGTCCAGCCAAGGAGGTGGAGGATGACGAGTACACGGCCTTCTACAAGACCTTCTCCAAGGTGAGCCGCAGCCCCAGTAGACGGATGGATGGAGGTGCTTTATTGATCCCGAACTGGGAAATTAAAGTGTATCCCTGTAACACACGCATGCGCACTTGCTCGCACACACTCGCTCTCACACACTCGCTCTCACACACACATCCCCATCCCCATCCCCAGAGTTGACTTCAGTTTGAACAGAAGTCAATTACAGGAACAAGTGTGAATTGCACTTTGATGGTAGCTAAGCCTGTCGGCAGCTGTGAGCTGGGCATTGAGCCAAAGTGACACAGAAGCTACAGAAGACCTTTTTAACTTCAAACTGCAGCTCAATCAGGCACAGACAGTTGTTGTAATTTGCTATACATGCTTCTGGATAGCCAGTCTAACTGTGTGTGTGTGTGTGTAGGACTCTGATGACCCCCTGGCTCACATCCACTTCACCGCTGAGGGAGAGGTCACCTTCAAGTCCATCCTGTTCGTGCCCGCCGCCGCCCCACGTGGCCTGTTTGACGAGTACGGCTCCAAGAAGAACGACTTTATCAAGGTACGGTATTGCACACACACACTCTTACACTTTCACACACTCACTGACTTACTCACTCACTCAGTCCTCCCCCTACGAACACTATATCTCTCACACACACACACACATGCGCACACACATACTTCCACACACTCACTGACTTATTTACTCACTCCCTGTTATCCCTACATACTCTCTCTATCTCTATCTCACACATACACACACACACACATGCCAGTGTGTTTGGTTCTGTGTTTGGTGTAACATGCTCTCTGATATCTCTCCCCAGCTGTTTGTGCGTAGAGTGTTCATCACTGATGACTTCCATGACATGATGCCCAAGTACCTCAACTTCGTCAAGGGAGTGGTGAGTACACTCCTTTTGCTCTGGTCATACAGGTGATGCATTAGCACATGATAAAACCATTTCCACTTTTTGCAATTCATTTAGAGTTGTATACCTTGACAGCCAGACATGTTGTTGCACCACATTACCACATCATTCCCATATGCCTTCTTAATAGAGCTGTGAAGTAGTTGTAGTGATGTAAACTAAGGCATTCTTTTACAAGAAATGTTAGCGATGTTAAACAGGTGAGAGCAAGCAAGCTGAATGCAGGACGTTTTTAAAACTGAACTCTTTGTGTCTGTCCTCCCACCAGGTGGACTCTGACGACCTGCCCCTGAACGTCTCTCGAGAGACCCTGCAGCAGCACAAACTGCTGAAGGTAAGAAACAAAAAAAATCCCTTTTGAGTATCAGTAACAATATGTATAAACACATACACTTGCTAATAAAAAAAAGGAAAAATTTCCCTTTTTAATATCAGTGACAATATGTATCACACACACACACACACACACACACACACACACACACACACACACAGGCCTTAGACTGCCAGTAAGGTCTGTAAAGTCTAGTTCCTCTTTTGCAGTAAGAGTATTGTAACAGTGTGTAACAGATGCCAGCTAACCTAGCCTAGCTCGATGTTTGAATGCTTCCTAATACCATAAGAGGATGCGCTACTGACTTAGCTAACCACCTGATAGCTTTTATCTCACTTGGTAGCGTGTCTTCCTCCCAAACTGGACTTGCTGTGAGGTCACAGGTTTGGGCTTGTGACTGGAAATCTCAGGATAACCAGACACGCATGTTCACCGATCCCCTTCTCCCTCTTCCTCTCTTCCCCCCTCTCTCTCCCCACCCGTCCATCCGCAGGTCATCCGCAAGAAGCTGGTGCGCAAGACCCTGGACATGATCAAGAAGATCGCGGAGGAGCAGTACAACGACAAGTTCTGGAAGGAGTTCGGCACCAACATCAAGCTGGGCGTGATCGAGGACCACTCCAACCGCACGCGCCTGGCCAAGCTGCTGCGCTTCCAGACGTCCAACAGCGACAAGGAGGTGGCCAGCCTGGAGCAGTACGTGGAGCGCATGAAGGAGAAGCAGGACAAGATCTACTTCATGGCCGCCACCAGCAGGAAGGAGGTACGGAGACCCACAGGGCTCAAAAAGAGATTGTTGTTGCTGTATGATTGTGTGTTAATGGCACATGGGGCATGATGATTATTGACTGACTAAGGGTCAGAGTTGAACTACTTGTTGATGATGTTTTAATGTTTTTGGTTTTTGTTATGAGGGCAAAGTAATGCTAAGCCTTGCATTAGCAAAGCACATGTGTGTACAGATAAGTTCTTACTTAATAACAACTTAGTAACAACTGCATTCCCCCTCCATCCTTTTATCTCTGTCTCTCTCTGCCTGTCTCTCTCTGCCTGCCTGTCTCTCTCTCTCTGCCTGTCTGTCTGTCTCTCTGTCTCTGTCTCTCTCTCGCTCTCTCTCGGGCTCTCTCTCGGTCTCTCTCTACCTCTACCTCTCCCTCGCTCTCTGTCTGCAGGCTGAGTCGTCTCCCTTCGTGGAGCGTCTGCTGAAGAAGGGTTATGAGGTGATCTACCTGACGGAGCCCGTGGACGAGTACTGCATCCAGGCGCTGCCCGAGTTCGACGGCAAGCGCTTCCAGAACGTGGCGAAGGAGGGCATCAAGTTTGACGAGAGCGAGTCGGCCAAGGAGAAGAGGGAGGCACAGGAGAAGGAGTTTGAGCCCCTCATCACCTGGATGAAGGACAAGGCCCTCAAGGACATGGTAGCCGCCCTACGCCATATTAATATGCTCTTACCCTTTTAGAATCATGTCTACTTAACCTTTTATTAATTATTAATACAGTTGTGCTCAGAAGTTTACATACCCTGGCAGAAGTGGTGATTTTTTTTTTAACCATTTTTCAGAGAATATAAATGATGACACACAAACACCTCTGTTTACTTTATTTAAATCATAATCACAACAGGACCATTTTTCAGAGGGTCATTTGGGTAGTTCCTGTTGTCATTATGATTTAAATGAAGTCAACACAGGTGTTTCAACTTGTGTTGGCTAAAGCCATTTATTGTCAAACAAGTGAAACAAAAGTTTTTGTGTTATCATTTATATATCAGTTATCATTTGTGTTATTCATTTCTCTGAAAAAATGGGTTTGAGATGTAATTATTACCTGTAGTCAAAGTTGCTCCCACATAGAAAAGCTTCTGCACAGACCATGAAGACACATTTGTTTGAAGGTTTGTGTGACGCGTAGAAGTCGTACACCATGTCACGAGGGCCTGTTTCCTGTTCCTGTCTAAAGTGTGACCCTCATCTCTCCTCCGCTGCTGCAGATTGAGAAGGCCGTGCTGTCCCAGAGGCTGACCAACTCCCCCTGCGCGCTGGTGGCCAGTCAGTACGGATGGTCCGGCAACATGGAGCGCATCATGAAGGCCCAGGCCTACCAGACCGGCAAGGACATCTCCACAAAGTACGCCCCCCTCAGGACAACCATAGAATTACAACTGAACATTTGGGGGATCAGTCTTCCCACTTTTTAAAATGCAGTTAATATTAACTCGGCATTAAATGAAAAGCTATTTACAGTAATAACAAGTCATTATTTCAATGTGGTCATCACAAGTGTATGTTGGCATATTACAACCTTATGACTGTTAAAGTGGGCTGTATCAGTACAGTGGGCAGCTGTGTCAGGACAGTAGCACAGCTATGAGTACTGTTTGAATAGCAGTGTTTCTCAGTTACAGACTCACTCACTCCTCTCACTCTCTCACAATCACTCTCTCTCACACACACATATACTTAATGCTGTGTTAATGCGTGCCTTCCTCTGCGGTACAGAGCGCTGATTGTGTGTATTGTCTCTGTCTCTCTCCTCCAGCTATTACGCCAGCCAGAAGAAAACCTTAGAGATCAACCCCAAACACCCCCTGATTAAGGAGATGCTCAAGAGAGTAAATGTGAGTAATGTGCCATGCTGGGAATGCTGTTGGCCTTAACTCAGTTTGGGTTTATTAAGCTGCCCTGCATGTAGCTGGTGGGTTTTTAACTGATCTGTTTGTCCTCTATTGTTGTCTTTCTCTCTCTCTCTCATCTGTCACTCGTTCCCTGTCTCTATCTATCGATCTCTGCTCTCGCTCTCCCTCTCTCGCTCTCCCTCCTTCCCTCTCTTGCTCTCCATCTCCCCCTCCCTCTTTTGCTCTCCCCTGTAGACTGATGGTGAGGATCAGACGGCGGCGGATCTGGCGGTGGTTCTGTTTGAGACGGCGACGCTGCGTTCGGGCTACCAGCTGGGCGACACCAAAGCCTACGGCGAGCGCATCGAGCGCATGCTCCGACTCAGCATGAACGTCGACCTCGCCGAACAGGTACACACACACACATGCACACGCACAGCTTTTATTTTGATTGACAGGAGTGCTTTAATAATTAGTTGACCTGATTGGTTCAACATTAACTATGGCTTGTTAGACTTGTTATAGGTCAAATAAACATGGCTTCTAAATACACTTGCTACTCGTGGTGTCTACAGCACTAAATTAGTTTGCAAAGATAGAATGGGGTTGATATTGCGTTGGTGACAAGGTTACTGTGGCAACAAGATGAGGATCAAGATGAAGAAACTTTATTTGTCACATTGTTTGGGTACAAGGAACAGTGAAATGGGGATTGCAACTAATACTCCCTTCTGTGCAAGAAAGAATGTAATAATAAAGAAAATAATAAAATTAAGTGAAAATAATAATAATTAAAACAGTAAATAAATGGTTATAAGCAAGTGACTTGTTTCCAAAGATGGAATGCGGTAGATGTTGCGTTAGTGATGCGGTTACTATGGCGTCTGAGGCTGAACATGTGGTGCTGTGGTGTGCAGGCGTTAGTGATGAGGTTACTATGGCGATGTTGATCATGTGATGCTGTGGTGTGCAGGTGGAGGAGGAGCCGGAGGAGGAGCCAGAGGAGGCGGCTGAGGAAGAGGATGGAGACGCCACAGAGATAGACGCTGAAGATGACGACGACACAGAAAAGGATACGGTCAGTCTCTCGCTCTTTCACTTTCTCTCTCTCTCTCTCTCTCGCATATGCATGATTGCATAGAACCCCTTTTTTGTATTTTGTCTTAGCCCACCTTGACCGACAGGAGGACTCTGTAAAGACCACTGAGCCTCACTTACTTTCATATTGAATGTTTCATCATATACTTCCCTCTGCTGCCCTCTAGTGTTGGGGATTGTTCTCAACAATATGGTGCTAATGCTTGGTTTATTAGAGCATGGTTCATGTAAAGTTTGCCTGTGTGTGTGTATGATTATGACCATGACTTGGCCTGTGTGTGTGTGTTTATGACCATGACCATAACTATTACTTAACTGACTGTATTTGTGTGTGTCTCCACAGGCCTCCACAGAGAAGGACGAGCTCTGAGAGATTGTGACAAACTATCGGGGGCAGGTCTGGACAGGGAGTGGGGTGGGGTCAGGACTTTGGGGTGCCTCCTTGATGACTGAACGTCTCTGTTGGGGGAAGTTGGGGGTGGGGGTCATGAAAAGGGTGAGGTAGGGGTATGTGTGAATGGGGGAGGGTTTTTTAGGCACTGCTTGTGTTTGAAATTGAAATTGTTTTTCCTTTTTTTTTTTTACATTCCTCATGACTGTAAATTTGTTAATATTTAACGGAGCTGGTTATGGAGTTCTGATTTCCTGTCACGTGAACCATTAAATGTTTGCGAAAAGGGACTGGTGTGTGTGGCGTGCTGATTGGCCTGTTTCTCATTTCTACTTGCTGTATGAGCTGAGGCTTAACTAAAGGACAATCGTCTTTCTCTGTCTCTCCTGTTTCTCCTGTTAAAACTAGAGCTAGTGAGGGGCATAGTCAGTTTTCTTAGAATTTAACATTCAAAATTACAATGATTGATATGTAGGCTGTAGCATACTTAGTGTGGCTGATTGTGTGAACATTCTATAAAAATGTATTATGCAACAATCTAAGATTCTAGAATTCCACTTTATATTCTAATTTAATCTTTGGAACCAGGTCCTAATATTCTATTGTCAAAAATGAAGCAACCGGAAGTTTACTCGCCCCCTGGTGGTGGGTTGCAGTACAACTCTTAATCCCGCCCACTCCCATGTATCTCTATGGGAAAATTGCAAATTTTCTGTGTCACTTTTAAAATTATAAAACGGTTCTTGAGTCTAACCCATAATGTTCAATAAATAGATTTTTGAGTCCTTCACATAACACAAGAATTTTTTTCCCCCAGAACCTCAGTTTTAGAATGTTATTCCAATGTTTTCAGCGTCCAATGGCCAACGCGAGTGGGTTTGATTGACACCTATGATTGACAGCTGCTAGAAAGAGGCTGCACCGGCAGCGGTGACTACATACAGTCGATGGTGACTACCTATCACGTTAGCTGTCATCATTAGCCTGACCTTGACAGCTGCAGTGGAGTTCGTCAGGGAACTTGTCCAACTTATTTTCTTAGTTGTTTTATAATATACTGTTATGAACATACACATACGAACAAGTTGTGCAGTTGGTTGTACTACCAGAAGACCTTCAGTTGGAAGATCCTTTGCAGTTTTGCCGGTAAGTAAACCGTTTATGTAAGATAGCTAACGTTAGCTAACCGTTATCTTAGTTCACCTCAATATCTACTTAAGCCTTTTCGATATCACCGCGCAAAGATTGTCATAATATGTTAGATATTAAACCGTGGAGACACTAATAATACAGCCAGTGAGACATTTTATTTGAAGAAGACTCGAAAACACAGAAGTTTGATCGTTGAAAACTTAACGTTATCGTGGGGCATAGTTAGCAAGCGATATCTAACTAATCAGTGTCTAGCCGTCGGTGCCACGTTATCTTTACATTTTACCAAGATCCAGATGAGTTGACTAAACACGACATGATTTTTAGTGCCGGCCACATGAAGAGACAGAAAAGGACAGTACAGTTTAAGCTGGTGCTGGGTAAAGCGATTGAGAAAAACGTACGGTGATGCAAGGCTTTAGGGATGTCGGCTCGGGTTGTTTTTACTGTAGCTGTTGGTCATAAATGAGACAGACTCGTGAGGACGCTTGGTGTGTTGTTCGTTTACCATTAAGGATTTGTGGAGCTTGCAGATTTTCAGCAAACACTCAGTTACTAACAGTTTTTCTTTTGCGAGCACGTCGATTTGAGTTCAGATAGAGGCGAAACTCAAGCACAGATGAATAGATTACTAACTCACCGTTTGCTTTTAACTACTACTACAGATGGGCATTCTCGTCTCGTTCTTCTTCCACAATTTCGGTATATGAATAGGTAATAGGTAAATAATGTTTGAGTGGTAATTAACATTTAACTGTCGCTTACATTAGATTGAGATTCAAATGTTCGTTCTTGGCACAACACTGATTATTCACAATAGCTTACAATATACAAGGCAAGCATATAAATGTGTATATATAGGGTGCGTTTACCTATAATAGCGAAATCTTTGCAGGTATGCCTAAACATTAACAATATACAACAGTATGTCTGACATTGTTTTTCACTCTGTTGTAGATTTAAGCGTCATTTTACCATGGAGCACCGAGCTACACCAGCAGGTACTGTACCTTAGTCATGATGCTTCTACTAATATAAATGTGATTTTAAATAAAGCTTTTGAAATAATTTGATACCCTTCCTAATTCGCATGACCAATAAGAATATCAGTTGAAAATACCTGAGAGCTGCTCCATTGTAAAGCTGGTATTCCCATGTTTTCAGTACAGTACATTAGCAAGTGGGCCTTTCAAAGGGCTGCTGTAGTTTTAACCGTGTATGTGTTGGCATGTCTACATATGTAAGGACTGTGGGGGAAGGATATTCAGTACCACTGAATCAAGCATGGTTGACCTGGAATATTATTAGATGATGGGGCCCCATGTAACAGACAACAGGTGCTTTAAATTAAGAGAGCACTTCTAAGATTAAATATTTTAAATATTGTATTAAATGTATAAATTACTGGTTTTGTATTTAAGTGGTTGTGCTGGAAATGGGGTCCTGTTCTCAATTCCCTTTCATGTACCATTACTTACAATTTCACAGCTGAAGATCTACACTCCAGGTTGCTGCTGTTACTTTCGCCACCAGCTTAACAGCTGAGGTGCTACCCTCCAGCCTGCATCATGTGCCACCACCAACTTCAGAGCTGTGAGGGTCTACTCCCTCCTAAACCATGACCATTGTCTTCACACACAGTAACTTGTCTTCACATAACTGTTACACAGCTGCCAATTATGTTGTTATGAAACAGAAACTTAATAAACTGAAAAGAATAAAAGATGGCAAAGCTCATGTTCTTTTCCTAGTTTAAAAAGTATGCATACTGTATTATATGTATAACTTAAGTGTTATTCTAGTACAAGCATAACACATCTTAATCAGGAAGGTAAATAAATAACTGATACTACACACCTGAGTAATTAGAATGTGGGCATGTGAACATGATTATGATAACCATTTTTTATTTTAAGATTTTATTTGTTTAACATTATGGGTTAACATTATAGTGTCACGCCCTTGGTTTTAATTAATGGTTAAATTGATTTTAAATACTTGCTTCAGATGAACACTTTGCTTTAGAAGGATAAATCCATCGTTACTTTTTTCACGTTTCATGTCAACTTCAAAACGGGAAACATTTTGAACATACCAGCGAGTTGGGAGAGATATCACTTTAATCTGAATTTCAAGGGCAATGTTTAGCTTTTGAATTCTGCTACAAGTACACTGAAAACGCAAAGTCTGACATCGTGACGATGACATTTCTGGAGTTACGTTGTGTCTGCCTTAACCGCATTCTTCACTTTTGGTTACTTTGACTGGAGGCCAGATGACAGCGAGATGATGTCTTCAACCACAACTTCATATAGCTATTCCCCCGCAAGGTTCGTTTAGGCGGCATCTGTCGAAAATAAAAGTTTAAGTCTTGTTAGCAACTTTTTACAGTTGCCATTTGCCAAAACTTCATTCCAAGATCTATAAACATTTCCTAGCATCAACACTATTAATTTGATCTATCGTATGCATAGCAGTCTCTAAGTAAACATTCCTCACATTTTGTAAAGGCAACAATATGGTACGCCACATACGGTAAAAAAAACAAAACAAACAACTTTGACATGACAAAAAACACGAATCCATACTTGTTAAGTGAAGATCACATTTATTCCCCCCGTGACAGAAGATAGCGTGTTAAACGGAAGCATTGGTAAACTGCCCTGAACTGTTCCACTCTCGTACATAAAACTGTTACTGTTGTAGTACTTAGTAGACGCTTTTCTCCAAAAGCGACATAAAGAACAACAATATTGAAATACTGCATTATTTCGCCTTTTCCCGACAGGGTTGTAAATTTATCCAACACGTCTGTTATTAGGTTACCTAACTGTGTACAGTCATTTGGATTACCTGTTATACACTAGGCTAACACATCAACTGTCTGATGCTAACGTTGGGCTATGTAGCCTACCCTAGGAGTTGTTCTCGTTTTCGCTAAGATCTAGTGTATTTTTATTAAGTTGACATTAATATTTACCAGACTTAACGATCATTGTCTTCATTCAGAAATTGTGTTCGTATTTCTTTGGTAGGCAAGAATTTTAACAGTGACACATACCTGAGGAAATAATCAATCCGTAGTTTTTCCCCGCTACCGTCAACCTGAGGGAGGCGTAGAGTTGTAGGCGGGACATGACATCGAGTGGACGTTTCTGATTGGGCGACTGTCCTCCTTACTGCGCATGCTCAAGCGTTGCCAAGCAGGAAGTAAGTGGCCCTGGTTGCGAAATTGACGGTTGCGAATGCTTCAATTTTATAGAACGGAACTGAATGGGCCCGCTTTGTCCATCTTATATACAGTCGATGTTTGGAACTAATCCTAACATTCCCTTCACACTGGTGTGACAGTACACCCTTAAATAGTAATATTTATGTGTGTTTTACTTGTACCCTTACTTTAAAAAGTTCAGATATACTACCAACAATATCCAGATAAGGAAATCAAGCCAAATGGGGGTTAAATAAAATTTAATAATGGGGGGAGGGGGATTTAAAAAAAAAAAAAAAAAAAAGTTTGTTGTTTAGTCTTTGCAGCTGAAGCAGTTGATCTTCTGTAGGAAGCCGAGAAACCTACAAACAAATAAAAATATCATTTTTTTACAAGTTACATCAATAATATTCGATATGATTTTGTAGCTTTCTTTTCAAAATGAACTTTATCTCAATTGCGATATCTGCAAATACTGACGCCATGTAAGGACAGAGGCCATGTAAGTATTTGATGTGATGCCATTGGCAACCTCACCTCCTTTTAAAGCTTCTCTTTTTCTTGTTCTTCTCTACTTTAAACTCTTCAGCGTTTAACCAAACACTTCCCGTGTCATCTTTTGTTTCCTTGTGTGCTTGTAGCACACCCTGTGTCAAAGAAACACACACACACACACACAAGCTTGATTGTCATTAGAGTGTTTTTTCAGTGTTTGAGTTGTCAGTCAGGGCAAACATCTGATTGACTGCCACAGCATCCTCTTACTGTCAAACAGCACCTCAGTCAGCTTGAAATGAAACTATCAGGTAAACCCCAGCAGCTGTCCTGGGTTGTACTGCTGAAGAGCGTTCTACAGTATATCTCTGATGTTTGACTGTTCCCTCACCTGCACAAGATGCTTAATTTCCTCTTCCTCCCTAGCTGCCTTGGATGCGATGGGGGGCAGAGTGGCGAAGGCGGTGCGGAATGCCCCCAGGATGGGGGGGTCCAGGGGTGGCAGTTTGGCTGGGGTGGGGTGAAGGCTGGGTGGCAGAGGGGCCAGCTTTAATGGCAGGGCCATCTGTGGAGGAGAGGAGGGCATGTTGTAGCTGACAATGCTGTGGGAAAGGTAGCCTGTTCTTGGGCCAGACTTGAACCCAGAGGGGGTACATCAGGACATTTAGCGGGCCCAGAGCTTCACAGGGGCCCACAGAGGACTACGATATGGTTGGGAAAGGGGGCCAAAATAATTTTCTTTCACCTAAGCGCCCCAACCAAGCTAACGTACCTTCTTAGAGAGCCCTTCCTCGTGCTCTGCTGAGATGGTGTTCTCCTTCAGTGCCTCCTGCACAGACACCAGTGTAATCTACACACACACACACACACACACACACACAGAAAATAAAATTCAGGTACTGTATGTGTGAAAGTGGAAGACATGATGATGACAGGGCCATCTGTGGAGGGAAGGACAGCAGCATGTTGTAGCTGACAGGGCAGTAAGGAAGGCAGCCTGCTCTTCTGATACACATACGCCAACAACACCTCCAGGGCCAAACTATGGATCCAAGTGCGCCTGGCCACAGGTCGCCTGAATAAAGTACCTTTTTGGGCATCACATGCTCCTCAGGAGCAGCAGCAGCAGCTGGGGTGTCCACTTTCACAGAGGTGAAGGTGTTCTCCTCCATGGCCTCCTGAACACTGATGACACGGATGTTATCCTGCACACAGACAGACAAGGGTAGTTGGGGAGGGGACAGAGTGCTGAATGCCCTCAGGTATGTCTCCATGTTGTACAAATATGATAATATGACATTTTATGAGTGGTGCTCATTGCTTAAAAGCTGTCATACACTATCTAAAGAAAAGTGTCATAACCTTCATGAACAATGTCGGACACTAATGATGTGAAAAAACAGCTGATGGCAGCAAAGTTCTACACACTGGGGACAATACTTTTACGCTCACTTACATGTTTCCCATTTGTAATCTGTTTCATCAATTTGGTCAGAAAGTTTGTCTTTTGAGTGCCAGCATCCAGGGCCTCAGCAGACCTGACCTTCTTCAGGGAGTCCTACAGGGAAAGCATGGTGTGTGGTCATTGGTGCTGTTACACACGTGTTAATATGAGCAGTGTGATAGATATTACGATGTCTCTCTGAGCAGCCATCTTTCAATGTAAAGCCTTAAAAGGCCTCACCTCGTTACAGATGTCTGCAGAGGATGGTCCTGCAGGGGCCTGTGCACACTCAGGGGCTACAACCTCCATGACTTTGGACTGTAAAACAGACAGGAAGCTCATAGAAGACAGGAAGTGATACAAGAAGATTTGGGAAGGACAGAAACCTACCAGCAACAGTGGGATGCTCATCATATCTTAGCCCAATCCACAACCTCTAGGCCAAGGTCTTTATGGCCTTTTTGAATTTAGGTTGGTCATTGAACGCTAAGAAGTGCAATCAAACCCAGATGTTTCTACTTAAAGTAGTAAAGCACTACGGCACAGTAAAGTGTGTGGTCTAATCTTACCACATAGTAGGTGGTTGTGCTAAAAACAGCACGCCTGGGCGAAGGGCGTGTGGCAGATCCCCCACTCTCCGTCAGCGATTCAGCTGAGGTGGGTAAGGAGATTGACTCTTCTTCAAAGTCATCCACGGAGTACTACCAGAGATCAAAGAAGTTATTGGGTAATGTTTCATGGCACAGTATTTTAACCAGTGGCTATAAAATTAAGGAGCTCAGCCTGCATGGATTTTAAGTCATTTTGTGAAGGCTTAAGTGCCAACTGCTGTGGCATGACAAGTAATGTCCATGTGTTTTATGTGGGAATGAAGTCAGTATAGAGCATTACCATTTCAATGTCTTCCAGAGTGGACATTGGGGACTCTGGGGATGAGAGGTTGTCCTCCGGTGTCTCATCATTCGTGAGGGCCTACAAAGAAACCAACCACCCGTGGTCTAAGGAGTAGGTTTGTGCAATGTGCAGTTTTTATGGGTGCAGCCTACTACAGTGCTGGGTTGATCCTAATCCACCATCATTTAAACAATCAATTAAAATTATTTTTTAAGTGATTAAACAATAATAAACTCAAAATGAATAGGTTCATCTCAACATTCGAAAAGAGAAGGGACAATATTACATAATTTACTTTAACTTACCATGGTAAAAGGCCAAAGTAGAAATACCAGATCGGTAATTAGCAAGCTGTAGCAGAATTAAAATACGTCTCTTCTCTAGATCTCGTAGTCAAACTGTGCTTTTGACTTCGAATTCAGCGCAAGTAGTAAACATTTCAGTGACGTAGTGGTCTACATCATTTATGACATCAAGTCGGGCTACATTATGACATCAGACAAAAACGCTCTTTGGCGCACATGAGAATATTAGGCTATGTAATTTAATTATACAGCATTATTATTATTAAATTATAAAGACAGACATCTGCTAAGAAAGGGAAATATTTACATTTCAATGCAAAGTGATGCAGCCTTCCATGTACATCATATTTTCTATGGGCTAGTATGAAACGGCAAACTATAAGATAACTGATCAGTTGTGTTAGTAATAAATGAATTGTGGTACATTTTAAATAGGATAATATGTGATAATAGGATAATATTTGATATTTGCTGCCTACCTTTAAATGTTCACAGTAAAATCTAAGACTTTTGTAATAGGCTATCCTTCAAACAATATTGGTTAGCTACCCAGAACGATGTTTGTAGACACAAAAAACAACAAAAAACGGACCGAATAAGCGAGTGTGGTTGGTCTGGTAGATAGTGACATTATACCACCGCTTTAACGTCTGAGCGATTTTGCTGGCGATATGTACTGTTGTTATACGTATGATACATGCCCTTTTTTCAATGTAGAGGTACCAGATTTTAAGATAACAAACTATCAGCCCAACCCTTCCAGCACCCAGACCACATGTTCCCATATCTACAACCATCCTGATCAATCGACCTAATATGCATATCTAGGTAACAACTATTTAATAGAATGCAGTTCTCAACAGTTTTGTGGTGTAATGTCGAATTTATATGTTATTGATGATTGCAGAATTTACGTTATCCTTGCTAACATTAGCCTAGGTTACACTATAAACGTCAGCTAGCATTAGCCAAGCACCTGATCTTGTTGTGAGGTAAAAAAGAAAATCCTTAATTTATTGAAGCGATTTACATTGGAGGAGATGAATGCTATTTGTAAATTATCACTTGACATTGAACTTTTGGTGCTGACTCTGCCAGTATTTCCCATCTAATGTAGCTTGAAGTAGCCATAGCCTGCCATTAACATTTTCAAAAGAAGGTTATTTCACACTTAGCAGTGGGACTTAGTATTAATGTTATACTGTTAATATTAACATGTGCACCCCTAATGTGTGATTTTATGTGTACCTTAGCTGCTGGAGATGTCACATTGTCCTTGAAGGCACCCAAGCCAGTTTCATCACAGGGCTAGCAGCTGTTTTTGCCACATAGTTTGTCTTCAACTTGGGAGTATTAAGAAGAAGCAGAGAGGACCCTGGAGTTTATAAAAAGGAGCAGGACATTGTTAAGATAGGGGAGAATAAAGGGTTGGTGTAGACTGCTCCTGAGAAACAAAATGTGGATAAAGAATTTAAACATTTTAATATCTTTTAAAAATATATTTTAACATCTGAACGTTAAATTTGATATGATTCCCTTTTCATTACACACAAACACACACACACACACATTAGTAGGCCTATACTGTCCTGTCCAACTTTCCATGTTCCATCAAAACAACAGCAAAGCAAAAGCATTGTCATTTACTGGGACCTAGAACCTTCTGTACGTACAAAGACAAGATGAGGAACTATGTTGATTGTCAAGGATTAATAAAGGTGTGGTTTCAGTGTTATCTCTCCATTGCCATCAGTGGTTTTAAAATAAATCTTTAAGTAGAGTAGATAGTAGATAGTAGACAGATAATGTGTGTGTTTGTTTGTGTGAATAAGACAAAGGTCAGCCATACTGGAAACCAGGTCAGAAAACAACTAATTTTTCCATTCATCACCCAGCTGTCTCTGATGGCTGTGGATGAGATGTAAATGAATCTCCCGCAAATGACCAAAGACTTGTACTGGAACGAGGCTGACGTCAGGCCGCCCTACACCGTCGCCTCAGCCGACTACTGCATTGCCTCCTTCCTTGGATCCACCACAGACCTGAGGTCAGTACACACACGCACACACGCACACACACACACACAGCGTTTACAGACACTAAAAGGTACTGCAGTACAACATACTATCACACAAAGGAAATAACTGTGAACTGTAATTATAGAATGTTTTGGAAACACCAGAAGAGGTATGATATTTGTATCCTTTTCTTCCTGATGGACAAAAATCATATATATTTTTTACTATAGCAATGGAGAAAGCTAACTGGAGAAAGCTCATCTGTTGTCCACTCTTGAATGAATGAATGAATGAATGAATGAATGAATGAATGAATGATTCTTTAATGACCACACTGCAAGCAGGTGGAATTTTCTTATCAGTACGGCATGGTACAGGTTCCTCAACATGCAACATAAAGACTAGGGACGCAGACGGAGACAAATATGGACATCATACATATAGACACACAGACAATCCAAAAGAATTAGCCAGTTCAGGTCCATGTTCAGACAGTGTTTATCTGCAGTTCAGGAGTTTTATGGCAGTAGGGATAAAACTGTTTTGGAAGCGTGTTGTTTTTGTGGCAATTGTCCTATAGCGTCTTCCAGAGGGCAGGAGCTGAAATGCATAGTTTGCAGGGTGAGTGGGGTCTGAGACGATTTTGTGAGCTCTGCTTAATGTTCTTTTGTGGTGTAGTGATTCCAGAGATGGGAGGGGAGAGCCAATGATTTTTGAGGCTCTGTTGATTGTGCGCTGCAGTTTTTTCTTTGAGAGTGTATCAAGACTACTGAACCAGACTGTGATGGATGAGGTAAGAATGCTTTCCACAATGGCTGTGTAGAAGCGGATCAGGAGATGAGGTTTTATTCTGAATTTCTTGAGCTGTCGGAGATGGAATAGTCTTTGCTGGGCTTTTTTGTGGATGTGGTCTGCATTAATTCTCCATTTCAGATCATTACTGATGTGGGTGCCAAGGAGTTTGAATGAGTCACTGGTGGATATGGGTTGACCATGAATGTGAATGTGCACTGGAGTTTTGGGAGATGGCTGGCGTCTGAGGTCGACAATGAGTTCTTTTGTTTTTGATGTGTTGAGTAGTAGGCTGTGGTCTGCGCACCAGGTGACTGCTTGGTTGATCTGTGCACGGTATTCTGATTCTTGGTTGTTGGTGATGAGTCCTATGATGGTTGTATCGTCTGCATATTTGTACATGTTGACAGATTTATGGTGAGTTTTGAGCTGATTGGTGTAGAGGGAGAAGAGCCAGGGAGAAAGAACGCAACCTTGTGGAGCGCCAGTACTGAGGGACAGAGGGGAGGATATGTTGTTGTTGATTTTCACCCTCTGTTGCCTGTTGTGTAGGAAGCTGTAGATCCAGTGGCAGATGCATGGGCTTATTTTCATGTCCAGTAGTGTGTCAAACAGTTTGGCTGGTATTATGGTGTTGAAGGCAGAACTGAAATCCATGAATAGTATGCGTGCGTATGTGTTGGCAGACTCCAGATGGTTCAGTGTGTGGTGAATTGCTAGGTTAACGGTGTCCTCGACTGATCGGTTAGCTGTGTAGGCAAATTGATGTGGGTCCATGAGTGGGGAAGTGACAGCTTTTAGATGTTTGAGAATGATGCGCTCGAATGTCTTCATCGCTGCTGATGTTAAAGCAATGGGTCTGTAGTCATTGAGGCAGGAGATGGCTTCCAGGCTCTTCCAGGCTGTCTGACATCCTGCAGGCGGAGGAGGCCGATACCCATGATCCTCGGCGGCAGGAGTCGGTGCTGGGCCGCGTGCGGCGTCTCCTGAGCGTGCAGGAGCCCCCCGACCTGACGCACGCGCGCCCCTCCTTCAAGCGCCACAGCAGCGACATCCCCAGCTTCTTCCCCTTTGTGCCCGACCACCGCATCTACCCGGGGGTACCTGACGACACCCCCAAACCTACCCACCTAGGCCCCCCACCTCCTCACGCCCACGTGGAGACACTAGCGACCCTTCAGGAGGTCAACAGCGCCCCCTCCTCCCCCGACACAGAGATGCGCACCATAACAACAGCACAGCCACCACAGCGTCACTCGTGGAGGTCAAGACGAAAGCTCCACAGAGTGATGCTCCCATGTATCCAGAGCAGGCCCTGATGCCTGGGGCTCAGGTAGAGGGCGATCCCAGCGAGGAGGCCCTGGGGGCGGATGTGTCGGCCTGCTACAGCCCCACTGATATGGGGCCGCGGAAGTTTCACTGGACCACTCCGGCCAAGCGCATACGGAAGCGTCAGCTGTCCTTCCAGCTGTCCCTCCAGGGATCCCGGAGTTCGCTGACCAGTATTCCCAGTACTCCCAGCCCACGCCTGTCCGGGAGGTGGAGGGGGCAGCACGCATCGTCCCCCTCCCCCCTGGCGAGCCCACAGCGGGAGGACAACCCCATCGTGCCCCACACAGACTCCTCGCGCTCGCAGGGCGGTGACACAGAGCAGAGGGACGAATGCCAGAAGCAAGACAACAAGAGCATTTAAAAGTTTTCATGACTTGACTGTAACTGGGACGTCGTTTGCAGGGGACCCCTGAACTTACAGCTTTTTTTTTCTTAGTTGCTTATTAACGCATATCTCAGATTTTTCAGACAATGTGAACTAGTTTTCCTGAATTACACATCATGTAGTTGTGCAAATCATATCACTTTAAGCACACAGCAAATTCTGTGGCACAAACTCTCTGATCTGCTTATTATGTGTGGTTGGCTGCTGTTTGTACATTTATCAATGACTTTGGCCATGCTGATCAAAACCTATCCTGCTGGTTCTCTGCTGAGTTGTCTTACCCTCTTATGTAATGGATTGACATGTAAAAAGTTGCTATTCTTTAGGGGGCATTACAAAAAAGAATGTGTACTTTAGATTTTGTATCCTAGGTATGTTCCCAAGGAAACACTGCTACCGTTGCTTTTGTGGATGGCATTATTCTCAATCACAACATTATGACTGGTATGGCATTTATTCTCCATTATTCTCCAAGACTGGTCAAGACAGAGGTGTAGCAAGCCAACAGGCAACACAGGCAACTGTTTAGGGGCCCCCATTAGGGCCACAAAAGGATACAAGGACACAAGGATGATTTATTGTCACATGCATGGACACACTGGGTAGAGTAGAACATGTAGTGAAATTGGTGACCGCGGAGGGCTGACAACCTCTAAGTTACAGTTACAGTTAAGGCGATGCAGTTTGTAATGAAAGTGGGGGGTGTTTGCTACCAAGCTTCAGTTAGTTAGAGCAGTGTATAGAATGTGTGTATGTGTTTATTATAAAATGACTTTTTTGTATTTATATGTGCATATGTTACTGTCCACTGTGCCATCGTGCAGTGTCATTGTATGCATAGTAATTACATATATTTAATGTTAACTTAAACACTGGTTTGTCATTGTGTTTGAAGAAAATCGAGTGAGAACTGAAGTAAATGTAAAGTTTTACCATCTACTGCCCTCTAGTGTTGGGGATTGCCTCCAACAATACTTTGGTAGCAGTTTATGATTATGCACATGATGTATCAGCCCATGCAGAGTTTGGTGTGGTGGCTGGCCTTCTAGTCTTGTTTCTACTCGGTGTGTGTGTGCTGAGGCTAGACCAAAAGAGAAGTCTGGAAACAGCTTGGTCTCTTCTGTCTCACTCTTGTTCTTTCTCTTTATATCTTTCTCTCTCTTCCTCTCTCTCCTGTCAGATACTAGATCATGGTTTGCCAGAACTAGGGTACTGTGGCCTTGCAAAGAGTAGGCATATTAAAAAACATTTCTTGTCTTCAACTGGTACAGACAAAATACAATATTGATATATATATATTAAAACTAGAGCTAGTGAGGGGCATAGTCAGTTTTCTTTTTGTCATTTTTAATTCTATGATTTGACATGTAGGCTATAGCATACTTAGTGCTACATACTTAGTGTGGCTGAATGTGTGATTGTTGGAACATTCTATAAAAGAATGCATTATGCAACAATCTAAGATTCTAGAATTTCGCTTTATATTCTATGATCTAATCTATTCATTGGAACTAATCCTAACATTCCCTTCACACTGGTGTGACAGTACACCCTTGAAGAATAATATTTATGTGTGTTTTACTTGTATCCTTACTTTAAAAAGTTAATATAGACTACCAAGTTAATATAGACTACCAAGGAAATTAAGCCAAATGGGGTTTAAATAAAATTTAATAATGGGGGGGGGATGGGAATTTAAAAAAGAAAAAAAAAAAGTTTGTTGTTTTTTAGTCTTTGCAGCTGAAGCAGTTGATCTTCCGTAGGAAGCACAGCAATCTACAAACAAATATCACAGAATTGTTTTACAATTACAAGTTACAATCAATAATATTCCATATGATTTTGTAATTTTCTTTTCAAAATGAACTTCATTTCAACTGCAATGTCGGCGAATATTGACGCCATGTAAGGACAGGCCATGTAAGTATTTGATGTGATGCCATTGGCAACCTCACCTCCTTTTAAGGCTTTTCTTTTTCTTCTTGTTCTTCACTTTCTCTTTCACCTTGACATTGTCAAATGACCACTCACTTCCTGTGTCATTTTTTTCTTTATGTGCTTGTAGCACACCCTGTGTCAAAGACACACACACACACACACACACACACACACGGACACACACACACACACACAAGCTTGTTTGACATTACAGTGATTTTTCAGTGTTTCAGTTTATGTCAGGCAGGGCATACACATCTGATTGACTGCCACAGCATCCTCTTACTGTCAAACAGCAGAAACATGCCCAACCTCAGTCAGCTTGAAATGAAACTATCGGCTAAACCCCAGCACCTGTCCTGGGTTGTACTGCTGAAGAGCGTTCTACAGTATATCTCTGATGTCTGACAGCTCCCTCACCTGCACAAGATGTTTCATTTCCTCTTCCTCCCGAGCTGCCTTCGATGGGATGGGGGGCAACGGGGCGACGGTGGTGCGGAATGCCCCCAGGATGGGGGGGTGCAGGGGTGGCAGTTTGGATGGGGTGGGGTGAAGGCTGGGTGGCAGAGGGGCCAGCTTTAATGGCAGGGCCATCTGTGGAGGAGAGGATGGCATGTTGTAGCTGACAATGCTGTGGGAAAGGTAGCCTGTTCTTGGGCCAGACTTGAACCCAGAGGGGGTACATCAGGACATTTAGCGGGCCCAGAGCTTCACAGGGGCCCACAGAGGACTACGATATGGTTGGGAAAGGGGGCCAAAATAATTTTCTTTCACCTAAGCGCCCCAACCAAGCTAACGTACCTTCTTAGAGAGCCCTTCCTCATGCTCTGCTGAGATGGTGTTCTCCTTCAGTGCCTCCTGCACAGACACCAGTGTAATCTACACACACACACACACACACACACACGGAAAATAAAATTCAGGTACTGTATGTGTGAAAGTGGAAGACATGATGATGGCAGGGCCATCTGTGGAGGGGAGGACAGCAGCATGTTGTAGCTGACAGGGCAGTAAGGAAGGCAGCCTGCTCTTCTGATACACATACGCCAACAACACCTCCAGGGCCAAACTATGAATCCAAGTGCGCCTGGCCACAGGTCGCCTGAATAAAGTACCTTTTTGGGCATCACATGCTCCTCAGGAGCAGCAGCAGCAGCTGGGGTGTCCACTTTCACAGAGGTGAAGGTGTTCTCCTCCATGGCCTCCTGAACACTGATAACACGGATGTTATCCTGCACACAGACAGACAAGGGTAGTGTGTGAGGGGACAGAGTGCTGAACACCTACCTTCAGGTATGTCTCCATGTTGTACAAATGTGATAATATGAAATGTTATGAGTGGTGCTCATTGCTTATTATCTGTCATACACTATCTAAAGAAAAGTGTCATAACCTTCATGAACAATGTTGGACACTAATGATGTGAAAAAACAGCTGGTGGCAGCAAAGTTCTACACACTGGGGACAATACTTTTACGCTCACTTACATGTTTCCCATTTGTAATCTGTTTCATCAATTTGGTCAGAAAGTTTGTCTTTTGAGTGCCAGCATCCAGGGCCTCAGCAGACCTGACCTTCTTCAGGGAGTCCTACAGGGAAAGCATGGTGTGTGGTCATTGGTGCTGTTACACACGTGTTAATATGAGCAGTGTGATAGATATTACGATGTCTCTCTGAGCAGCCATCTTTCAATGTAAAGCCTTAAAAGGCCTCACCTCGTTACAGATGTCTGCAGAGGATGGTCCTGCAGGGGCCTGTGCACACTCAGGGGCTACAACCTCCATGACTTTGGACTGTAAAACAGACAGGAAGCTCATAGAAGACAGGAAGTGATACAAGAAGATTTGGGAAGGACAGAAACCTACCAGCAACAGTGGGATGCTCATCATATCTTAGCCCAATCCACAACCTCTAGGCCAAGGTCTTTATGGCCTTTTTGAATTTAGGTTGGTCATTGAACGCTAAGAAGTGCAATCAAACCCAGATGTTTCTACTTAAAGTAGTAAAGCACTACGGCACAGTAAAGTGTGTGGTCTAATCTTACCACATAGTAGGTGGTTGTGCTAAAAACAGCACGCCTGGGCGAAGGGCGTGTGGCAGATAACCCACTCTCCGTCAGCGATTCAGCTGAGGTGGGTAAGGAGATTGACTCTTCTTCAAAGTCATCCACGGAGTACTACCAGAGATCAAAGAAGTTATTGGGTAATGTTTCATGGCACAGTATTTTAACCAGTGGCTATAAAATTAAGGAGCTCAGCCTGCATGGATTTTAAGTCATTTTGTGAAGGCTTAAGTGCCAACTGCTGTGGCATGACAAGTAATGTCCATGTGTTTTATGGGGGAATGAAGTCAGTATAGAGCATTACCATTTCAATGTCTTCCAGAGTGGACATTGGGGACTCTGGGGATGAGAGGTTGTCCTCCGGTGTCTCATCATTCGTGAGGGCCTACAAAGAAACCAACCACCCGTGGTCTAAGGAGTAGGTTTGTGCAATATGCAGTTTTTATGGGTGCAGCCTACTACAGTGCTGGGTTGATCCTAATCCACCATCATTTAAACAATCAATTAAAATTATTTTTTAAGTGATTAAACAATAATAAACTCAAAATGAATAGGTTCATCTCAACATTCGAAAAGAGAAGGGACAATATTACATAATTTACTTTAACTTACCATGGTAAAAGGCCAAAGTAGAAATACCAGATCGGTAATTAGCAAGCTGTAGCAGAATTAAAATACGCCTCTTCTCTAGATCTCGTAGTCAAACTGTGCTTTTGACTTCGAATTCAGCGCAAGTAGTAAACATTTCAGTGACGTAGTGGTCTACATCATTTATGACATCAAGTCGGGCTACATTATGACATCAGACAAAAACGCTCTTTGGCGCACATGAGAATATTAGGCTATGTAATTTAATTATACAGCATTATTATTATTAAATTATAAAGACAGACATCTGCTAAGAAAGGGAAATATTTAAATTTCAATGCAAAGTGATGCAGCCTTCCATGTACATCATATTTTCTATGGGCTAGTATGACACGGCAAACTATAAGATAACTGATCAGTTGTGTTAGTAATAAATGAATTGTGGTACATTTTAAATAGGATAATATGTGATAATAGGATAATATTTGATATTTGCTGCCTACCTTTAAATGTTCACAGTAAAATCTGAGACTTTTGTAATAGGCTATCCTTCAAACAATATTGGTTAGCTACGCAGAACGATGTTTGTAGACACAAAAAACAACAACAACAACAACAACAACAACAAAAAACGGACCGAATAAGCGAGTGTGGTTGGTCTGGTAGATAGTGACATTATACCACCGCTTTAACGTCTGAGCGATTTTGCTGGCGATATGTACTGTTGTTATACGTATGATACATGCCCTTTTTTCAATGTAGAGGTACCAGATTTTAAGATAACAAACTATCAGCCCAACCCTTCCAGCACCCAGACCACATGTTCCCATATCTACAACCATCCTGATCAATCGACCTAATATGCATATCTAGGTAACAACTATTTAATAGAATGCAGTTCTCAACAGTTTTGTGGTGTAATGTCGAATTTATATGTTATTGATGATTGCAGAATTTACGTTATCCTTGCTAACATTAGCCTAGGTTACACTATAAACGTCAGCTAGCATTAGCCAAGCACCTGATCTTGTTGTGAGGTAAAAAAGAAAATCCTTAATTTATTGAAGCGATTTACATTGGAGGAGATGAATGCTATTTGTAAATTATCACTTGACATTGAACTTTTGGTGCTGACTCTGCCAGTATTTCCCATCTAATGTAGCTTGAAGTAGCCATAGCCTGCCATTAACATTTTCAAAAGAAGGTTATTTCACACTTAGCAGTGGGACTTAGTATTAATGTTATACTGTTAATATTAACATGTGCACCCCTAATGTGTGATTTTATGTGTACCTTAGCTGCTGGAGATGTCACATTGTCCTTGAAGGCACCGGAGCCAGTTTCATCACAGGGCTAGCAGCTGTTTTTGCCACATAGTTTGTCTTCAACTTGGGAGTATTAAGAAGAAGCAGAGAGGACCCTGGAGTTTATAAAAAGGAGCAGGACATTGTTAAGATAGGGGAGAATAAAGGGTTGGTGTAGACTGCTCCTGAGAAACAAAATGTGGATAAAGAATTTAAACATTTTAATATCTTTTAAAAATATATTTTAACATCTGAACGTTAAATTTGATATGATTCCCTTTTCATTACACACAAACACACACACACACACATTAGTACTGTCCTGTCCAACTTTCCATGTTCCATCAAAACAACAGCAAAGCAAAAGCATTGTCATTTACTGGGACCTAGAACCTTTTGTACGTACAAAGACAAGATGAGGAACTGTGTTGATTGTCAAGGATTAATAAAGGTGTGGTTTCAGTGTTATCTCTCCATTGCCATCAGTGGTTTTAAAATAAATCTTTAAGTAGAGTAGATAGTAGATAGTAGACAGATAATGTGTGTGTTTGTTTGTGTGAATAAGACAAAGGTCAGCCATACTGGAAACCAGGTCAGAAAACAACTAATTTTTCCATTCATCACCCAGCTGTCTCTGATGGCTGTGGATGAGATGTAAATGAATCTCCCGCAAATGACCAAAGACTTGTACTGGAACGAGGCTGACGTCAGGCCGCCCTACACCGTCGCCTCAGCCGACTACTGCATTGCCTCCTTCCTTGGATCCACCACAGACCTGAGGTCAGTACACACACACACACGCACACACACACACACAGCGTTTACAGACACTAAAAGGTACTGCAGTACAACATACTATCACACAAAGGAAATAACTGTGAACTGTAATTATAGAATGTTTTGGAAACACCAGAAGAGGTATGATATTTGTATCCTTTTCTTCCTGATGGACAAAAATCATATATATTTTTTTACTATAGCAATGGAGAAAGCTAACTGGAGAAAGCTCATCTGTTGTCCACTCTTCCAGGCTGTCTGACATCCTGCAGGCGGAGGAGGCCGATACCCATGATCCTCGGCGGCAGGAGTCGGTGCTGGGCTGCGTGCGGCGTCTCCTGAGCGTGCAGGAGCCCCCCGACCTGACGCACGCGCGCCCCTCCTTCAAGCGCCACAGCAGCGACATCCCCAGCTTCTTCCCCTTTGTGCCCGACCACCGCATCTACCCGGGGGTACCCGACGACACCCCCAAACTCACCCACCTAGGCCCCCCACCTCCTCACGCCCACGTGGAGACACTAGCGACCCTTCAGGAGGTCAACAGCGCCCCCTCCTCCCCCGACACAGAGATGCGCACCATAACAACAACACAGCCACCACAGCGTCACTCGTGGAGGTCAAGACGAAAGCTCCACAGAGTGATGATGCTCCCATGTATCCAGAGCAGGCCCTGATGCCTGGGGCTCAGGTAGAGGGCGATCCCAGCGAGGAGGCCCTGGGGGCGGATGTGTCGGCCTGCTACAGCCCCACTGATATGGGGCCGCGGAAGTTTCGCTGGACCACTCCGGCCAAGCGCATACATCAGCTGTCCTTCCAGCTGTCCCGCCAGGGATCCCGGAGCTCGCTGACCAGTATTCCCAGTACTCCCAGCCCACGCCTGTCCGGGACGTGGAGGGGGCAGCACGCATCGTCCCCCTCCCCCCTGGCGAGCCCACAGCGGGAGGACAACCCCATCGTGCCCCACACAGACTCCTCGCGCTCGCAGGGCGGTGACACAGAGCAGAGGGACGAATGCCAGAAGCAAGACAACAAGAGCATTTAAAAGTCTTCATGACTTGACTGTAACTGGGACGTCGTTTGCAGGGGACCCCTGAACTTACAGCTTTTTTTTTCTTAGTTGCTTATTAACGCATATCTCAGATTTTTCAGACAATGTGAACTAGTTTTCCTGAACTACACATCATGTAGTTGTGCAAATCATAAAAGCGAACTTTTATCACTTTAAGCACACAGCAAATTCTGTGGCACAAACTCTCTGATCTGCTTATTATGTGTGGTTGGCTGCTGTTTGTACATTTATCAATGACTTTGGCCATGCTGATCAAAACCTATCCTGCTGGTTCTCTGCTGACTTGTCTTACCCTCTTATGTAATGGATTGACATGTAAAAAGTTGCTATTGTTTAGGGGGCATTACAAAAAAGAATGTGTACTTTAGATTTTGTATCCTAGGTATGTTCCCAAGGAAACACTGCTACCGTTGCTTTTGTGGATGGCATTATTCTCAATCACAACATTATGACTGGTATGGCATTTATTCTCCATTATTCTCCAAGAGTGGTCAAGACAGAGGTGTAGCAAGCCAACAGGCAACACAGGCAACTGTTTAGGGGCCCCCATTAGGGCCACAAAAGGATACAAGGACACAAGGATGATTTATTGTCACATGCATAGACACACTGGGTAGAGTAGAACATGTAGTGAAATTGGTGACCTCGGAGGGCTGACAACCTCTAAGTTACAGTTACAGTTAAGGCGATGCAGTTTGTAATGAAAGTGGGGGGTGTTTGCTACCAAGCTTCAGTTAGAGCAGTGTATAGAATGTGTGTATGTGTTTATTATAAAATTACTTTTTTGTATTTATATGTGCATATGTTACTGTCCACTGTGCCATCGTGCAGTGTCATTGTATGAATAGTAATTACATATATTTAATGTTAACTTAAACACTGGTTTGTCATTGTGTTTGAAGGAAATCGAGTGAGAACTGAAGTAAATGTAAAGTTTTACCATCTACTGCCCTCTAGTGTTGGGGATTGCCTCCAACAATACTTTGGTAGCAGTTTATGATTATGCACATGATGTATCAGCCCATGCAGAGTTTGGTGTGGTGGCTGGCCTTCTAGTCTTGTTTCTACTCGCTGTGTGTGTGCTGAGGCTAGACCAAAAGAGAAGTCTGGAAACAGCTTGGTCTCTTCTGTCTCACTCTTGTTCTTTCTCTTTATATCTTTCTCTCTCTTCCTCTCTCTCCTGTCAGATACTAGATCAAGGTTTGCCAGAACTAGGGTACTGTGGCCTTGCAAAGAGTAGGCATATTAAAAAACATTTCTTGTCTTCAACTGGTACAGACAAAATACAATATTGATATATATATATTAAAACTAGAGCTAGTGAGGGGCATAGTCAGTTTTCTTTTTGTCATTTTTAATTCTATGATTTGACATGTAGGCTATAGCATACTTAGTGCTACATACTTAGTGTGGCTGAATGTGTGATTGTTGGAACATTCTATAAAAGAATGCATTATGCAACAATCTAAGATTCTAGAATTTCGCTTTATATTCTATGATCTAATCTATTCATTGGAACTAATCCTAACATTCCCTTCACACTGGTGTGACAGTACACCCTTGAAGAATAATATTTATGTGTGTTTTACTTGCATCCTTACTTTAAAAAGTTAATATAGACTACCAACAATATTCACAGAGAAGGAAATTAAGCCAAATGGGGTTTAAATAAAATTTAATAATGGGGGGGGGGGGGGGGGGGTTAAAAAAGAATTTAAAAAAGAAAAAAAAAGTTTGTTGTTTTTTAGTCTTTGCAGCTGAAGCAGTTGATCTTCCGTAGGAAGCACAGCAATCTACAAACAAATATCACAGAATTGTTTTACAATTACAAGTTACAATCAATAATATTCCATATGATTTTGTAATTTTCTTTTCAAAATGAACTTCATTTCAACTGCAATGTCGGCGAATATTAACGCCATGTAAGGACAGGCCATGTAAGTATTTGATGTGATGCCATTGGCAACCTCACCTCCTTTTAAGGCTTTTCTTTTTCTTCTTGCTCTTCACTTTCTCTTTCACCTTGACATTGTCAAATGACCACTCACTTCCTGTGTCATTTTTTTCTTTATGTGCTTGTAGCACACCCTGTGTCAAAGACACACACACACACACACACACACACACACACACACACGGACACACACACACACACAAGCTTGTTTGACATTACAGTGATTTTTCAGTGTTTGAGTTTGTCAGGCAGGGCATACACATCTGATTGACTGCCACAGCATCCTCTTGCTGTCAAACAGCAGAAACATGCCCAACCTCAGTCAGCTTGAAATGAAACTATCGGGTAAACCCAGCACCTGTCCTGGGTTGTACTGCTGAAGAGCGTTCTACAGTATATCTCTGATGTCTGACAGCTCCCTCACCTGCACAAGATGTTTCATTTCCTCTTCCTCCCGAGCTGCCTTCGATGGGATGGGGGGCAGAGGGGCGAAGGTGGTGCGGAATGCCCCCAGGATGGAGGGGTGGCAGTTTGGATGGGGTGGGGTGAAGGCTGGGTGGCAGAGGGGCCAGCTTTAATGGCAGGGCCATCTGTGGAGGAGAGGATGGCATGTTGTAGCTGACAATGCTGTGGGAAAGGTAGCCTGTTCTCAGGCCAGACTTGAACCCAGAGGGGATACATCAGGACATTTAGTGGGCCCAGAGCTTCACAGGGGTCCACAGAGGACTACGATATGGTTGGGAAAGGGGGCCAAAATAATTTTCTTTCACCTAAGCGCCCCAACCAAGCTAACATACCTTCTTAGAGAGCCCTTCCTCGTGCTCTGCTGAGATGGTGTTCTCCTTCAAAGCCTCCTGCACAGACACCAGTGTAATCTACACACACACACACACACACACACACACACGGAAAATAAAATTCAGGTACTGTATGTCTGAAGTGGAAGACATGATGATGGCAGGGCCATCTGTGGAGGGGAGGACAGCAGCATGTTGTAGCTGACAGGGCAGTAAGGAAGGCAGCCTGCTCTTCTGATACACATACGCCAACAACACCTCCAGGGCCAAACTATGGATCCAAGTGCGCCTGGCCACAGGTCGCGTGAATAAAGTACCTTTTTGGGCATCACATGCTCCTCAGGAGCAGCAGCAGCAGCAGCTGGGGTGTCCACTTTCACAGAGGTGAAGGTGTTCTCCTCCATGGCCTCCTGAACACTGATGACACGGATGTTATCCTGCACACAGACAGACAAGGGTAGTTGGGGAGGGGACAGAGTGCTGAATACCCTCAGGTATGTCTCCATGTTGTACAAATATGACAATATGAAATGTTATGAGTGGTGCTATGAGTGGTACTCATTGCTTATAAGCTGTCATACACTATCTAAAGAAAAGTGTCATAACCTTCATGAACAATGTCGGACACTAATGATGTGAAAAAACAGCTGATGGCAGCAAAGTTCTACACACTGGGGACAATAATACTTTTACGCTCACTTACATGTTTCCGATGTGTAATCTGTTTCATCAATTTGGTCAGAAAGTTTGTCTTTTGAGTGCCAGCATCCAGGGCCTCAGCAGACCTGACCTTCTTCAGGGAGTCCTACAGGGCAAGCATGGTGTGTGGTCATTGGTGCTGTTACACACGTGTTAATATGAGCAGTGTGATAGATATTACGATGTCTCTCTGAGCAGCCATCTTTCAATGTAAAGCCTTAAAAGGCCTCACCTCGTTACAGATGTCTGCAGAGGATGGTCCTGCAGGGGCCTGTGCACACTCAGGGGCTACAACCTCCATGACTTTGGACTGTAAAACAGACAGGAAGCTCAATCCACAACCTCTAGGCCAAGGTCTTTATGGCCTTTTTGAATTTAGTTTGGTCATTGAACGCTGACAAGTGCAATCAAATCCAGATGTTTCTACTTAAAGTAGTAAAGCACTACTGCACAGTTAAGTGTGTGGTCTAATCTTACCACATAGTAGGTGGTTGTGCTGAACACAGCACGCCTGGGCGAAGATCCCCCACTCTCCGTCAGCGATTCAGCTGAGGTGGGTAAGGAGATTGACTCTTCCTCAAAGTCATCCACGGAGTACTACCAGAGATCAAAGAAGTTATTGGGTAATGTTTCATGGCACAGTATTTTAACCAGTGGCTATAAAATTAAGGAGCTTAGCCTGCATGGATTTCCAGTCATTTTGTGAGGGCTTAAGTGCAAACTGCTGTGGCATGACAAGTAATGTCCATGTGTTTTATGTGGGTATGAAGTCAGTATAGAGCACTACCATTTCAATGTCCTCCAGAATGGGCACTTCAGTGCTCTCTGGGGATGAGAGGTTGTCCTCCGGTGTCTCATCATTCGTGAGGGCCTACAAAAAAAAACAACCAGCTGTGGTCTAAGGAGTAGGTTTGTGCAATAGGTTGACCTATGCAGTTTTTCACGGGGCAGCCTACTACAGTGTTACTGGGTTGTTCCTAATCCACCATCATTTAAACAATCAATTAAAATTATTTTTTAAGTGACTAAATAATAATAAACTCAAAACTAATATATTTATCTCAACATTCGAAAAGATAAGGTACAATGTTATAGAATTTACATCAAACTTACCATGAGGCAGAATTTTCAGATCGATAAATAGCAAGCTGTGGCAGAATAATTGAAATATGTCGCTTTCCTTGATCGCTTAGTCAGACTGTGCTGTTGCCTTCGAATTCAAGTGGTAAGTAAACATTTGAGCGACGTAGCGTGCATCATTTATGACATCAGGTCAGCCTACATTATGACATCACACAAAATAGCTCTTTGGCGGACATGGAAATATTAGGCTCTGTACAAGGATACAAGGATACAAGGACTTTATTGTCATGTGCCTCATAAATTTCCATTTATGAGCAATGAAAAGTTGTTTTGCTCAGAGAGAAAAAAAAAGAAATTTAGCAGCTGAAGGGGATGGGAAAAAGGGGTAAAAAGGCCCTATGAGGGCAGTTCAGGGTGATTAAGCAGCCTTATGGCTTGAGGATAGAAGCTGTCTCTTAGTCTTCTGGTATGAGACCGTATACTCCTGTATCTCCTGCCAGAAGGTAATAGGGTGAAAAGTGCATGACTGGGGTGATAGGGATCAGAAATAATGTGTTTTGCCTTCCTTATACAGCGTTGGTTGTAGAGACAGTGTATGCTGGGCAATTCAGTCTGTATAACTCGCTGAGCAGACCTGACTACACGCTGTAGGGCTCTCCTGTCCTGGGCGTTGCTGTTTCCATACCAGGCTGTGATGTTACCAGTCAAAATACTTTCAATGGTACAGCGGTAAAAGTTGGTCATTATTCCACTGTCCATGCCGTATTTATGCAACCGCCTTAGAAAAAAGAGCCGCTGTCTTGCCGTCTTCGTGGTGATCTTGATGTGTTCAGACCAGCTTAGATCCTCACTGATGTTAACTCCAAGGAATCTGAAACTGCTAACTCTCTCCACCTCTGTATTATTTATGTAGAGTGGCTGATGTTCTTGTTGTTGTGTCCTCCTGAAGTCAACAATCAGCTCCTTCGTCTTGGTCACGTTGAGAAGCAAATTGTTGCACTCACACCAAGATGACAATGCAGCTACCTCAGTTCTATAGGCAGACTCATCACCATTTGTGATGCAGCCCACGACCGTGGTGTCATCGGCAAACTTAATGATTGAGTTAGAACAGTGGATGGCTATGCAGTCATGTGTAAATAGGGAGTAGAGTAGAGGGCTGAGCACACATCCTTGCGGGGCGCCGGTGCTGAGGCAAAGGGTGGAGGAAGTGATCTGGCCCAGTCGTACAACTTGTGGTCTGTCAGTGAGGAAGTTTAAAATCCAGCGACAGAGGGAAGGGTTGAGGTTGTATTTTAATTATAGAGCATTATTATTATTAAATTATAAACAAAGACATCTGCTAAGAAAGGGAAATATTTAAATTCCAATTCAAAGTGATGCAGCCTTCCACGCACATCACATTTTCCATGGGCTAGTATGACAGGGCAGACTATAATCAGCCATAACTGATCAGATCTGTTGGTAATAAATGAATTATGACACATTTTTAAATAGGATAATATATTTGATATTTGCTGCCTACCTTTAATTGTTCACAATAAAATCTGAAACCGTTGTAATAGGCTATCCTTCAGTATTGGTCAGCTACGCAGAACGACATTATGTTTGTCAAAAAAAAAAACAGACCCAACTTGAACATTGTTAATAGTTATTGATTAAGAGTTTCAAAATATCTTTATTACACGGGTTATTTTAACACACAAGCAGTTGAATACAAAAATTGAGTACAAAAACAAACCAGTCAACCAAAAGTAGCAGAAGAGAAAGATCCAGTTCACAAGAGCTTAGTCGCAATATTTTACACAGCAACGGCAAAACTTGACAAGTTAAATCTTTCCAGAGTACAGGTCAGTCACCAGGGACGCTCTCTGCACGGAGACCTCTTGGTCCTCCCTCATGACATCTCGTATCCACGGCAGATAGGCAGAGATCCTTGTGCTCACCGCATGTTTCCTAAAGGCACATACTGTGTCGAAAGAAACAATCCCGGCGGCGTAAACCCTGTTTGTCTTCCGATTCTGGAACACCATGGCGCTCCCAGCATCATTGAAACACACGTTTGTGAAGAACTCGCCGCGGCCTGTACAGAACACATTGCTATCTACGACAGGGCCACGACCTGACTGAAACTCAGTCCGACATTCCTCGCGGGACACCACCGGCAACTTGAGGTGTGTGAGATTACCAGGCAGCTCATGGTTCAAGCCCATGTCCCACGCACCAAGGATGGCCACCTCTCCGGGCGTCTCCTCTTGGGCTTCTCCTTGTTCTGGGAGCGGGATGGGCATCAGGGTCTGGTTAAAGTTCACGGGGTCTCTCAGTTTGATCAACGCAATGTCGTTCTCGAAGTCTGATGTGTTTTGGAAGCCAGGGTGCAGGAACACCTGTTTGAAATGAAAAGGCATGATGCATCTCTTGTATTGAGAATTGCGACTATAAAAAAGGATAGTATTGTAGTTTCAGTGGAGAGAGTGGTCAATTACATGTCAGCATGTAAAGATCCAACATTTCCTTTTACTAAATCATGATTTGTCATTACAAAGATAAGAAAGATCAGGACTTTGGAAACCAAACCAAACTAGTTTATAATATTGCCAATACACTTGGACAATGCAAGCCTTATGAAATGCATTCAACTGTGAACCTCATGATATTATAGAGACACACATTCGATCACAGTTAAGCTCTCTCCAAGGACAGCTTTGAGTAGAATTGAAGTAGAATTCTTTGTTGTCATTGTACATAACAACCTTAAAGCAACACTAAGTAGTTTTTTCAACCTTGAAATAGTGTTTTCAAAATTGTTTCAGTGCTTTATCAACTTGTAACAGGGTGAAAGGCACTTCTGAATTCGCTTTGCTGCCCTCCATGGACTATAACTGCACTAAGCAAGTTTGGAGGAGCGGAGCATCTCTTTGTAAGTCTCAATGAGAGACAATTCCACTTCCAGCCTGTAGGGCAACTGAAGATGAAAAGTACTTAGTGTTGCTTTAATGTGCTTCATTACATTACATTACATTACATTACATTACATTACATTTAACGGACGCTTTTATCCAAAGCGACATACAAAAGGAGAATATAAGCTGACAGAAGTGTAGAGGAACGCAGAGCAAGCAGACTACCTTTACACATACAGGGAGATGCATGTGCCCAAGTAGGTTAGTTTCCCAGAGCAGGGAGAGACACTGCAGGCTTCAAAATAAATAATAAATAGATAGATTTAAAAACAACATCCTTGTGTGCTTTTGTTCTCACCTCCTCAACAGCCACCTCTTTCGAGGGCTGTGCGTCCGCAAACTTGGCCACGCCCAGGAACACTTTGGGCACCAGAGGCTTCTTCCCCTGCGTGTGCTTGCGGTCCCCCTCCAGGAAGAGGTTCCTGCCGGACGTCAGCACCCAGCGGTCAGAGAGCAGCGCCCCGCCACCGAAGCCCCTCATGGCCCCCCCCTCGCTCAGGATCCTGCCAGGGCACCGTGCGAGATGGCCCCTTGGGCTTGGGTGGGGGGGGTGGAGGGGGACCAGGGGGGCGAGGGGGGCCTGGGAGGCCTGGGGGGTCTGTGAGAGAATTAATCATTAATGGTACACAAGGACTCTTGAGACTGAGACAAATACACACTCACACACTCAAACATGCACGCAAACACACACACACACACACACACACACACACACACACACACACACACACACACACACACACACACACCAGAGAGAGAGATAGAGAGGTGTAAAGATGAGTTTATTCACTCTTTGTATTAATTTACCTACAGAGAGAGACACAGACAGCCAAACACAGTACATTAATTATTTGTCACAGGTGTTTGAGTGTGAGGAGCAGGTGTACCTGGCCTGTGCTCTCTGACTGCCATGGCCGAGCTCTCGTAGGTGAGGCAGGCCACCAGGGATAGGACACCACACAGGGGGAACCTGTGGGTTTGCACAGCGGTAAAAATACCACACAGTCATTTACTAGGACCTAGAACCTTCTGTACGTACAAAGACAAGATGAGGAACTCTGTTGATTGTCAAGGATTAATGAAGATGTTTTTTTAGTGTGTTGTCTCTCCATTGCCATCAGTGGTTTTAAAGTAAATCTTTGAACAGGTCACACAAACACTCACATTAACACTGACACATCATAAAGGATGGAATAGTTTTGTGTAAATAATTCTTCTACAAGGATCATGTTGGTTAATCCATCATTTTCACACAGGTAGATGAAACCAATATTTTTTGCTATGTTAATTGTTTTCATGTGTCTCCATATCTGATTGTATGTATATAATCACCAACAACAATAGCAAAGCTAAAGAGCTCATTCAACTGAATTTAAAACTTAAATTGATTAGTTCTAAAACTTAATTTTAAATAGGTACAAAGGAGAGAAGAGGCAAGCAATGGCCGTACCGCATTGTTTTGCAGGTCTTGCTGAGGTAAGAGGTGTGATTCTTCAGATCCTTCAGAGTTTGTCACTCAGCAGCACTTGTGTCATTTGGAGCCGTTTGTGGTGGCATTTATATGATCCACTATTGCCTCACCAGTGTCCCCATGACTGACAGTAATAGGCAGGTACATAACCAAAAACAACACTGAAGGAAGGAAATCCCATATGTTGTCATTCAGGACATTCTGCAAGCTAAGGTTAGCTCCAGAGGCGCTGGGCCGAGGCTTTATGCAATAGGTGTGGCGACAGGCCAGAAGGTGAGCAATATTGGAGAAGTTGCTCCAGTTGATTTCACACAGGAGTAAACTGACAAGAAAAGTCAAATGAAGTTCATGACTAACAGAGTTCTCAATGTTGTGGGTGCCAAATGTAACAGTTTAGTGAATAGTGAAAGTATGTGCAAATATGTACAAACATGATGATTTACAGTAGACTAACTAGCGGTCTTCTTTCTGTTATTTTTTTGTTATGAATATGGGAATTCTGTATGGCTGATAAATATAATGTGCAAAAGAGTTTCTGGGCATATGTACACATATGTATGCACAGGAATGTGTATGTGCGTGTGTGTATATGTACAGATGTATGTGATAGAAAATCCAGAAAACGATCCAATAAACTTAAAAAAAAAAACTGGTGGTGTGAATAACTGCTTAAAAGTTGAAAGAATAAGATATTTACACTTTATATATTTTTGCCTGTCTCACCTGCTTTATGCTATTTCCCGCTCAATGTGATGTGGACAGATATGTGTACTGCCAAACCATGAGATTGCATAAGAGTACACACTGATTCAGATGTTTACACACTCTTACACACTCCTGTGAGTGAGGCCTACTGGCTGTGTGTTTGCTCTCCCTGTGCAAGTAGAGTCAGACGGATCCGCTCGGAGTGAGGCTGACTCTACGACCTGAATTTGATTAAACACTTTGGTCTATTAGATCACTGCAGCTGCTGATCTCTAATGATTTGTCACAAAAATAGGTGTCGTGCAACCTTTGAAGATGACTCACAAAAACACACTGAAGACTGACTCACAGAAAGAGGTGAAGAATAATAAAAAGTAAGGGAAGGCTAGAAGTACGGGTAAAAAAAAACAAAAAAAAAACCTCTGACGCATGAGATGTTTTATTACATGGAAAGTAGGCCATGATGCTCTGTAAAAACCATACTGTGACCACATTACATTCACATCTACCTCCACATTCATAGCGATCCAGAGAAACAACCAGCCAAAGCTGCAGCTTTTCACTGACTGCTAATATAGTCAAATAGCTTGAACAGCTTTAGACAAAAAAAAAACACCCAGATAATGTTAGACTGTTTCTCCTTTAAGTTCTCTCATGTATAACTAACTACTCCATGTCATCACAGAGTGTGCAGTTAAGGGCCAGTTATACTGTAGCCCTGAAGGTGTAGTTTGTGTCACCAAAGGTGTCTTTGATGCTTGGCATCTATATTTCACACGTCACACTCGTTTTACTATGTATAAACCCAGCAAGTTTTCCCCATGGGATAGACAAGGGTGTAAGTCTAAAGTTCTAATCACATACACCTTTTGTCCAATTTCGTGGAGCAGCCATTTTTGCTTTATTTCATCTATCTTCTCATACAGTGTGTGTGTGCTGTGAAGAAAATCATAATGTTCGCACACAGCCATTACGCTGTCAGTGGGAACAATGTTCTAGCGGCTAGCCAATCAACAGGATGCTTCAGGCACATGGACATTAAGGCAGTCACCTGATTGGCTGTTGACCTCAAATGTCAATAACCTAGCTGATCTGTAGGCATAACGCATGAACATCCACCTGAAGTACAATAGGTGCTGGATCAAAAAGCAGAAACAAAAACAGTCTGCAACACCAGTGTGCTCCCAAAGTCTTTAATCATAAATGACATTTCGGGCCTAAAATGTCATAAATTATTAAACACTTTTTGTGGAAGAACACTGGTGTCTCGGACTTTGTTTCTGTTTGTTAATAACCTAATTGGGCACATGGAAGCCATCACTGACCTTACCAGCTCTATGTATACGTTCATACAGGTGAAATTCAAAGCTTACTAGCAGGCTTCAACTTGTAGATGGAGGTAATTACTCATTATTGAGCTCATATATGTGAATGAAGAAATTGATCTTTGTTGATACACAACTTAAAAATGACCCAATGTGGCTTTAAGGTGTCTTTGCACAGGAAGGCATCTTATTGAGCCAAACTGTTATTGCTCGTGTTAAGGCCACTCAGCAATGATGAGGTCTAACCCATTCAGACGCTTTTGTCAACCAGTGACAGTAATGTGAATTTATGTGTGCATGCATGTGTGCATATGTGTGTGTGTGAGTGACTGTGTGTGCGTACGTCTGCATGTGTGTGTATGTTTGTCTGTCCTGGTGCACCAACAAATAATAACAAACAATTCACAGATGCAGTTCCTAGTGATCCTGAGAACGATGGGCGTAGCAGACTGCTGACCGGCGCCCCCTTGTGGCCAGCTGGGTGCCCAGCTGCTCAGGGCCGTATGAGGGAGAACCGGCCGGAGGGGTCGGGGATGAACCACTTCTCCCAGCGGTCGATGTGCACGCAGGGGAAGTCCCAGGGCTTGAAGCGGCCGTTCCAGTGGAGCAAGTGCGCCTTCTGCAGGAAGGACTCGGCATAGCGGGCGTCTGGGCTCCAGCCTGTAGGGAACACAATGGCAGACCAAGTTGTTTTTTTCAACCTTAAAATAATGTTTCCAAAATCGTTTCAGTGGTTCATTAACTTGTAACAGGGTGAACAGCCCTTCTAAATTTGCTTTGTGGCCCTCCATGGCCTATAACCGCACCAAGCACACTAGCAAAAACGGGGTGCTGATCTGTGGTTCGAATGTGCCATAAGAAAGACAATTCCGCTTCCAACCTCTAGGGCGACTAAAGACGAAAAGTGCTTATGTGTTGTTTTAAAGAAGCTATGTGCATTGGTAGGTTAAAATATCCACAGTTTCTGTAACTAATATTCTTAGTTACGTTGACTCTATTGTCCTCCTCCACTGTAAGTCACTTTGAATAAAAGTGTCTGCTGAGTGTCATTAATGTAATGTAATGTGATGTGGTGTGAAAGGTGTGTTTTTTAGACTGACCCAGGTGTCTGACGTGCCACAGAGGGTCGATGGTGGTGTATTTGTCATTGAAGACAATCAGCATCGGGGGAGTCGCTACACCCCCTGCCATCGCACTGCTGTACAGGTTGTCCCTGTCGAACGAGAGAGGAGAGAGGAGGAGACACAATTCAATTCATTCATTCATGGAGACTGCCTGAGCATAAAAAAATGCCCTGAGTAACAAAGCGCACCCCCACCTTCCAAAAAAAAAGTGAATGGTAACAATTACATACATATCTAAATTTTACATCATAGGCCAATCAGTTAACCTATGCTCCAATAATAATACTGCAATGCAGATCAAATTAGACATCTTGAGACTCTAAACTGGTAACTTATGAGTTTATAAGTCAATCACTAGCCTGGTAAACCAGCAACTCGTACTTCACTTCAAGTGAATATGAGGGGCTGGTTTACCAAGCTAATCATTCACGGCTTCATGAAGTAAAAACTCTGCCATGTATTTCCTCTGCCTGTGCTCTTAACACAGGTGATTTCACTAATTAGCTCTTCTACCTGGCTAAGGAGTTGCGCTATTTAGGATCAGCTGGTTCAGTGAATTGACTACAACAAATGAGGAGCATACAGGAAAAACAGGCAAAGTCACAAAATCACATCTTTCAAGTTACTCCTCTTTATCAGTGTTGAAACCCCAGCTTTTAAAAAAGTAATCCTGTGAATAAATGAGTGTAGTCTCGACTTTTAAAATAGTATTTACTTATAAAATCAAATCAAAATTAAAATTCAATATTCTTAGCTTCATGCCTGTTTTTTCCTGTGCACTCCTCAACTATCTGGCAGGACTTTTACTTTCTGAACCTGTAATGTCCATTTACAGACAATACTGTATGATGGCGGCCCATCCTGCTCACTTGAAGTTCTCAATCATCCACTTCTCCAGCTGCTTGGTGATCTTCTGCCTCTTCCACTCTGCAACATCAGCCACAAACACGCCGGGGTTGAAGGAGCACTTGGTGGGGTTGATGCCCAGCTCCCGCACTTCCTGCTTCCTGTAATCCAGGAAGCCCATGTAGGTCGTCTGGGAGACGGGCTCAGAGGAAAACAAAGCTTCTTTTTTGAATGGGAATACAGCAATAAAGTACAGGGCTCTACAAACACATTCAAACATTCCAGCGTGTAAAAAATGGATTTCCTAATGATACAGTACATGTTCCAATGACATAAACCTCAATATGACACATAGGAAGTAGTAAATATTTTTTCCTTGTTCTTCTAGAATTCTACACAAAAATTCTATAGCCTCATAGAACTTCATGTTAAAAATCCCTCTGAGGATTTGTGACATAGTGGGAACTCTCAATTTTACGAATGTTCTAACCACACATATCTGGCCGTACTCCTCAAGGGGTTAAGGGGCAGAATGAAGGGGTTAAGTTAAGGGGTTGGCTCTTCCCCATAGTGGTGAGTGTCTCACCTGCATGCCCACACTGCGCACCATCTCGTGAGAGGAGGGAAGGTCACAGTCGGAGGCGAAGGCAGCTGCGTGTCCCGACTCCAGCTTAATCTGGTACAGATCCTTGATGTCACCTGTCACATGTAATATGTCACATTTTGATATATATATATATTTTTTTTAATGGCACTTCATATTGTATACTGGTGATTATGTCTAAGTTGTGCTCTTTTTCCCTTATTGTGTTTTTACTGTCTCTGTTTGTATTTCTGTCATGCTTTAACACGCTTTTCATTCCATCTTGAACCTATCGACGTTATGTTTTTAATGCCAGTCTTCATATTCAGTGTCTGAGTTGATGCTGGTGCTTTTTGTAATCGCAATGACAAATGTAATTCACAAAATAAGTGATTCCATGTGCTTTCACGGCATTAAAAAGCTGTTGATATGTGAGCTGAACAGCCAATCAAATTTCACCCCTTCTTCTGTGTTCCTGAAGCACTGTGCTGATTGGCTAAGCTTGGTAACTTCCATGGCAGGGGTGGAAAATAACTTTGTAAAATGTGAACTTTTACCAGCCACTGACAAATGATACAATTCACCAGCCACTCAAAAGTAAATTATTACTTTGTGTCTAAAATTTACCAGCCACTTTCATATTTTACCAGAATTTGGCTGGTGGCCTTTTGGCTAGTGGGAATTTCCATCCCTGTTGCAGGGTTTTCTACGTCATGGCGTATAGCTGCACTTGTGAGTCATGTGTAAACTCTAGCAGTGTGAGTATGCAGTGCTCTGACTGCTGCCAAAAGCTGACCTTGCACAATGACGTCGTCGTCCAGGTAGATAATCTTCTTCTGGTTAATGGCCAGCAGGGGGAGGTAGAAACGCACAAAGTTCAGCTGCAGCGGGGAGAGTGGAAAATGCAAAACTGGTAAGAACAAAATGAGTTTTAAACTCCATAGTAACACTGAATGTGTGTGTGTGTGTATCTTTAAGCAACAACATGCCTATGTTACTTAGTTTCAACAATTTGTGTGTATGTATTAGTAATAACCATACCCATTGTCATTTTTTTATCCCGGTACCCTTAAAAGGCTGTGTGTGCATATGTGTGTGTGTGTTTGTCTAAGCAAGTAAGACAGAAAGAGAGAACGAGAGTGAGGGAGCGAGAGAGAGAGAGAGAGAGAGAGAGAGAGAGAGAGAGAGAGGGTATGTGTGTGTGTTTGTGTGTGTGTGTGTGTGTGTGTGTGTGTGTGTGTGTGTGTGTGTGTGTGTCTGTATGTATAAAGCATAAAGACTGCGAGTTAGCCCGTTACACACAGGGCGGAGTAGATCGGGCCTGGAGGACTCTGGTTTGACCTTCCCCTTGAGCACCATGGGGTTAAACTCCAGGATCTTATACTTGATCTTCTTCAGCTTGGTGTTCTCTATGTACTGCCTGTGGGGGTGGAGAATAGGGGGGAGGGTCAGTATGTCTAGTTCAGCTCCTCCATATGTCTCAAAAACACAGTTACAGTTCACTCTTCTGCCAAGGGGTTACTGATATTAAAGATTCATACACACACACACACAGACACACACACGCCCATACACGTAGACATGCTTGTGGCCCTGCTCTAGACACACACACACATACACACAAGCACACACACACACACACACACACACATTTAGTGTTACTATGCAGTTTATTAAATAGTAGAGACTCGTTATGCTACTGTAAGTAAAGCTTTTGGGCTTGCGCTTCCCACATGGCAAGTAGATAATACATGTAATACAATGTGAAGACAGGGTGAAAAAAAATGAGGGGGACTGTGTCACTATGTCCAGTCCAGTTGTTCTACATAGGAAGGACAATTATTGGGCCCCATCCCCCCAAAAAACCCATTAATGTGTGTTCATGTGTGGTGTGTGGCGAAACAGGGAGTGTGTGTGTGTATGTGTGTTGATATGAGGAGTGTGGGGAAACAGGGAGAGTGTGTGTGTGTGTGTATGTATGTGTGTTGATATGAGTAGTGTAGGGGAACAGGGAGTGTGTGTGTGTGTGTGTGTGTGTGTGTGTGTGTGTGTGTGTGTGTGTGTGTGTGTGTGTGTGTTGATAGTTGATATGAGTAGTGTAGGGGAACAGGGAGTGTGGTTGGGCCCCTGAAAGCTTTCATGTTTATCCCCCCTTATGGGCAGCATTCCTGGTGCGACAGGGGACCAACCTGACCGGCTTGATGGAGTCTCTCAGTGTGATGATGTAGAAGAACACGCTGGCTTTGGTGTTGCTCTGCACGCTGTTTATGGTTGCCATGGCACCCCCCAGGCGCTCTTCGCTTGCACAGATGACCACGGGGATGGAACCAATCTCCTCCGGGTCAAGGTCTTCTTCCGGGGAATTTTTTGGCACGTGCACATGGTCTTTTTTTGAGCCTGGGGGAAACAAAACAGGGGGAAGATTTATGGTGTTGCACCACATCTTGACCTGTCCCGTTTAAGTACCTGGTGAGGCACTTAAATCATTATCTATCATGGTTTGCATAACAGATAATACATTAATGTTAACACTTGTGGTTTTCAACTAATAGTTTGCTTTTGTTTTTAAACAGCATGCCTGTTGTCATAAATGCGTAAAATATGTCCACATGAACACACAACCAATCTAGAAAACAGCTTTTTTACATGGTTATTACATAGTTATATACTGTATGCCAATAAGTGTGTATGTGTGGACTTATGTACTCATGTATTCAAGGTTCATCTCTGTGTGTGTGTGCACTGTATATGAATTTTTTTTGTTTTGTGTGTTTGTGTATGTGTGTGTGTGTACGTGTATATGTGTGTATGTGCGGGTGTGTGTGTGTGTAAGAATGAGTGTTTGTATGTGTAAGAATGTGTGTGTGTGTATGTATGATTGTGTATGTGTGTGTGTGTGTGCGTGTATATGTGTAAGAATGAGTGTGTGTGTGTGTGTGTTTACTTGTGTATCTGCGAGGTACGGGTGGCCTCATCAGTCTGTTGTAGAGCAGCAGCAGCACCATCAGGACCAGCAGCATGAGCAGGAAGCGGTTTACTGCAATACAACACACAGGGAGCCATTACACACACACACACAAACACGTGTACACACACAGTCACACACACACACAGACGGACACACACATGCACACAAACACATGCACATACAAACACACACACATACATACACACGCACACACAGATGCACGTGGACACATGCATGCACACACACACACACACACACACACACACACACACACACACACACACATTCATGCACACACAAACATGCACGCACACACATATACACAGATACACATACACACACTCATGCACACAGAAAGACAGACATGCACACACACACTGACACACACACGTGCACACATTTTACTCAAGACAATAGGATGTGACAGGATGTCATGCTGTGTTAGCTGCTGAGGGGCCACTCAGATTGCGTCACTTCTGTCTCTGCCAGCTGATCCAACTCAGCTGTGCTGCGGAATGGTGCAGCTGACCGTTGCGACGTGCTTCATACCTCACTGCTTTTTCTCCCTGCGCCTTCTTCTAAAAAACAATGGGGCTTCTAAAATAACCTCAGGCAAACGCGAGGCAAAGTTCAAATCTGTTCAACTTTTGGAACATCTTTTTCTCTACAGTGCGTTGTTGTGTAACTAGCTACAGCCACTCACCCGACAGCTGAGTTTTGAAATATCAACAAAGTGAAAAATTGAGGATCGTATGTAACTTAGCAACAATAAACAATCCTGGACACCTCCAGCAAGCGCTTATTAAGGGCCTGGATTTGGAATACTGATGCTTCCCGTGTTTTTGGAGGCTCAAAAAGCATCCCAGTGTAAACGCCCCCTTAAAGTCACGATAAGAATCTTGGCAGTAAAATACAGGCAGATTTCTTTAGTGTAAG
>CM059275.1:18499353-18514353 GCA_030347295.1 Setipinna tenuifilis
TGTGTGTGTGTGTGTGTGTGTCTGTGTGTATGTGTGTGTTGTCTTGGGGAGGTTTTATGTGTGTATATACGTTGCTTTGGGGGGGTCTTGTGCTACAATGCCCCTATTCATGACTGCCATGCATGCAGGCCCTGCCAGCCACAGAAAGGGATGCAGACACACAACACAAAGAGAGACACATAGGAAGACGAACACAAACACATACACACACACACACACACACACACATATAGGCAGACAAACACACACACACACACACACACACACACACACACACACACACACACACACACACAATCACTCACTCACTCACTCACTCACTCACTCACTCACTCACTCACTCACTCACTCACTCACACACACACATACAGACAGAAAGGCAGACAAACGCACACACACAAACACACGCACAAACACAATAGGAATATGATTACTGCATAAACATATTGCAAAACACCCACAAAGGGTGCCAAATAGCCAAAACATCCAAAACACTCACTCGTTCACTGTGAATCAACCACTGCAAAAGACACTATATACAGTAGAGTGGACTATGCAGTGAACAAGTAGACATTTTGGACAGAGCCTAAAGATCACTCCAGTGCATCACTCACTACTCTTGCCTGACTGGGCCATTTGCTTTCTCCTCTCACGCTCCTCATTGGTCTATTCTTCCTCCCTTCCCTCAGGCTTCAAACTTAAAAAATGCACACCCTTTCTCTCTCTCTGTCTGTATTTTTCTTTCTTCTCTCTGCTTTTTCTCTCTGTATCTTTCTCACTTTGTCTGTCTCACTCTCTGTCTCTCTTCCTCTCTGACTCTTTTTCTTTCTGTGTCTATCTCTCTTTTTCCTTGTTACCATGGTCCAATAAATTTATAATGATTATATAGCAAAACAATAAGAGAAAGAGAGTGATTTTTGTCTAATTTAATACTTCATTTTTTTTTTTTGACTTGCACCCTTACAACCATCTTAATCTTTAGTAGTAGAGTAGAGCGGTGCTCCTGGCTGTAGTTCTTAAGTTCCCCCCTCAGCCCAGCAGTGCAGGCAGCCCATAATAGTCTCCCCATAAGGGCATAATGGAAGTGGAAATAGGAGGCTCTTAGGTACACCGTGTACGGTATGTGTGCGTGCATACAGTATGTGTGTGTGTGTGTACGGTATATGTGTGTGTGTACAGTATTTGTGTGTGTGGCAAGTGTGTGTGTGAACGGTATGTGTGTGTGTGTGTGTGTACGGTATGTGTGTGTGTGGTAAGTGTGTGTGCATACGGTGTATATGTGTACGGTGTGTGTGCTACAGATCGCACTTACGTTTCCTTAGCACAGTCATTATGCTGCGTCCACAGCAGCTGCATCTGGAGAAGGGACAGAAGAAAGAGGGGAAGGAGGGAGGGATGGAGGGATGGAGAGAGAAAGAGAGAGGGAGAGAGAGAGAGAGAGAGAGAGAGAGAGAATGAGAGACAGAGAAATAAAGACACACAGAACGAGAAGGATAGAGAGTGGGAGAAAGAGAGAGGCAGAGAGAGAAAGAGAGGAAGAGAGAAAGAGAAAGTAAGAGAGAGATGGAGAGAGAGAGAGCAAGAGAAGGTAAAAGTGAGAGAGAGAGAGAGAGAAAGAGAGGTAGAGAGGGAAAGAAAGGGATTTTATGAAATGTTTGGGTGGGTCTGTGGGATAGAACCAAACAGCACTCCCCTGCATTACAAGAGAATTTGCTGATATCATCGTTCCAAACAAATGCCTTGATGTGCACACACAAATGCAATCTGTTTGACAGGTCAGACAAACACAGATAAACACACACACACACGCACGCACACACACACACACAAGCTTAATTGTGTTTCAGTGTTTCACAAGCTCACCTTTTCAGTTGCACATACACAGCTGCTGTCACAGACATACACACACCCTAACTCACACGTGCACAGACTGACTGCTCCAAGAAGCACATACTGAAATGCACAGTGCAGAAGTGCACGTGTCCATATGCATGCACACACACACACACACACACACACACACACACACACACACACACACACACACACATTCCATTCCCCCTGTCACTCCCCCCAATGCTCCAGCAGACTGTTAGCTCATCAGTAGAGTAACGACCCCGGAGAGTGAGCGTCATCTGCTCCCAGACCCTCTCTGTGCGCACACACACACACACACACACACACACACTCCTGAGAGTGAGCGTCATCTGCCCCCAGACCCTCTCTGTGCATGCGCACACACACACACACACACACACTTACTCACTCCTGAGAATGAACGTCATGAGGTCCCAGACCCTCTCTGTGCACACGCACACACACACACACACACACACACACACACACACACACACACACACACTCACTCACTCCTGAGTGAGCGCCATGAGGTCCCAGACCCTGTCCGCGCTGCGTGCGCACACACACACACACACACACTCTGGAGACTGAGCATCATCTGGCCCCAGAACCTCTCTGCATAAGGGGGGAGGTCCGGGGGGAGACCACATGTCTGATGTCACAGACAGGGTCACAGTTTACTAAAGAACCCCCAACTGTCTCTCTGTCTGATTGGACAAGAAAACACAAAATAATTCTAGAATCCTTTTACAATCTAGAAGCCTGGTGTGGTGTTTTTACTGGACAAGAAAACATCAAATGACATTCTAGAACCATTCTACAATCTAGACATATGGTGTGTTGTTTCTACTGAGCGCTTTATTTGTGTAGAATAATAATCAATGATGTAATGACCTTTGAGATTTAATTTCATCTGGCCACAAACCCTTTCTGCAGGGGGTGGGGGAGGGTTTGAGGACCATATGTCTGATGCCACACAGAGAAGAGCACCATTTACTTAAGAACCCCACACTGTAAAAAGATCTACTTTAAATAAGAATTCATTCAAAATTAATGTAAGCAGCTGCATACATCCTTTTTAGTATTGGTTTCACTTAATAATACCATGTATATGTGTAATGTTCATGGCATTGTTAATTAAACCAATGTAAAAAAAGACCCATGGAAATTGTTTGCTTATTTTTTTTAACTTGGTTCTGCATTTACTGTGCATGGTGTCTCTGTCTGATTGCAGAAGAAAATGATGTGCAAACAACTTTGTACAAATGTTTTAATCTTCTTGTGTATGTGTGTCATTGTAGCTATGGTTTTATATTGTATGTGTATGCCCTGTTTGTGTATGTCTTTTATAATTGAAATATATGTATATATGTGTGTGTGTGTGTGTTGTGAACATAAAAGAATACTCTATAATCTACAGTCATGGAACTGACGCTTGCAGTGCTGTTTGTATTGAGCATTTGTTTATTACTATGTAGTAATATAACGGACGGGTGCGTATGATTTATATTGCAATACAATGTGCCATCTGTACATCTTTATTCATCTATCCACTTCAGATGCTGTGAGCTTTTAGAAGAATGCCCTCCTCACCACACTGCAGAGATGTGGTTGAACTACAGTCAAAACATCATCTTTAGAGAGAGAGAGAGAGAGAGAGAGAGAGGGAGGAAGGGAAAGGGAAAGGAAGACGGAGAGAGAGAGACAGAGAAAGGAAGAGAGAGAGAGAGACAGAGAGAGAGACAGACAGACAGTGTGTGAGAGAGAAAGAGACAGACAGACAGAGACAGTGAGACAGAGAGACAGCAAGAGAGACAGCAAGAGAGACAGAGCGAGAGAGACAGAGAAAGACAGAAAAAGAGAGAAGAGAAGAGTGAGAGAGAGAGAGACGGAGAGAGAGAGAGAGAGAGAGCGATCGAGATCATAACTAATGAAACACAGCTTTAGTCTCCTTAATGGCCATCCTATCCTGATGCGTTCCCCCATCACATCACCAAGATCTTTAATGTTAGGTCTCGAGACCTTTTGTGTATGCATGAGTGTGGCTGTAAGATGAGCCGCTTTCTGTGCACATGTGGAACGGCTTTGGCCAGGACACCCTGTCCTCCTTCAGTTTTGCCATTTGAAGTAACCGGCCCTTGGACACACAAACACACACCCACACCCACACACACCACCTACCTACCCTAAGTGACAATTAGAGTAGTGTCACGACTCACAAAACCAATCACACCTAGCCGTGCATCTCAGCTCCTGAGTTTTCAGATTTGTTTTTCCTGAGCTGTACTTAAGAAAGTGTAGCAGAAGTGTGTGACTATTCCTCTTCCCAGAGAGGCTTAAGGGGAGAGAGAGGATCTTTCCTTGGCTCCTGCGCGCTGGATAATTTAATTATGCTCACTGGTCGACTTCATAGCTGGCCTTAGCGCGCGGCGAGTCAGTCAAGAGACTGCTGCGCGCGCATGCCAAATTTGGAAAACTTTAGGGCTTCAGACAATAAGAAGTAAATTCTGGAACAGAGCTGAATTTTGTATTGATGCCACATGTTTTAAAAGGGGTATCGTTGAACAACAACAAACAGTGCGACATGACACGGTTCAAAAAGTCCACAAGAATACCGGGAGAATACAAGAATATCACCTGACAAAGTTTACAGGGCAACACAAGTAATCCTAATTTAAAAGTAACATTACGTACATAGAGCTATAGACACAAGGGGTGATGCTGGATGGTTCTAACTTTCAAAACGAACTCATTTCCAGCGAAAGTGCAAGCCAGTGTAAACGATGCTGTAATATTTCTTTCGTGTGCCAGTGCTTGTAAAGAACCTAGTTGGACACATGCGCTTCCCCCCTTCTCGTAATTTCCTGTCATAATTTTAAGCTTGTAAAGAGTCACAGTGACACCATGTTATGCCATTACCGTTGGTCAGGTTACCAAAAAACAAGAAGTTTGTTTGTAACGGTCATCACCGTTTACATGACTTGAGCCCCAAGTCTTTTTGTTTTTTCAAACAGCAGCACAATGGACAAAGGTTCAGCACCCAACGATGGGCCATTGTGTAGTTAATTGAGTGTACCACACCACACCAAACCCGAATACTCCAATTATAGCTCGCTGTGTCTTGAGAACAAAAACTTTGGTTAAACTTCTTGTTTCAGTCTTTAATCACTTTTACCACACACACACACCACGCCAGGAGTGTCGAGGATTTCCCTGCGAGAGGACAATATGTTCAGCCCCCGGTATCTCAGCTGTATGTATGACTCACTGGCTTACTTTCCAGTTAGCTGACGCGTAGCCAGAGAAATATGCTTTGTAAAGCTACACGTAAAGCGTTAAATTACACCATTTAATTAAGCACATCAATTGTATACGTTGCATACATTTTGCAGGATCCCAAGTAAAAAAATAAACTGTAGTTTCGCATACTGCACGTGAACAAAATACAGCTTTAGAAGTCAGTTTAAGTAAGGTTACACATACACAGTTGCCATAACGTTTTTTAAAAAGGTCCTGAAGTTAGTGCATGTTGTCTTCACGTGGTCGACTGTCGAAAAATACATCTAAAAGTTTAACTTCATGGTGTACGCACCAGTTCTCAATAGAGAGGGGTGTGTCTGCTCAATACACAATGCGCAAAACTCCGGCTTAAAACTCACATTAAAACACACAGTATACTGAACAGCTACTCACCAAATAGCCTCCCTTGTTACGACAAAGTGGACGGGTGTGCCATCAATGCCATGCACGGGCAATACAAGAGAGAGAGACTAACGCTTAGCGCTCGCAAGTCCAGCTGCAAGCCCCGCGTGCCCTCCTCCACCACCTCATCCCCTCAGGAAGTCCGCGCCAGATGTGCCCAGTCCTGCGCGAGCTCCGGTTACTTCTACACCGTTTGGAGGGGAAAGGCGCGCCGCGCGCGTCTAGTTATCGCTTGACAGCGGAACCGTGTTTGGCTGCTCATTTAACGGGCAGCTCACCCCCCCCCCCCCCCCAAAAAAAATACACGTGTCAAGAACTCGTCATAGAATTCAGAGACGACAAATTGGCAGGGCATCGTGCTTATGGACTGATTGTATCTTGTTCTTATGGCATGGTACAGCCTAACCAATTAAGACTCTTTGCTTAGAAAAGTGAATTGTTTGTTCCCCCTTTCAGTCTTTACATTTGTATTGTTCTTGCTCAATAAATAAATAAAAAAGTGAATTATGTGTAATGTGGTAACACGGTTACATAATTGGTAGCTGTAATAATGTGCTGTTCTGACAGTTTTGACACTACTGCATTTCAGATTTTACTGTAAGAAACTTTAACTTCTTCAGACCTACTGAGAATTAAGATATGTAAATAAAGCACGTCACAGACATGAAGTAAACAACTTTTTTGTTTATTTTTAAAGTGCAACGACCCCTGCACACAACCCCACTTGTGGACAGCAAGTCGGTGTGTGCGTCCATCTGTAGGAGAGGTATCCATTTTGAGCTGCAACTGTGTGACTGCACACAACAGAGTGACTTCAGTCTCAAACTGAACCCACAGCACCGGTGCAAATATCAATCTGTTCACAGTTTGTACCTTCACACAAAACAGTTTAAAAACAAGGTCTACCTATGAAGTATATACATTTTTATACATTACACCTTTTCAATAAAAAAAGTTTTGTCTTTTTTTTTTTTTTTTTAAACATGAAGTCTTATATATAAAATGTGACGCTAAAAAGAAAAGAACATTAAAAAAAATGTAGGCTCCTATACACAAGGCACATCCAGAAGTAGCTTCCATGATATGAGTAGATTAGTACTGGAGATGGACCACTAAGAGGTGTGTGTGTGTGTGTGTGTGTGTATATGTGTGTGTATGTGTGTGTATGTGTGTGTCCGTCAGTAGCGTCTTAGTGGGCGCATACAGCTACAAAGGCAGCTCCAATAAGAAACTTTAAGTGTGTGTGTGTGTGTGGTGTGTTTTTAGTTTGTGACAGTCAAGGCAACTACAGGCCTGTGGCACGTTTCAGGCCGTATGGGGTGTGCCATAGTGTTTGCATGGCTGCTACTGCTACACAAAAGGGCAAATAGAAACTTTTACAGATTCTCAAATAAGTGGGGGTGTATGTGTACTCTAAGACAATGTATGTTTGCAAGCATGTGGAAACACTGTCTTTATAAAAACCCAAAAAAGTTTGTGGGGGTGTGTAAATGAGTGTCTTAGAGTTTGCCTTTGAGTGTAAGTAAGAGTGTGAGTGTGTGTGTGTGTGTGTGTGTGTGTGTGTGTGTGTGTCTATAGCAGGGCCACTAACATGTCCACGTGTATGGGCGTATGAGTGTGTGCGTATGAGTGTGTGTGTGTGTGTGTGTGTCTATAGCAGGGCCACTAGCATGTCCACGTGTATGGGCATGTGAGTGTGAGTGTGTGTGTGTGTGTGTGTCTATAGCAGGGCCACCAGCATGTCTACGTGTATGGGCATATGAGTGTGTATGTATGTTTGTGTGTGTGTGTGTGTGTGTGTGTGTGTGTGTGTGTGTGTGTGTGTGTGTGTGTGTGTGTCTATAGCAGGGCCACTAGCATGTCCACGTGTATGGGCATGTGAGTGTGTATGTATGTGTGTGTGTGTGTGTGTGAGTGTGCGTGTGTGTGTGTCTATAGCAGGGCCACCAGCATGTCTACATGTATGGGCATGTGTTGCTGCTCCTCGGGCCCTGGTTGGCTCCAGAGACGCTCTGGGTGCTCCAGCAGCAGGGCCAGGGGCCCCACACGCCTCTGCACACACTGCACACACACCGGGCCCTGCAGCACCGCATGGCTCACCTGAAACACACACACACACATGAACATATGCATGTACATAAAGACACAGACAGACAGACAGACAGACAGACAGACACACACACACAAACACAAACACGAACACGAACACGAACACACACACACACGCATGAACATATGCATGTACATGCAGACACACACACGCACACACAAACACATGCACAAAAACACACGCATGTAGATACAGACACACACACACACACACACACACATTCATGCTCACACACACACACACACACACACTCTCCCCCTCTTACATACACACTCACATATTTGACGGGCAGCTTGTGCATAGACACTGGGCAGCGTGGGTCCAGGGTGTTGGTGCAGTTCCTGATGCAGCAGGCCAGGGAGGGACTCTGCTGCTGAATCACACTGGTCAACTCTGACCTCAGGAAGTACTCCTGCAAAACAGGAAACAGGAAGTCAGTCACTTGGCTCAGCTCAGTCACAGCACTCCCAATCTCACAGCAACACTAAAGCACTTTTCCTCTTCGGTCGCCCTACAGGTTGGTAGTGGAATTGTCTTTCTTATGTCTCATTTAAACTACAGATCAGTGACCCGCTTTTGCAAACTTGCACAGTGCGGTTATAGCCCATGGGGGGCTGCAGAGCGAATTCAGAAGTGCCGTTCACCCTGTTATGAGTTGAGCGGATGAACCACTAAAACGATTTTAGAAACATTATTTTAAGGTAAGAAAAAACTACTTAATGTTGCTTTCTTTCTCTGTCAGACACCAGGAGCACAGTCAGTAGTCACAAAACACAGTGACAATGTTAGCATCATAAACCTAATGCACAATCTATCTTTCTTTTGTCACGTTATGAGTCTGTAACTGCTTGTTGGCTACATCTGTTGGTGCTCTACCCATAATCCTTTGCACATGACCCCTTTATGACCCATATACAAACACACACTTAAAAGGCTCATTTTAAAATGGTACATCAGATCGCATCTGACTTTTAAACTATAAACATGAAATATATATGTAGATTTTAATAAAATATAAAATCATGCATCTAACACATAAAACTCTTTCAACACATAACCATATGGCAATATGGCTGCTAGCATTGTCTCTTAAACAGTTGCACTAAACCTGACGTCTAAACACTAAATAGTAGCAACAATAATAGTTGTAGTGTAGGACAGGTGGACACACAAGAAGAGAAGTGTCTGAAGCCCAATGGCATTCCGCCAGTGCACAGAATGAAAGCTAAATGGTTTTACGCTTTGGCCAGGCAAACAACACTGTAGCTAATGGAAAACAGTTCTGAGGAGGAGAAAAAGGGAGAGGTGTGTGGTGGTGGTCGGGGGGGGGGGGGGGGGTTGGGGTTGGCCAGAACAACAGAGATAGCGGGGGCAGAGAGAGAGAGAGAGAGACAGAGAAAGACAAAGAAGGTGGGGCAGACAGAGAGAATGAGAGGCCGTCCACACGGCAATGTGTTTTGGTGAAGTTTGTATTTGTTCTGTCCTTTTGTCCACACGACACAGGCAAATGATGTTTTTTGGAAACGGATTCCAGGGTGAAAAAAATCAATGCTGCTGCTGCGTTGTTGTGTAGACAACCGAACCGCAGCTTTTTGAAAAACAATGATGTCACCGCCCCTTCACCTTAACGTGCGCATCTCACAACAACAACTTCAAACTTTTACAAACAGGTTGTTGTGGAATAAATTGTGGTTTAATTACCATGCAATGTAGGCTGGCTGTTATGCAATTGCTTCTATTGTTTGCCATTAGACAGAGAGACAGGGAGAGGGAGAGGGGGAGGGAGAGAGGGCCAGAGATAGAGAGAGAGAGGGAAAGAGAAAGAGGGAGAGGGAGAGAGGGCGGTCATACTTACCCCGACCATGGTGAGGATGTTGTAGATGGTGGGGTTGATGGTGAGGTTCCTCTTCGCCCGAGTCACCGCCACGTACAACAGATTCCACTCGTCACACGCAGCATTGCCTTCAGAAACACACACACACATGGAGACATATACAACATCTGTGTGTGTGTGTGTGTGTATGTGTGTGTGTGTGTGTGTGTGTGTGTGTGTGTGTGTGTGTGTGTGTGTGTGTGTGTGTGTGTACGCACCATATTTTAGTGTCTATGGCTCACCTAATGCTTGTCACAGGGCAATACCTCTGCTTGTGTGTATGTGTGTGTGTGTGTACGCACCATATTTTAGTGTCTATGGCTCACCTAATGCTTGTCACAGGGCAATACTTCTGCTTGTCTGTGTGTGTGTGTGTGTGTGTGTGTGTGTGTGTGTGTGTCCACCCCTGATGTGTAAGTGGTGTGTCACACTCACCTATTGCTCGGATGTCTCCTGGGCTGGTCACCTTCATGAAGTCGTCCGTCACCATCACAGAGTCAAACTCCAGTCCTTTGGCCTTGTGCACTGTGCCCAGGATATAATCTACACACACACACACACACACACACACACACACACACACACACACACACACACTATTATTTATATGTGTGTGTATGTGTGTTACACTCTATTCCTTTTGCTTTGTGAACAGTGCCCAGAATATAATCTACACACAACACACACACATATAAATAACTAGAGTGTGTGTGTGCACGTGGAACTCCAGTCCTTTGGCCTTCTGCACAGTCCACAGGATATAATCTACACACAACACACACACCCTAGTTATTTACTTTTGTGTGTGTGCATGTGTGTGTGTGTGTGTGAAACTCTAGTCCTTTGGCCTTCTGCACATATGTGTATGCCTGCATGTCTGTGTGCATTTATGTGTGCGTGCATATACATGCATGCATGAAAGTGTGTGTGCGCACATGTGTATGTGTATGTGTGTGTACGTGTATGCCTGTGTGTGTGTGTGTGTGTGGGTTTGTGTGTGTGTGTGTGTGTGTGTGTGTGTGTGTGTGTCTAATGTCAAACACACATGTGCTCCAGGTGTGAATCTGGGTCAGGTCATCCTCCCTTCACCTTTCCTCTCTGTCCATCTTTTCTTTTTCCATTCTTTCTTGTCCTTCACTTTTCCATCTTTTTACGACTGGTTCTCTCTGCCTTAGGCCTTTACGAGTGGAGGCCCAGTGCCAAAGGGGCCAGAGAAAAACAGCTCCTGGATTTAAAGAGGCCCTGCACCACACACATTACACTCTCGGTGTGTGTGTGTGTGTGTGTGTGTGTGTATATCACAGAGATTACACCTCACACTGTAGGTGTATGTGTGTCTGATGCAGATGCGGCTGATGAGGTCAGGGAGGCGAGTGTGGAAACGCTCTGGGTGTGTGTGTGTGTGTGTGTGTGTGTGTGTGTGTGTGTGTGTGTGTGTGTATACCTGCGCGTACGGGCGTGCCCTCTGCACAGCTGTAGATGCGGCGGATAACGTCGGGCAGGCATGTGTGTGTGTGTGTGTGTGTGTGTGTGTGTACCTGCGCGTGCGGGCGTGCCCTCGGCACAGCTGTAGATGCGGCGGATGAGGTCGGGCAGGCGTGTGTGAAAGCACTGTGTGTGTGTGTGTGTGTGTGTGTGTGTGTGTGTGTGTGTACCTGCTCGTGCGGGTGTGCCCTCTGCACAGCTGTATATGCGGCGGATCAGGTCGGGCAGGTGTGTGTGAAAGCACTGTGTGTGTGTGTGTGTGTGTGTGTGTGTGTGTGTGTGTGTGTGTGTGTGTGTGTGTGTGTACCTGCGCGTGCGGGCGTGCCCTCTGCACAGCTGTATATGCGGCGGATGAGGTCGGGCAGGCGTGTGTGAAAGCGCTCCACCACCTCCAGCTTGGCCTCCAGCTCGTGGTCCTCTGTGTTGGTGGCGTAACGTTTCAGCCCCATGTAGCCCCCCAGACGCACCTTGGAGAAGCCCCGGATAAAGGCGTCCTGGATGGACAGGTTCTCTGAGGGTGGAGGGGGCAGGGGTGGGAAGATGAGAGAAGATGACAGACGTCAATGTCAATGTCAGTTAATTTATGAAGCACTTTACAAACAGCAGCAGTAGACCAAAGGGCTGTGAAAACAGAAACAAAAAAATCTACAAAAAAAGAATTGTTCCTAAAATAATACTTATTAATATAACTTAACACTTAATAATACTTAATAACATGTATTAAGTACCAAACAACGCCAAAGAGCCAGGCTTGTTGGAATGGCAGTCAAGTGTATTGATGCACTCCATCACAGTCACACAGACAGCACAGCACAGCACAGCACAGCACAGCACAGCACAGCACAGCTAGAACAAAACTCTTAGAAGTTTTCTAAGTTCTAACCGCCAGTAGAAGGAAACAGATAGACAATGACCAACAGAAAGAAGGAGGGATAGAGAGAGGTAAAGACGGAGAGAAAAAGGGGGAGGAAGAGTAGGACAAAAGAGACACTGAGAGACAGCATGAACATAAACCTATGAACACTTTAGTTAGACTGTGACGGAAACTTGAAATGTCTCTGGTGTGTCTGTGTGTTTGTGAATGAGTGTGCGTGTGCGCAGGTGTGTGTGTGTGCCTGTGTGTGTGTGTGTATGTGTGTGTGTGTGTGTGTCTTACCTTTCTTGCGTCTTTCATCTGGCTGCATCAGTACCCAGATGTCCATAATCCTCTTGAGGCCAAAGTTATCCACACCCTGAGACACACACACACACACACACACACACACACACACACACACACACACATTTTCAGTGTCTTTATTTCTTTCTTTCATTATTTATTCTCAGTCTTTAAGCCTCGTCACATTCAGAGACAGAGGCAGCAAAAGCTATTTTCTCCTGAATGCTCTGACTTTTGAGCAACGGTGAGTAGTTTTCATCTTCAGTCGCCCAACAGGTTAGAAGCAGAATTGTCTCTCCAAGAAGTACAGAGAATGTTAAATGACTGAGGAGGCTTAAAGCAATACTAAGTACAGTAGTTTTTTCAACCTTAAAAAAATATTTCCAAAATCGTTCAAGTGGTTCATCTACTTGTAACAGAGTGAAAGCCACTTCTGTATTGGCTTTGCTGCCCTCTATGGACTATAACCGCAAGTTTGGAAGAGCGGGCATGTTCTGACTTAACATCTCTTTTTCAATCACACCAGAGTATACAGATCTGTTTGTGGTGTGTATGGTTAAAGACTGTGTGTGTGTGTGTGTGTGTGTGTGTGTGTGTTTGTCTTACCCCTACGATGTGTATCTTGCACTGTGGGTTGGCGTCGGTGAGTCGGACGGCTTCGCTGAAGACGGACACGTTACTGCGACACAGGATGGCCACACTGCCCTCCGCCTGGCCCGTGCCACACACATTACCTAGTGCGGGACACACACACACACACACACACACACACACACACACACACACACATATGCAGAAACACACACATACGCAGACACACACACATATGCAGACACACACACACACACACACACACACACACACACACACACAGGTAAATAAGCTTGATTAAGCATAATTCAATGCACAAAAGCAATGCAAGTATGTCAGAGTAAGTCAGAGAAATATACATACAGCATAAACCCCTTCTGCCCAGCATTTCCATGTCAGCATGTACATGTAAATGGTAGTCTACGTGTGTGTGTGTGCATGTGTATGTGTGTGTGCATGAGTGAGAGAGAGAGAGTGAAACGCGTGCGTGCGTGTATAAAAAGGAAGGACAGAGCCTTACCCTTCTGAAGTGTTCCCACTAAGGTCCTCTTCACCCCTTTGCAGACATTCAGTATGCTGGCTCCCACAAAGGCAATCTCCGGACCGAACCTGAAACTCTAAAAACAACAACAACCACGAACACGCACACAGATTTAATACATTATGTGTGTGAAAAACATATGAGAGGACAGTGTACAGAGCATTGACTCTTTTGAGTATAGTGTGTGTGTGTGTGTTTGTACCCATGTAAGGTAGTAGATGTGTGTGTGAGGGACGATTCATAGCACATTGACAGCTCTTTTGTCTGTGTGTGTGTGTGTGTGTGTGTCCGTACCTGTGTAAGGTAGTAGATGTGTGTGTGTGGGACGGTGTATAACGCGTTGACGGCCCCTCTGAAGGAGTAGATCTGCTGGTGAGGGTCCCCCACAAGGATCTTACCACACGGCTGGGCCAGCATGATGTCCATGATAGCTGATTATACACACACACACAGTTAGAGCAGAGGAGGCAAAATAAGGACCAATGTCACCACACTAATGTTAATGCAGTAAAGTGCTCTTTGCTAAAGTAGACATCTGGAGACCACAGTTCTGTCCTACATCTGGAGCCCCAAAGACCACAGCTCTGCCCTACACAGCCACAAGGCAGTAACTACACATGTAGTCAAAACCGAGTTTAGACTGGAAATTGACTGCATAATGCTTCTTCTGTGTTATGACTAAATCTCTTGCCTCTTCCTATGAAGAAAACACATAAAAGCGTCACCACTATTAATACCAGCAACATGTTTGACTGGGCAGTATGACAACTTTGGGGCATTTTTCCTCAATTCCAATGTTCGCGTAGTTACTGCACTTTGCTTTTGTAGGCAACAGCTGCCACCAAGTGGACACACAGACACACACACATACACACACACACACGCACGCACAGACAGACACACGCACAGACACACACACACAGACAGTCACACACACACACAGACACACACACACACACACACACACACACAGACACACGTCATATGGCCAGCAGCAGTGGATGCTGGGTACCTGGGGTGCAGTCCTGGGCCTCATCGATGAAGATGACATCATAGCCCTCCAGCACAGGCCTCTCCAGCTGCCACAGCTTCAGGTAACCTGCAGCCAAAACACAAATTAACACATAAAACACATTTTAAACATGTATTAAAACATATAAACATATTAAAGATGCATTTAACACATCTTAAATAGGTATTACACACATATTAAGCAGGTATTAAAGATGTATTACACATATATTACATGTATTAACATATATTAAACATGTATTATACATACAATGAGGGAAGACTCGTCGAGAGCTCACATATGGGTAGGTGGGTGTAGTTATGTTTCATACTTAACTATTGCACTGCACTGCGTTGAGCAGAGTGACCTGCAGCAACGTGCGGTTAGGTGCCTTGCTCAAGTGCACTTGCCCCACAGCCATGGATGAGGGTGCAGGAGTGCGCTGGTTATTCAATCCCCCACCCACATTCTTTCCCTACTGGTACTGGACCCTCTGGTCTCTAGACCATCTCCCTAACCACTAGTCCTCAGCTGCCCCGTACCGTACACGTACCATCATGGGTTATGTGATATGCCGTGTCCCTGGTGGGCTTCAGTTCCACCATCTTGTTCCAGATCTTCTGTGCTATACTGGCCAGCTTCTACAGACAGAGAAGGGGGGGGCACA
>CM059275.1:18519353-18524353 GCA_030347295.1 Setipinna tenuifilis
GAAATCAGTGGTCTGATTGGTTGTAGCTCTGTTGTGGAGTACACAAAGGCATTTGATAGACGCCCATTGATTGATACAGTTTATTGACTGTCACAGCCCATGATCACAACTACTGATGTGTAATACAGCACAAGTACCTGTGTGTCCCAGCTGTAGTCTCCTGGAGGCCGAGCAGGAGGGCACCGTGGCGGGAGCAGATTGGGGGCGGGCGGAGGAGGGAGTGGAGGGCGATCCCCACGAGCTGCAGCCGGCCCCCTGGTCGAGCGTTCGGTGTGGAGTGTTCGTTTTCGAGGGGGTGAGGCCCTCGCGCTCGAAGTCGTCGTCGTCCCCGAACATGTCCTCCGTGATGCCTTCCATGTAGTCCACGTCCTCGTCCTCCTCCATTTCCTGTTTGATCGCCAGATGAAGCTTTTCGGGGGTGCTCATCACCTCGTCCTCAACCTTGACCTTCACCTGTGCTGTAGAGGTCGTCACCTGACCGCCTCTATCCTCCTGCTCGACGTTGACCTGTGCTGTAGAGGTCGGGACCTGCCCGTCTTGATCCTCCTGTTTGACCTCCGTAGGGGTCACCACCTCGCCGTCTCTCTCCCGCTCGTGCTTTGGCCCGTTCAGGGTCACCGTCTTCTGTGGGCTGACCCTCACGACATCGGTGACGGGGAAAAACTCGGTGATGCCTCTCTGGTTGCTTTCATCGGCTGAGGCTTGCAAGGTAAATCAACATCAAAAGATTAACATTTATTTAAATGTTTAAAGTTAAGTCGTGTTTAAATGTCATATGCATGTTATTACAGGGTCTAACTAACAATGAAATGTCTGCTACACATGGTGCAACACACAGTGAACCCTTTATAAAGCTGCTACCACAGAACATGAACAATGTCTGTCTTCGATCACACTTTGAAAGAGGGACTATAAGGCACTATGAGGTTGTTTTTTTCCTCAAGAGTATTTGTCTGTTGACAGGATGGGCAATAAGTTCAGTTCTTATAGTTTAGACAGTAAGAAACTCCCACACAGGAGTCGAGCTGAGTCTGCTGAATCTAGATTTCTCCATTGAAATGAGTCAGACGACACTCATTCACTCATCATTAGCCAATAATGCAACATTCTAACCCGACACCAAACCAAGTAAGTTCGGTCAAAGTATTACATCAGTATATTAATTCTTTAAGCACTGCGCTATTACAGCTTGTTTTCTACTGTGCTACTCTGAACTTTGACAGCACTCAGTGTACTGCTAGATCCAGGTAACTGTAGCAAATAGACTACATTGTATGTTGGGCCGTTTCCTCACATACCTCGTCTTCGTCTCTTGGTGGGGGTCCTGGGATAGAGGCCGCGGTGGGGGTCTTTGCTGCTGCGTGGAACAACGAGGGGTTGGGTGAGGGGCTGAGACCCGTCTCTACTTTGCCCCAAATCAGTGCAAGCCGATGCGCTCAGATGTCTCCGCTTGGCTTTGCCTGAATGGAAACAAAACCACCTTTACAGTCTAACGCTTGAATCTAACCCCTACGTAGAAACTTGCTGTTCACACTCATCAGATCTGTGTAAGAAAACATATCAGCTCCGCCTGTTAAGTAGGCTGTTTAGCAGTCCATTGAAAATCTTCCAGTCACTAATGCTAGCTCGATTGCTATTTGTCAGGGCCAGTAAATGAAACATGAAACCTAGAATGCTGTTCTGAGGCGATATTTTCGTCTATGACCGCAATGTATCTAAAACAGCAGCAACGTAACACAAAGCAAACACTTGAGTTGAACGCTACTTGTCATCACATTATCGCATGTTAGCAGAAAGACCATGCAGTAGAAATAGTTGTAAGAACTAAGAACACCTCAGGAGAACTATTTAACTACAAAACTAATCTTGGAACAACTCCTTTGCACGATTACCTTTTGTTGCAGATTCCATGTTAACATTCTACGTAGAATTTCAATCATCTGTTTCTGCAGCAGCAGCAGCGTTACCTCAGTCAATTTATTTACTCTCTCGTGTGTAGGCAACTTCCCGGTGTGTTGTTTGGTAGTGACGTAATTTCCTGCGAGTTTAAACTTAGGGCGGGGTGTAGGCACTCTGGGTGTAGGAGGAGGACTTCGGCAAAGACTGAAACTTTAATAGCAAATTTGTTGCTAGATGGGACTATTTGCCACTCTAAACATGTATTTAGCAACTTTCAAATGATGATTCAAGCATTCTAGAATTTATGGACTTGATGCTGTCAGGACACCAGGCATAGGGGATTCAGGTTTGCACTCAGGTGTAGCCTACTCACAACAGTAGAGGTCAAAAAGAGTTTGAGCAGGACTTTGTGTAATGTCAGCTAAGTGTAATGTAATGTAATTTACTCCTCCCAGTCTGACTCCTTAGCCACTAAACCATGAATATAGGTCTACAGATAGGAACTGGCACAAAGGAGAGCTTTGATTGGTGACACCATCCTCTACAACTCTGTTTATTATGTCTTCCTTTTGTAAGTCGCTTTGGATAAAGGTGTCTGCTAAGTGTAATGTAATGTAATGCAATTCAATGTAATGTACAACAAACCATGAGCTAACACTGTCTATACCTGGCTATGTGTAGCCTACAAGAGGCAAAATACACACAATACACACACACACACACACACACACGCACATGGATACAAACGCAAACACTTCAACAGTTATGATGTTGCTTTTGTAATAGAACACTTATAGTAATTGCAGTTTTGTCCATTTTCTGACCTTAGAATAAACTATTTTTTCTACTTTTTGCCACAAATATTTAAAACAGTGCATAGGCATTTTCTGTGTACATTTGGGTAATAATAAGACTCACCTAATGATTGCAGGTTAAAAGAGTAAGCATTTGAAAAAAATATCAAATCAGTTAAGTGTCCTGATCCTTATTCACGTTGCCCCATGTAATAATATGTAAACTTGACTAATGTCAAATGTTTTCTTTATTGGTTCAAAGGACAAGAGCAAAAGCATTATATATTCAATCAATAATATATTCTCTCAAGATATATTCAATCAATAATATATTCTCTCAAGTTTCCCAGTTTGTGTTTCATGTGTCTTTGAAACAAAATTGCATTACATTTCTGTTGAGGTGTAACACATATCCCTAATCACAAATATGGCATTTTTTTGTTGACCTATTTGATTTACTAAACACAAAAACAAATTTATTCAAATGCTGTGTTGACCATCGTAATCATCATACAGAGGTAATAACAACAGTAACTACAACAGTAATGACTATACTAATAGATGATTTACATTTAATTTTGCCAAATAACAGTAGCGGTCTGGTACAAGGGCTGCATGATTAGTCGATGCCGTATTCCATGGAAGTCAGCGCCCACACACAAAGGATTGTGGGTATTCACAGATCTCTCTGCCCATACTGCTCCATATAAGGCCTTACTGCCTCCCACACCTGCAAAGGTCAGAGGTCAAACGCAGAGTTAGGCCCTGTCTGATACTTCACAGGCGGCTGTATGGTAAAAGGAGTTAGGATGAGTTGGAATATATATTGTATGATATTATGTTAAATATTGCAGATGATTCAAAAGCACTGAGTGTGTCTGTGCATGTGGATTGTTGTCAAAGTCAGGGTTCTGGTTGTGTCTGGTCATGTCAAGAAAACAGGGGGGAGACAAATTTAAGAAAAGACTAAACTGAACTACAGTAAGACAAAAAACAGATACTGTACAACTTTCCAGACTCACCTTCTCCTCCCGCAGGAGCTTGTGTGCAGCTTCGATGTCAGGGCTCATGGCACGGTCCTTGTCCCAAGGCCTGATGGGAAAATGAGTGTTTTTAAATAAAGCCTCCTTGTTTACACAGAGTATAGCTATAAAGCTATAATAGCTATACAGAAGCTAGATGCTACATTAGTTAGTTAGGCAGTTAGCCTCTGTTGTTCATATGGAGTGTCAAATAAGTTCTGAAGATGCTACATTAGTTAGTTAGTTAATTAGCTAGTTAGTCTTCTTTGAAGCCTCTGTTGTTCATGTGGAGTGTAAATAGCTATGAAGATGCTATAATGCTACATTGGCTAGTTAGTTAATTAGCTAGTTAGTCTTCTTTGAAGCCTCTGCTGTTCATATGGAGTGTAAAAACACTATGAAGATGCTATAATGCTACATTAGTTAGTTAGCTACCTGGTTAGTTAGTTAGTCTTCTTTAAAGCCTGTGCTGTTCATGTGGAGTGTAAAAAGCTATGAAGATGCTATAATGCTACACTAGTTAGTTAGTTAATTAGCTAGCTAGTTAGTTTTCTTTGAAAACCTCTTCTGTTCATATGGAGTGTAAATAGCTATGAAGATGCTATAGTGCTGCATAAGTTAATTAGGTAATTAGCTAATTAGTGTTCTTTAAAGCTTCTGTTGTTCATATGACGTGTAAATAGCTATAAAGATGCTAGGCTAGGCTCGTTTCTTACCCGACCACGGAGCGCACCAGCTTGTGCACCTGCTCCAGGGGGGCCGTGCTCTTCAGGGGCCGATGGAACTCCAGACCCTGACAGGCAGCCAGCAGCTCGATGGCCAACACTGATAAAGACACATTATATTCATGCTTATATATATTTAGCAGCTCGATGGCCAACACTGACACAGATAGATTATATTTATGTTTATATTCATATATATATTTACCAGCTCGATAGCCAACACTGACAAAGACAGATTATATTAATGCTTATTTATGTACCAGTTTAATGGCCAACACTGACAAAGACAGATTATAGTCATATATATATTTACCAGCTTAACGGCCAACACTGAGATTATTGAGTATGTGTGTGTGTGGGGTGGGGTGGGAGGGGGGTGAGGGGTGTCCTACCCTGCTCCACGTGCTCCACCACCTTGAGGGCCTTGCGAGCGGCCCACCCCCCCATGGACACGTGGTCCTCAGTCGCTGCACTGGTGGACAGGGAGTCCACAGACGCGGGGTGGCACAGGGCCTTATTCTCAGACACTGGACACACACACACACACACACACACACACA
>CM059275.1:18526853-18546853 GCA_030347295.1 Setipinna tenuifilis
AGGGCCTTGCGTGAGTGAGTGTGTGTGTGTGTGTGTGTGTGTGTGTGTGTATGTGTGTGTGTGTGCATGTGAGTGTGTGTGCGTGTGTGCTCCAGGTGCTCCATCGCTACATTTATCTCAGGCTATATTATATATTATATAACTGTATAAAAATATTATATATATTATATTACTGTAAATTATTATATTATTATAATATTATATTAGTGTATTATAAAATATGATATATTATATAATATAAAATATATATAATACAGCCTTAGACACAGACTAAGGATAGGATATATAATTATTATATATTATTTGTGACCAGATCTGGCAAAATAAGTCACAGTGATTTAAAATTCAAAATTGAGATTTCGGTACCAGTGAAAAGACGAGGATATATATATGGTTCATTGTCACATGCATAGAAATACTGGTTAAAGTAGGACATGCAGTGAAATTGGTGATTGTTTGTCTAATACTGTGCATGGGGAGGGGGTAGTAAAGTTTATAGAATGTATGATACACTTAAAAAAAAAAAACTGTCCGGCTTAATTTAAACTCTGATTTTACTCTAACTGTGTACGCTAACATTTCTTACTAATTAACTTCCTTTGATTTAAATAAACTCAATCAGGCATTTACAAACAAGCAGTTTCATGACAATTTCATGCAAATTAGTTATTCACTACACTACACAGATTTTAGGTGTTGTAAGTGTTTGAAGTTTGAAACACCAGCACTATGACTGCAGTTACCATCACTAATATTACTGTACTATAAGCACAGTACAGCACCAGCTACTGCATATGTCTTCTAAAAGAGGTTTAGAAAGCAAATTAGGAGAATCATCCCAAACCACTACCCACATTATTGCATGTTGATGTTTTTGAATGAGAGGAAAGTGTGGTGTGTGTGAATCAATAGTGAAAGCTGTCCATGATGGCATTGGTGTTCGTTACCTCTTTTGGCTTCAGTACGACGGGAGTCAGGCCATTGCCTTGTAGCACCTGTGTGTGGAGACATCATATAGTCACGTGTCTATGTGTGTGTCCCAATGTCATACATACATACATACATACATACATACATACATACATACATACATACATACATACATACATAGAAGGAGAAAGAGGGGGGAGAGAGACAGAGATAGAGGGAAGGAGGGAGGGAAAAGAGATAAATAAGGAGAAAGAGAGGAGTGTTACGCACTGCTTTGGCAGGGGCTATTCGAGAGGGGGGCAGAGACAGACAGAGAGGCAGAGATAGAGAGAGGTAAAGAGAAAGAGAGATACAGTATATAAAAAGAAAGAGAGAAGAGTGTTACGCACTGCTTTGGCAGGGGCCCATCCGCTGCGTGGGGACCACATGAGTCCTTCTCCCATCAGCCCCTGCATCAGGTGGGCCAGAGGAGCCAGGTCCCCACACGCCCCCACTGTCCCCTGCTCAGGCACCCATGACAGGCACGAGGCTACACACACACACACACACACACACACACACACACACACACACACACACACACACACACACACAGGGACACACACACAAACACACACACATGTGCACACAAACACACACACACACACACACGCATTCACACATGTCCACAAACACACACAAATAGACATATGTGTATCCATGAAGACATTAACAAAATGCATTGATGGTAATATGAGGCAAGATGGCTGAACATAAAGCAAGATGGCCGACAGGCTGATGTGTGTGTGTGTGTGTGTGTGTGTGTGTGTGTATCATCTCCGCTGGTTAACTCAGTCAGTGTAGTCATACAGTACATTCTATATTATTCCATCATGGCTCGACTCACTGTTGAAGGCTGCCACAATGGCATTGAGGGTTTCCATGGAAACGCCACTGCAGCCTTTGGCCAACACGTTGATCCTGAGAGCAAGGAGCATTCGAGTCCTTTCAGGAGTCAGAGGGACGCCAACACCTAAACACACGCACACACGCACACACACACACACACACATACACACACACACATCCAGGGTGAGGCAGAGGAAATGGCCAATGTGAGTTCCTGCAGAAAGAGCCGGGGGCCTATCATCTATAGGGGGAAATAGGCACTTGGACTAAGCACTTGGAGTTACTGACCAGCACTATGGGAACGGATGAGGTTATCCTGGAGCTCCCTGAAGACACACACACACGCACACACACACACACACACACACACACACACACACACACACACAAACACACACACACACACACACTCACACTCACAAACACACACACACACAGAGAGAGAGGGAGTCATGGCATTAAAAAATTAATAAAACACTGATAAATGTAAAAAACAAAAAACAAATAAACACATACACACAACTTAATAATTTCAGACTCACTTCAGCTGATCAGTTGAGACCATAGTTTGAGCAAACCTCCCGAAGCCAGTGTTTATTCCATACACAACTAAAGAAGTGAAATTAAACAAGTTATCTACTATCTACAAACACAGGTGCTACACAGTATGACTGTAATCTAACACTATGGATCAGACTCTAGAAGAGTGTGTTGTGTTTGGGATCATTAGAAGTGTGTGTGGTGTGTTTGGGAGCAACTAGGAGTGTGTGTGGAGAGTTTTGCATCAGTTAGCGGAGTGTGTAGTGACTTTGAGGTCAAGTAGTGTGTAGTGAGTTCAAGGTCATCAGGTAGTGTGTAGTGAGGTTGGATTCAGCTGTATGTGTGTGTGTGTGTGTGTGTGTGTGTGTGTGTGTGTGTGTGTGTGTGTGGTGTTGGTCTCACCTCGGTTCTCCTTGATAATCAGATCAATGACAGCCCTTGAGTCACACACTTTCTTTTCAGCCTCTTTTGTAAGCTGCACACACACACACACACACACACACACACACACACACACACACACACACACACACACACACACACACACACACACACAGATAGAGAGAGTGAGACAGACAGACAGATGGAGGTGGTTTGCTTCTGGTTATTTGCATGGGTTTACTGCATGTAAGGTCTGGATATTCTTCTTCAGTGTGATGGCAGTGGACACAGATGGTCAACAGTGTTACCTTGATCTTCAGAAGGCCTTTGCCCAGTCTCACTAGGTCATCAGTGGTGAGGTCCTCCCCATTCAGGGCAATGTACTGCAACACACACAACAACCCAACTCATATTCTGTGTTTATTCACACTGTCATAATGCACACACACACACACACACTCTCTCTCTCTCTCTCTCTCACACACACACACACACACACACACACACACACACACACAGATTATAGTCAAGGCAATGTTCGATTTAGCACTAATTTACCACACATCATACATAAAAGACAACTCAATGTGCTGGGGTGTAGGGTGGGACACACACACAACACACACACACACACACACCTCAGTTGGTTCCTTCCAGGATGTCTGTGCACTGTGTGTTGGTTAAGGCAGGTGACACTAATGAAATGATTAATGATGATTCATTATATGAAATGAAATGAAATGATGATGATAATGAGATGATTACAGTTTTTGCCTATTGCTTGCACACATTTTTCAAAATTTGACTCATAGAGTAAAATCCCTACACACATTTTCAAAACCCAAAACACTTGGAAATAAACCATTCACATTTATGCCATAATGACACTCTGCTATCAAAACTCAAACTAAACAAAAAAAACCTAACAATCCTTTGTCGAAATGTAACTCTGATGGCAAAGCACACAAACTTGCACCAAATGGTAAGACAGTTCAACTCAACTATAACACACTAGTGTACTTTACATAAAACAATCCACTCTTTCAGTTACTGTGTTTTATTCAGCTCCGCAAAGCAAATAAGGCACATAACAACCCCAAAACAGAAATATTCAATGATGTAGACTCAAAAAGCCCTCAGTACATAAACTACTGTAAAACAAAGTAAAAATAAAAACCAAATGAAACAATAGTAGGCTCAGAAGTACTTCAAAAAACATAATAACCACATGGTCAACTAAAGTTGCCCTAATGTCATCTGGTATTACAATGCGTTGAGTTCTTTGTCCTCCTCTAAGCTGCCCTCGTCCTCCTCCTCGTCCTCCTCTCATTCTTACTCTGCCACGGGCTCTCCCTCCATCCATGCTTGCAGTTTTCAAAAAGGCCTAAACTGAGGCCTTTTTGTTGCTGACTAATTGGTGTCCAATTTTGGAGGTAAGGGTTTTCTGGTGTGAAGCAATGTTTAACCAATCATCCAATGTGTTTTATGTTTTGGATATGTGTGTTTTCCAAATGGTATGATGAGGCATCCGTTTTTAACGGCGTGTCTTATGAATGAAAAAGTGTGCAGTGAACATTTGCAAGTGTGTTGTATGAGGAACAAAGTGTGTTGCTGAAATGCCACAACAGTGTTAGGCAGAACTTTTGTTTAAGATATGGCACATTTTGTTTCCAGTATAGCAACAACAACTTCAAGTTATGCTACTTTGGTTTAAGCACTGGGTTTTAGTGTCTAAGCAATAGGCAAAAACTGTAAATGCAGCACTGGGCATGCTCAAAAGGATACTCAGCAAACACCGGACCAATTGGGAACGACCAGGAGTCTCCATCCATCACTATAAAACAGGAAAACGTTTCTTTGTGAAGGCAGGCAAACTGGTGCATGCAATTTTGTCATCATAAACATTTTGATGTCTTTGGAATGACTAAGAACTATTAGTCAGTGAGATTCTTGTCCTGCTTAGTCTTATTCACAAACCATTTTGCGCAATTGTCGTGTAGCATAGGTTATGGCATGTAATGAATGTAAGTTACCCAGGTGGATGAAATCATTGTTGCGGAGCGCACTTCTGACTGGCTCGTCCAGACTCAGCGGCGCACCGTCAGCACACCGTCTCAGCTTGAAAGTGCCCTGCGCACTGCTGCCGGAGCGGGCGATGGCGCTCTGCCCCAGCTGGCGTGCCTTAACGACGGAGTCATCGCACATCACCAGGACCCACACACCGCCGACTTGGACACTGACTCGCAACATGATGCTTGTGTGGAGTGGACGCGAGAGGTTGGGAGTGGGACGACATGGAAAACGCCATCGTGCAGGTAAGTGGCAATTAAGACCGAGGGAGGCAAGATAGACAGAAGAGACAAAGGTTAACATGCTTGTGTGTTTGGTATTTGCAAGGACAAATGCTTTACGCCAGTTGAAAAGACGAAATGTGAAGCTTCGTTGGTAAGGATCTCTCAGTGATCTCTTAATTTGTGCCGGATCCTGCCGGAACAGGATCCCCCACCTCTTAATTTTCACCTCCCTGTGTTCCGGGACTTATTTGGGAAGATCCGCCACTTCTCGTATATAAAAAAAATATTTTATCATTATAAAAAGTTTTAAAATGTGTAAAATAAAATCATAATATGCATATTTTCATTTACTGAACAAATATCAATAATTTCATATTGTTTATTAAGATGTAACGTCATTTGAGAGTCGGAGATTTGATGCGCTGAAATGAGCCAAAATCACGTGACACAATTGAAAAAAAACTTGAAGGAGACTTGCAAAGCGGAACAAAGCGTATTTCAAACAATGTCAAAAAGACAGCTGAATTTACTGTCTTTTTTTAAGAACAAGGGAGATGATGCTTCAAAAAAAGTCCGAAAAGCTACAAGTGGCAATGAGTTAGCCTACTTGTCGCTGTCAACAGCATTCCCATTGCAAGCGCTGAATGTGAGCGCGGGTTTTCTCAAATGAACTTGATTTGCACTCCCAACCGTGCCAGTCTACTCATACCCACCATATCATCTTTACTCTTCCTAAATCTTGTCGGACCCCCCCTGGTTAAATTCAACCCAGTCCCGTACGTGAGGTCGTGGGTGTCAAAAGGACACAGAACTGCCACTGACACATGCAGTAAAGTCCGAAACAGAGAGGGGGAGGACAATCCGGACATGAGCGTGATGTGGAGTAGCCTATTTTTGAGTAACTAACGGAATTTGGTAAGCATATGGTTCATTAATAGGCCGCCGTGCCTATCTTTAAATAATAAAAAGGATTGACTTAAAGTGGTTTACTGTAAGCTCTCATTTTTTTTAAAGAAAAGGTTTTCCAAGTTAGACCTGTTTTTGAGAAATTAATTGCTAACAGTATTCTGTAAGTTCTACCTGTGGTGATGTGGGCAATTGCCTGTGCATTGTGCCTGTGCATTGTGCAGAGCATAGCGTAAATATTTCTTCATTATTGTGACAACATTTATAGCATGGATATTATGTGAAATTGAGGCTTGTGAGTCCGACAATATGGCAAGTGGACATGTGCATGTTGTTTCCAACACCATTTTCTATATGCGTTCCGGAACCTGCGCCTGTCGCATCATCCCTGCGCTATCATATGTACTTTGCGTTCCGGCACCTCCTGATTTACAAATTAAGCACTGGGTGTAGCCTAAGTAAATGTAAAAGTACCTGGAAACAGCGCTGGAAAAAAACCCTTTTGAGTTAGAATTTGGAAGTGAGATATACTGTAGGCCTAGTGTAAGGGTTGTGAACTCTTATTTTAACGCATGTCCAAAGCAGGGGAGTGACAATCATGCAGTCGAGTCGAGGAGATGGAAACCGTGAACATTATAATTCAGCATAGAGAAAGGTAAAATGAGAGACACTGAAATATGCAAAATATTTTATTGTTTGGTGTTATTAGCGGAAATACACAGTAGACTGCCAGACAGACAGACAGACAGCTGTTTCTAGAGCGATAACTGCGCGCCTCACCTGCTGCAAGCCTCGCGCCAACACACACGGCACAAACAAACAGGTTAATGGGGACAACTTTGTACCATTAAAATTTGTTTACAGCAGTTAAAATGTCTTGCTCAAAAGGTCCATTAACTCATATGGAGCAGCTCTACTTTAGTTCTATTTATTCACAGTATACGTTCACAAAAAACGTCACTGATGTTGGATGCTAGTGAAAAGGTGATGGAAATGGACAGGTCACTGAGCTAACCCTTAGGAAAAGGTACTATGGAGTACTATACGAATATTACAGCATTTTTAGACATTTTATTATCTATAGAAATGTTATAGGAATACTACAGATACTAAAGAAATATATATTTTGGAACATTTTACTACAGCAATATATGATTGTAGTACAGGAACACTATATAACTATATAACTATTATATACATGTAGTTAGGGTATGCTGACATACATTATAAACATACATTACAATATTAGACTTTATTGCAGAATTGTGTGTGGCAGTAGTAATGCACTGTACTATTTAAATACCATGAATGGTCTTTCTAATTAAGTATTTTCAGGTGTTTTTGAAATATAATTTCAATGTAATTATGATGTTCTTAGAAATAATATTTGCTTTGTTCTGTTCCTAAGCATTGAGTTTATACATTATTATATCCCTCATAATATGAAACATTAGATAAACAAAGTTAAAGGCCCAATAGTCTTATGCACAGACTGTAAAGCAAATAATTGAAAACTAATGATTGAAAACCCAGTGTAGAGCATTCCATCAAATGTAAGCCTCATGATAAAAGTTTAAAGTTTAGGTGACAAATTTCTAAACGTACTTCTGTGAATTAATTATATTATATTATATTATATTATATTGTATTTAATTATATTATATTATATTATATTATATTATATTATATTATATTATATAACAGTAGAATCTCTTTCATATATAAAGCCATAACCTGACTTACCTGGTGAAGGTAGTCTTTCGGAAACTTTGCCGGAAAGATTGCTGCGGTCCGATGTGAGACTCTTTCCAACTGGATGGTATAGGTCTGGTAAAAAGGTCTCGTGATGTGCTGTGCTTTTTAAACTCTGGTGTTTAGATGTTTGCATGTGGTGTTTGTGATTGGTCTTTTTGGGTGTCGAAGAAGTGTTAAAGCCCTCCCACAGCAGCTCGTCCACAGAAACTTAGACACAGAGGCCCAAAAACAGCACAGACAGAGGCGGGCAAACCGGATTGAGAAAGTAAAAGTCCTGCCATGTATTACTTCTGGCTTGGCTCTCAACACAGGTGTTTTCAGTAATTATCTCATCTACCTGGCTGAAGAGGTGTGTTAATTGGGATCATCTGGTTTAGTCAATTGGCTAGAACAAATATGTGGCAGGACTTTTACTTTCTGAACCTGGGATGTCCGCCTCTGAGCACAGTCAGAGAACACAGAGTCCTCTATCCACACACAGCCAAAACAGCACAGATGCAGAGTCCACTATCTAAACACAGAGTCCACTATCTAAACACAGAGTCCTCTATCTACACACAGAGTCCTCTATCACTTAAACACAGAGTCCACACTGCCCCAACAGCACCTACCTATGCAGGGGAGGTCACCCCACCCCCCTTCGAACTGTGGTCTCTAGGGTACCAAACGTGTGCTTTGACTGCAACGCCAAAGAGCCAGGCTTGTTGGTATGGCAGTCAGAGCACACCCACAACCCTAGTGATGGTCACTCGATCACCCAGCCCAACACACAACACAGGCCAAGACGCTTTATGATCTGTTTACATGGCCATGTCAGTGTCCAAGTCAAGCCAAGTCAAGTCACATGAAGTAAACTGTAGTGTAACACATTGGTAGCAGGGATCATTGGATGCGTTATGGCCATCGTTAGTGCATTAGTCATACATTTAGACAAGAATTAGACATGGGAACTGTAGAAGAAAATGTTGGATATATATGCATGTATAAAAGTTAACTGTATAAGCATGTAACTGTCTGGAGAGTAAGGCAGAAGTAAGAGTGCTGGGGAGAGGCCTGTGAGTTGGTGTCAGGACACGAACTGCAGAGGACCCGGAAGTTGTTGGCGAAGGGCCAAACAGGGATAGGGAGAGTGCTGGCTCTCCATGACGGTTGAGTAAGGCAAGCAGGGAGGATGCCACACCCCAGCAAACGTACCAGGCACGTATGACCACCTGAAACCAAGGAGTGGAGTCAGACTAATGGACTAGATACCGTTTAGACATATATGTAATTTATCAAGTTGGTAGGATAACACTTGCTGGATTTTGTCTTTACTTTGTAAACTGTTTCACTCCCTGGAGGAAGGCTTAAAACCATTTAAATAAAGGCGTTTTCCGTTTTTCTGAGAACATAAAAGTTAAAAAGGTAAAAAATAAAGGTAAGCATGTGTAACAGCTAAGCGGTTACACATGCACAAAAATTACACATTAATCAAAACCTAAACACTCACACTGACCTAAAGGCAAGTGTACAAAGTACAAAATCTTTCCTCTAACTTTGATGCAGACAGCAGACCTCATGTGGGAAATGATGCTGCCAATATATTACTAGACTGAAAGCTCATTGTACTGTATATGATGTTGTAGCAAAGGGAAGGAGAAGTCAGCCTCACTGGGATGCAAACCCAGGTCTGGGGGGTACCAGACAGGAGCTTTGACCACAACACCAAAGAGCCAGGCTCGTTGGTATGGCAGTCAGAGCACACCCACAACCCTAGTGATGCTCACTCCATCACAGATGTGCATTCAGTCACGTAGTCTGTCGCCATTTACCAGAAACTGCTCCGATCTAGGTTTTTTTTGTTATGGGGCAGCCCCAGCGGAAACCCATGCTGTGTTAAAGTGCATTACGGCTTTTCAGCAGCACATATAACAACTGGTGCGCTTGCATGCATGTTAGTGCATAGCATATGTGCACAGTCACGTACTCACTGCACATCAGTCACGTAAGGCCTGAAAAGTGTGGTAATGTAGTTTCCTGTGTGTCTACCACATCAGGTCAGCACAGGATGTCTTGTAATACACTGTCTACTTTCACTTTAGGTGTGTGAAAACATGAACTCACATTTTGTGTCAAGTTTATCCCTTCACACTGTAGCAGCGAAGGAGTAAGAGTTGTTTCCAACAACCAAATCGTTCAAATCCTTCAAGCAGAGTTATATATTGACAGCATCATTAACCACATAAGATCTGCTGTCTGCATCAAAGTTAGAGTAAAGATTTAGGACTTTGTACACTTGCCTTTAGTTCAGTCTGAGTGTTTAGGTTTTGATTAATGTCTGTAATCTTTTGAGCATGCTTAAGAGTTAAGCATGCTTACCTTTGCTATATAGAGTCAAGTTTATCGTCACATGTAGAGCTAGAAAACATGTTTCCCTGCACAATGAAATTCTCTCTTTGCTATCCACTTGAATGCCTCATGTAACACCACATGTAATGAAACACATTAAGACACTGAGGACGTAAGACATAGTAGGAGTACTATCTACAATCCAATAAAAGTAGCTGTGTGACGTGCAGACTGGTCTGTAGTGCAAGCAGGTTTATGCTGCTGTGGTTTCTTTGTGCAAAGGAGCAACAAGTTCCAGTAAAAGCAATATGTGCAATTGTCTGTGTAATGTTCAAGCTGGTCTGTACAGTATGTGCAATGGTCTCTTTGTGCAAGGTGCACTGACATTCACATCACACACACACACACACACACACACACACACACACACACACACACACACACACACACACACACACACACACACACAAATGCAAAGACAGAGCCTCGGGTACAAACACAAAACACACACCCAGGAGAAAAATATAGGGGAGGGGTACAAGTCAGTTAAGCCCAAGACTCTGAACTTCAAATGATTTTCTGAATGTAAAATACACAAAACAAGTCACATGTAAGACAAACATGTTGGTGCTGTCAGTTTAATGAAGCAGATGCCATGTACAGTATGTCACAAAAGTGAGTGAGTACACCCCTAACATTTTTGTACTTTTTTAAATTATATCTTTCCATGGGAGAAGTCTAAAGATATAATACTTTTCTACAACGTAAAGTAGGCAGTGTACAGCTTATATAACAGTGCAAATTTGCTGTTCCCTCAAAATAACTCAGCACACAACCATTAATGTCTAAACCACTGTCAACAGAAGTGAGTACACCCCTACGTGAAAATGTCCAAATTGTGCCCAAAGTGTCAATATTTTGTGTGGCCAGCCACCATTATTTTCCAGCACTGCCTTAACTCTCTTGGGTATGGAGTTCACTAGAGCGTCACAAGTTGTCACTGGAATCCTCTTCACTTTTGTGACATACTGTATGCTATTTCAAATCTTAGCAGGCAATCGATAAACAAACAGGCTGTCATCAGATCGAACCTAGGCCTTATCTGTGGCCCTAAAACAACACTGAAGCACTTTTCATCTTTGGTCACCCGACAGATTGGAAGCGGTGTTGTCTTTATTATGTCTCATTCGAACTGCAGATTGGAGCAATGCGCTTCTGGGCTTCTGCGGTATATCACAAACTTGCACACGGCAGTTGTAGCCCATGGAGGGACGCAAAGCAAATTCAGAAGTGCCCTTAACCCTGTTACGAGTTGATAAACCACTGAAGCGATTTAGGAAACATTATTTTAAGGTAAAAAAAACTGCTTAGTATATTGTTATGTCCTCTTTCCCCAAGTGTCCTTACTGTATTTGGCATCTTTCTGTATTTTACATTTGTGTTTTGGTTTCCCCTGTGCTTTTGTTTTAGTTTCCATAGTGCACCTGAGCTGTCTGGAAAAACAAAATCATTTGGGACGTTTGTCAGACATTAAACTAGAACAGCATTTAATGTCAGGGGTTTCAGTTTCAGTATGTGCTTGTACGCTGTACCTGATTCACCAACACCAGCAGCAGGAACATGGTGGTTTTGCTGTCTGACGCAAAACGGCAGTAGCTCAGTTTAATTCAGATTAGGCACCACACACGTCGAACTTAGTTATATCGCCCAACTTATAGTTACACATAAACTTTAATAACAATTTAACACAGCTGTACATGACAGTTTTTGTCAAATACCCCAAAAAAGTCTGCTTTCACTTAAAGGAACGTGCTTTGTGCAAAGTCCAGACACATAGGCTATGTGACATGCCAGAGAGTCAAGCAGAACAGGGTTTAAAGGTGTGTGTTTCAGTTTCAGTATTTCAGTGGCTCTTTGCTGTGGGCCAAACCACATCTCATGTACTGTCACTGTTTGGAGAGGCAGGAGTGGCTGTCACAACTGTGAACAAGTTGCTGGTGTCACGTGTACAGGCACAAAACCCTTGGTCTTTATTCTAATATAAATTATTTTTTTTATCATTATGTTTAGTATCACGTTTAAAGTGGACACTCTGGTCTTTCATCGCAGCTCTTTTGTGAAGCCTTTGGCCAAGTAGAGTGTCCAAAGTACAAAATGAGTGGCCAACGTTTTTCATTAATTGTTCCGTCCTGTTTACGGAAACCAGGCAAGAGGTGTTGGGGAGGGCAAGTCACCCTTGGAGCAGTTAGCTTCAAGCTTACTGACGTGCTGTCCGCAACACTTTCTATGAACTCAGTCTTCATAAGACCTTATAGACACATTCATGAAGGGTTATAATGCATTCCTAAAGATTTACAATGATTGACATAGGTATTCACAACTGTTTATACATACTCATGACTGCACTCATAAGGCATCATAATGCTATATCATAAGCCTTTACAACTGTAAATGACACAGTGCATTAGATGTCACGGTTCTCTGTCTGTTTTTTTCCCTCAAGCGCTGTTTCACCCTTGCCACCGCTATTCCCATCACTTATCTCATTATTAGTTTCAATCACTCACTCCACACTTCCCTCTCACCACCATTAAATTACACAGTGCATTAGAAACCTGCTTTGACCTTTGGAAAAAGAGGAAGGGGGAGAGGAAGGGAGGGTCCTTCACAAGGAACAGGCTCTGCCATTGGATAATGACTTCCCCAGTGATGCAAAACACAGGAGTTTACCAGGACAGTACAGGGCAAGAAGCCAACACTGTAAAAAACAATACTGATAATACAAAACCAAACAACAGGCAGGGTGGAAAAACCCAGAGAGACCCTTGAGTTCGTCCCTGATATTGTCCGGTGCTCGACTGAGAGATCAGCTTCGCACGCAGATGATGGCAGTAAAACAGTATCGTAACAATAGCACTTGTTATGCACCTCTGTTGCATGAGAACAAACACACCTCCTCAGAGATAACCAAACGCCTCTTTCACTTTCGTTATGAGGCACTGTGGACAAGGGACCTGCTGACTGATTCTGTTTGAGGAAGGAGCAAGGGAGGGATGGAGCGAGAAAGAGAGGGAGAAAGAGAAAGAGAAGGTGCAGTGCCGCTGAGGTGATACACTGAGTACCCTGAGCATGGTACCATCCCCACACACTGCTCCCTGGGCGCTGTTGTCATGGCTGCCCCCTACTCACATGTGTGATGGGCTAAATGCAGAGTTCATTATGACCGCTGCTAGCGAAGCTAGCGAAAGCGGTCATTATAGTGTTGCCGAGACTTTTTTCCCTTTTTTTAAAATTTATTTATTTATTTTTCACAGATTTTTCGTCAACGATTGCCAGGACACTGGAAGTCTGGGGGACATGAATCTTTGTAGGCATGTAGCCCTAGAAGTTTTTGAGCGAATAGAAGCTTTTGGCCCCCAAGGGCCACCCCCCCGCTGTGCCAGTGTCCATCAAAGAGGGGGAGATGCTGAAAAGTTTTTGCTGAATAACTCAATGCACGTTTCACCGAACAACATGAAATTTTTGTGATATGTCGGTGTTACAGGGGCGTATCGACCCAGCCCATAAACACTCTACTAAAAGTATAGCGCCACCTAATTATATGGTTAAATGCAAAAATGGGGATTTTGTATTGCCAATATCTTGGCAATGTGGGAACTGCACAAAATATGGCATGCGCAATCAGCACAAAGACTTCTAAAAGCACAGCACATGCCATCAAATTTGGCCCAAATTTGGGGCGCTGTAATTATACAAAATGTCATTTTGCCTATTATCTAGAGAACGGTAAGGTTTACAACCAAATTTTTTTGGTCGTGAAATCTATTGACCCTCAAGCATTGAAAACACTGGTTGACGCCCACTTCCAACAAAAACAATTTCCGTGAAATTTTAACATCGCGAAAACAAAACCAAACGAACTCGTCATAGGCCGTTCATGTGAATCTCACCAAATTTGGTACATGTCATCTACAGACAATGATGACAAAAAGTTATCAAAGGATTTATCTTGAGATTACCCGTTTCAATGTTGTATGTCAATGAATATTTCAAACATAGCTTAAAATTCAGCAAAATACCATATCTTGGCTTCTAATCGCTCAAATTTGGCCAATGTTGATATGCCAACTCTACACAGACTTCTTTTCATGTGCACCAAATTTTGTGACATTTCGTCACAGGGGGCGATGTTTCTTGTCAAAGCTAGGTGTCCAAAAATGTTTTTTGTTAAATAACTTGTCAACAATTTTTCCCAAAACAATGATTTTGTGTTAGTATGCTGGTGTTACAGAGGTGTATTGACCCAGCCCATAAACATTCACTTGAAGCATAGTACCACCTAGTGATATAGTTGAATGCAAAAATTCTGAGTTTGCTTTGCCAATATCTTGGACCGAGAAGGTGGGAACTACACAAAATATGCACAAACACACAGAATGTCATTCATTCAAAACCCACATCCATGCCCACTTCCAGCAAATCATTTCCACACAAACTCTCACCTCACAACACTGACCTAGCACAAACTCATCATACCTGCAGTTCCCACACTTCAATACACTGCGGTGGTCATACCATGTACCGCTATGCGGTACATCTAGTTTTGTTTTGTACACTGTGTGCCGTGACTAAAAGAAGTCCAGTTGCTTACAACTTAGCTCCTTTGACTGCTGAGTGTCTTGTAATGTAATGTCATGTAATGTAATGTAGTATCAGAGTCATTCATTACATTAAGTCAAAGAAGCTAAGTGTCACTTTGAATAAAAACGTCTGCTAAGTGTAATGTAATATAGTATCAGAGTCATTCCCCTGTAGGCTACATCAGGGCTATTCAATTAGTTTTCCATTTGGGCCACATTTCGAATCCAAGAGCTTAAGTTGGGCCACAAATTTTCTGCACTTACTAACAAGTGGTCATTTTTCAGTAATTACATATAATAATAATAATAATAATATTGCATTGTAATGAGTTAATAATATCTGGGAATGCAAAATAAATATTCTAACATTATTTATTGATTGATATTTGGTAAACTAAAATGCATATATTAAGTTCTGGAGACTAGTGAACGGTATTTTATTTTTCAAGCGCAACATCACCTCGGCCGCATCTGGGTCGCAGCCTGGCCGCGTCTGGGCCGCATGTGGCCCGCGGGCCACCAATTGAATAGGCCTGGTCTACATAATCATCACAGTCACATTATCTCTGAGAGTGTACACACAACCCCTCTACTGCAGTAGGGGAAGGCCATAACATTTCACATCCTAGCCTATATGACCTGGTAATAAACTGTTAGGGCTTCAAACATTCTGACAGCTGATGTCACAGTTATGATCATTTATGACACTTTCAGCATCCGGCACTGACAGTCATACTGTAGTTAGGCTCAGGCCAGCGGCATAGGAAGAGATGGCTCTGGCTTAGGTTACTTAGTGTTGTTTATGATTAGATAATAAAATATATATAAGAGCTCAGGGGCTTCAAAGTTAAAGTCAGCTTGTGAAGAGGGAATCCAAAGAGCTCAGGAATAGTGAAAAATCCTGAGTGCTCTTTGGGGTGGGGGAAAAGTTAAAGTCTGATCAGACCTTAAGGTGCTGAACATTTTTGTCAGTGACTATGTCTAGCACAACCTTTGGTCAAGTGAAAACACCTTTGTTTCTTAGTTATTCATAGTTTTCAATGATGAATTGATATTTGTGTTATTGTTGTTAGCAGTAGCATGTAATTACATTTCTGTAATGAATGAAACTACTTTAAATAAGTCAAATGTGTTTAAACTGACATAGAAGACTCTGTAAAAGCCGTCAAAATGAAAGTAAAAGAAAACACACTTGTCCGAAAGGGTGTGTGTATGTGTGTGTGTGGGTGTGTGTGTGTTTTATTTCTCTAATATTGACTTAGCCCATTCTTTTACAGTAATACCTGTTCATAAAGTACTGTATGTGTACCAACGCACTGACACACATGGCTGTCCAGAGAACTATACGGTTAACAGAAGACATGTTTATGACTGCCGGATGGATTTAACACTGTTTGACTAGCATGTCAACTTACCTTTGGTGTACCTATCCACCACCATTAACTTGTTAGATTGCAATGCTATACAGCAAAAAGCGAGAAGCAGGCACGCCTTTTCAGGTTTTATTTTGATGATTGCTATATAGGTTGCTATGTCAATAAAAGGTTAAATACAGAGCGTGTCAGTTTACCTTTGGCAAACAATGTGGGCTCAGCGTCTATAGACCAGACTTCATGTCTCCGGTATGGATGGCACCAAACAGCCCACAGTTTCTTCATCTTACATTGGACATTTTTCTTTAAGTATTTGTTGAGCTTTTTTATAGCTGTGTTTGACAGGACAGTGAAGGTTTGAAAGTTACACAGAATTGAGTTGCGCCTCGTGTTCAAGTCCTACAGTTCTTCTGGTGCAGTAGTCCTAAATGAACACAGAATCTGATCCGCAACTCACTCACAGGCAAAGTTTTTTACAGTTTTTACAGTTTTTTACAGCATTTTTACAGCAGTTTTTTACAGCATTTTTCTTTTTTAACGCCTTCACATAGAGAGTGTGAATGGTAAAGATAGTAAAGATAGTTAGTAAAGATAGTTTTTTTTAATAGTCAATTCTTATAGTGAGGACATTTATTTTTAAACTGGGAATGTTTCTGGTTGGTGGTGATGTTGCAAATCATAAAACCTTACCCCAACCAGTATGGTGACATCCTAAGGCTTGTAATCCTTCTTCAAACCACATGTTACAACACTGGTGTTGCATCACATCGTTAGCTTCATAGCATAATTGCCTAAGTCATTTTTTGGTCAAATTGAGATTTTTGCACAACTTTACTCCCCTACCACTTCTGCATCATCCTGTCTGTCTGCCTATGTCATTGGCCAATCACAACACTCATAAGTCATCATTTGACTTAGGCAGTTTTACCATTGGACTTAGGCAGTTTTTATACAATCAATTTGACTTAGGCAGATTATGCCTATGACTTAGGCAGTTTTACCATTGGACTTAGGCAGTTTTTATACAATCAATTTGACTTAGGCAGATTATGCCTATGACTTAGGCAGTTTTTCTGAGAATATAAAATAAACATTACATCTTGTCAGCCATTTTGCATACATCAAAACTGCCTAAGTCACTTTTATTTGATAAAAAAAATGATGTTCGGTTTTGTTCTTTTTCCAAACTTTTTCTCACATCTACATGGATGTTCTGTGAAAATATCAATAAAAAATATGCATGTGATTTTTAGAAAATGTGTTTTTTCTTGTTTTCCAAAAACACAAAAAAATGACTTAGGCAATTATGCTATCAAGCTAACGACATGTAACATGTGAGCATGACCTGTGTGCCACTACTCTGGTACTCTATCACATGTAATGTTACATTACATTGCATTTGGCAGACACTTTTATCCAAAGCGACTTACAAAATTATTAGACTTACAATAAGTCTAATAATGCTACTGTGTGCCAAAGGCTGGAAATGAAATTAGCAAAATGTGAACTTTTACCAGCCACTGGCAAATACATGATACAATTCACCAGCCACTCTATAGTAAATTATTATTTTGTGTCCAAAATTTACCAACCACTTTTATATTTTAACAGCATTTGGCTGGTGGCTGGTGCGAATTTCCATCCCTGCTTTATGTGCTGTATATTTTTTATCTAGCAAGCAGGTAACTGCTGCCACATCTAAGGTAAGGGGAAATGAACCACATGGTACCTTGTTCAACGTACAGATGAGTTGCAAAGTGAAAGTGAAAGTAAAGTATGTTATGTAAGTATGTCTCTGGGCTTGCTGCTTGCTTCTCAGATGCTCTCTGCCCAGAATGAGTCAGAGGCTGTGGTGGGTTGCTGAGGTCACGTCTTGAGGCCACACGTACGTAGATGCTCAGAATACACTTCTGGTTGTCACGACTTCCAGCTTAGCGTGGGAACTGCTGAAGGTGTTGACTGCTCACCACTGATAGTACACAATGTACACAAAGTCGTACACAATGTACAGATCTTCAGAGGCGGACAAACCAGGTAGAGAAAGCCCTGAAAACCCTGCCATGTATGCCCATGTACCCTGCCGCCTATGCTCTCATTACAGTTGATTTTAATAATTAGCTTGTCTACACAGGATCAGCTGCTTCAGTGAATAGGCTGGAACAAGTAGCAGGTGGCAGGACCTTTACTTTCTGAACCCGGCATGTCCGCCTCTGCAGGTCTTGCAGAAATGTTAGATTCTCCCTGTGGGAACAAAGATGGTGACTGCTGATTGTGATCTAGTAAGTCGTACACACTGTGCTGTCTGTCCTACTGGCATCTATGGCCACCTTACTGTGGTGTGAAACAAAATGGAATGTCCGCACACTTGCTCCAGTTTAGTTTTTTTGGGGTAGGGTTGGGAAATGACCCAGGCTGGTTTCGAACCTGGGTCCCCATGAAGTTGCTCAGACTGAAGACCTGAAGTCTGATGAAGAGTGTAAGCTCGAAAACGTCCACTTGTGGTGATCATTAAAAAAAAACGAAACGGGAGCACGTGTGCGGACATTCCATTTTGTTTCACATGTGTATATTTTTGTTGTCCAGATCCTGTTTTTTTGGATGTACGCACCACTGTCCTCTTTGCACCTTGCTGTGGTGGTAATGCATGTGAACCACCATACCATATGAAGCTGTGGAACACTTGGGTTTTACAGAAGGGTTGTTTGTTGCAATGGTTCCCCAACTAAGATGGACAGAGAGACAGACATTTTGTCTTGCCTGTCTGTCACCCCTACAGTCACCTCTACAGTGTAATAATTATACAGGTATTACAGAAACGCGGTTACTGTATGTGACATTACAAAAGCATGGCTAAGTGACCTCTTGACAAAGTGTAAGACAAGTAGCAGAGTTTCTGCTACTGTTAGTGAAAATACACTGTATTGGTATGTGTTTATATTGCATAAGGTGAACAGAAAGACATTACAGCAGAGGGACTGGTAGCAATCTGATTTTCTTTAATACAACAGCAGACTATGTTTGACCAATGTGGCAATGAACCCAGAAACCTAAAATAAAACAAATATTTTGATCCAGAAGATACAGTGATGCTTTTGCACACTCCCTAATATCACTCAGTTTTCTTACCTTTTTTCAAACTATATTATTTCCTGTTTTTTACTGCTCAAGTACTGAATTACCCATGTTTATAGTTGCCTTCCCCACATAACAAACACGTGTGCAGAAGTAAGAGTGTGTTGTCTTGGGAGTGAATCAGTAAAATCTCATGGTGAACTAAGAGCTCCTCTTTTTCACTTCAGCCACCAGGTCTGCTCTGGACACATCCACCTGCAAACATACACACACACACACACACACACACACACACACACACACACACGGTTTTGAGTTTAGGTTAGCCTTAGAGAGACAGTTTTACAACATTGCAATGCATTGTAATATACCACTACCTCTAGACACCACCAATACACCATCTAAAGAAAAGCATCCAGATGAGCCAGTGCTAAGGAGTAGTCAAACGTCACTGAGGGTCATAGGTCACTAAAGAGAGGGGTCAAAAGTCACTGAGGGTGAAAGGTCACTGAGGAGGGGTTAGAGGTCAATGTGGGTGAAAGTTCACTAGGGGGTGAAAGTTCATGGTCAAAGTTCATGAAGAGCAATGCTCTACCATGCACTACCTCACCAGCTAATGAAATGCAACTAAATAAGCGACTGCCCTCAAAGGTGAGTGAGGATGGTGTCAAAGGTGACTATGGATGGTGTCAAAGTGCACTGGAGAGGGGGTCAAAAGTCACTAAGTGTGAAAGGTCATTAGAGGGTGGTCAAAGTTCATTAAGAGCAATGCTCTACCAGACCAGCTAACAAAAAGCAACTAGATGAGCCACTGCCCTCAAAGGTGAGTGAGGAGGGGTCAAAGGTGACTGAGGAGGGTTCAAAGGTGACTGAGGAGGATGTAAAAGGTGACT
>CM059275.1:18551853-18556853 GCA_030347295.1 Setipinna tenuifilis
CAGCAACTCGCCCTGATGGCAAACACTAACCCCTTACTATCATAACGAATTCCACCATAGATAACAAGGGCTGTGATGGGTAGCTATGACAACAAAGCCCCAGTGTTCCGTTTATACATTCCGTCTCCAAGGATACGGTAAGGTCATATCTGAGAGACAGCAGTTCCCCTCCCTGGTCCTTCAGGTCATAGATGAGTTTGGAGTCTTCACCATACTTCCCCGTCAATGTTTCCTTCAAACACAAGACAATAGTGTCATCGAGTACCCATCTGGGATTGCTCCACAGATGGGTGTGTGTGTGTGTGTGTTGGGGTGGGGTGGAGTGTTGTTACAGTGTCATCAAGTACCTGTCAAACTCCACAGATGGGTGTCTGCGTGTGTGTGTGTGTATTGTGTAGCCTCTCTCTGGCTCTTTTCCGGTGTGTGAGAGTGTATGAAGGCGTTTTAAAATGTGTCTTTTCTGGTGTGTAAGAGTGTGTGAAGCCATTTCAAAATGGGCCCTTTACGTCTCCTCTTGTACCTTGAGCTCAAAGACGGGCGTGTCGATGGTCTCTGCTCCATGGCGCTTGAAGGAGCCCACGATGACGTTAAACACCTTCTCTCTGATGGCCATTTGCTTCGGGTTGTAGTCCCTCGTCCCCTGCAGACAGCCAGACAGGAAACATGTTCACACACACACACACACACACACACACAGGCACACACACGCATATGTATTAGTGTGGGTGTATGCAAGCACACATGAAAACCCACACACACTGGATGTATACTTACTCACGCACACACGTACAACCACACACACATACACACACATAGATGCACACGTGCACGAATGTGTGTGCATGCATGCAAGCACAAAGAAAAAAACCCACACATATGCAAGAAGACATACAGCCACTCACTCACTCATACAAGCACATACTCATGCATGCGCATGGGCACACACACACACAAGATGCCACTGATATAGTGACCAAAGCAGACCTGCTTAGGTGTCTTGTGGGAAAGTGTGTTGAACTCCCAGTCCCTAAGGAGTTAATGCAGCATCAGTGCATCAGTGCCCCTGGTGACCCCAGGCTACCATGCTCACCTTAGGAGTCAGGGGATCATCAGTACACCTGCCTTAGGCTACCATGCTCACCTTAGGAGTCAGTACAGCACCAGTACACCTGCCCTGGTGACTTTGGGCTACCATGCTCACCTTAGGAGTTAGTGCATCTACCTTAGGCTACCATGCTCACCTTAGGGGTTAGTGCATCTACCTTAGGCTACCATGCTCACCTTAGGGGTTAGTGCATCATCAGTACACCTGCCTCAGGCTACTATGCTCACCTTAGGGGTCTTGAGGACATGCTTCCCCTCATCTCCCAGCTGCACTTTCTGCTGGAGCTGTTCGGCCATTTTTTCAGTCTGCAATAAGTAAACACACATACACACACCAGGAGATGAGTAGAAACCACACCAGAGACAAAAACATCATGAAATTTTCAATAAATACCCTCACCTTGGAATAAGTTAGCCATTGGCTTATTATGTTCTATGCCAAGCAAACAGACCATGTGTTGGTCAAATACCTTGGTATACAGTACAGGGCAACAGTATAAAGGGCTTTGGTAAGCGTTATGTTTTTTTTTTTTAAATTAATATTATTGTGTATGCGCGTCCATTTACTGTGTGAAGAACGGGAACGATATAAAATGAAAGAGAAACCGTCAAGTGCATCATTAGTCCAGCGCTTACAAGCAAGCTACGACCTCTTGAGAAACGCGGCGAGGTGTGGTACCACTGCGCGCTTTTGGCACGGAGCTGCTGAAATTAATCTCTTGCCAAATATGAACGTTCGCTGTAAAGTTTAATTTTAAATGTATCAGAATTATCCCCCTCAGTTTCGAATTAAAAATATAGAATATCAGTAATTCATTCATGCATGTTAAAAGTTAAAGTTATAAAATATTTCCTTTTCATACGTTCGACAATAACTGTACAGTTACAGTTTTGTGTAACTATGGGTCGCTACTTATAAACCAACTACTGACATAGGATAAAATATGGCATAAGACACATTTTAGGCATAATATTCCCAAGCGTATTGACCTCAGTCAGCAAGCCAGAAGAAGTTAATCACGAAATGTTCTCAGGATAATAAAGACGACGTGAAGTTATTTTAATTATGGAAGTTTTTTTTTATTAGGCCTACTCTGTCGTAATGTTTAATAGTTATCTTACTGGTAATACTATATTAAAAGTTTTCACAGTATTAACAGCATTAACGGTTTTTTAACATTATACTACAGTATATATATTTTCTGTTGTGCCTACCTTTTGTTGCACGTTGCCAGCCATACTCCTCTAGCTCGAGCCGGAGTGTCAATGAACTAAGCAGAGCGAGCGTTATGAGTTATTCAGCTTCCGGACTTATATGTTTCTCTGGGCGGAGCGGAGCTTCATTACATATTCATTCTCTGATGTAATGTAGTGCACATGATGCAATGACTTTAAGTCGGCCTTGTCACATCAATAAATTCACTTAAAAACGCCAAAGCTGGATGGACATGGAGGATGGATGGACATACTTTTGTAAAAGAAACATTGCTGAACATTGAAACATTGTTTATTTTTCATTATGTCAATACGTCAATACTTATCACCCCATGCTCCAAATCATTTATAGATTGCTTTGTGAACAAAACTGTTAGATTCTACAGTTTCCACTACGTGAGGAAAATAGTGTAGCTATACAATATGGTACCTTTGGCATCGTGTTCACTGTAAGCGATTCTTTATCTGAAGATATAAAATGTTTAGTGAACTTGGAGTTGAGGTAAGTTGTAGGTAAGACTAAGAGTGTATTTAAACTGAGTATTGATATTTATTTACCAGGTCCTACAAGTTAGACTACAATGCAATTACACTCACTCACTCACTCACTCACTCACTCACTCACTCACTCACACACACACACACACAGTTGTGCGTCATATGTATGAAACACCAGCTGTCAATATGAAGTTACTTAAAACACAGAAAACTATTTTAAGCCTAATTTATAATTGTATGTATTTTTTTGCATTTAAGCAAACCATGTTGTGCTATACATCTGCCACCATGGTTAACTTCATGGGGGTGGTGAAATCTGGGGGGGGGGTGATTCCATGATTGCTGTGACTGTGATATACATCCTGTAGCGGATCACTTCCTGGAGACTGGTTGGGATGCAGTACCCAACAAGGTCAGCGGCTCGGTCATCACAGAGCTCTCTGCTGGAGTTCCCTCTCCCCGTACTCTTCCACATAAGGCCTCACCGCCTCCCACACCTGCAAAGGTCAGAGGTCAGATGCAGAATTATCACCATGATGATGAACTATCACCATGACGCCCCATAGAGCGTGAGTTAGCCCAGCTGAGACAAACACACAAACAAAGTGAGAAAAGTGACCAGAATGAGCACTGAGAATGAAGCTTGTACTCATAAGACTCTATAGCACATTTATAAAGGGTTATAATGCCTTCATAAAGCTTAACAATGGTAAGAATGTAATAGTATTCATACAGTATGTCACAAAAGTGAGTACACCCCTCACCCCTCCTTTTTGTACATTTTTTTATTGTATCTTTCCATGTGAGAAGTCTGAAGATATAACACTTTGATACAATGTAAAGTAGGTGTAAGCTGTACACTGCGTACTTTACATTGTAGTGTTTAGACTTCTCCCATGGAAAGATATAATTACAAAAGTACAAAAATGTTAGGGGTGTACTCACTTTTGTGACATACTATAACTATTTATACCTACTTATGACTGCACTCATAGGCAAGGGCTTTATAACCAAGAATGCACTGTGTGACTTGAAGTTGGATAAGGGCTTATGACATACCAGCATATACCATTATATATAACAGTTATGAGTATGTATAAGTGGTTTTAAATATTAACTTTAACCATTATTAAGCTGCTCCTAATAGCCTAGGTCAAAAGCTGCTCCTAATGGCTTAGGGGTACTGTCATGAGTATGTATAAACAGTTATAAATACTTTGCAACCCTTATGGATGCACTATAAGCCTTTACAAATGTGTTTATAGAGTCTTATGAATACAAACTTCAGAGAAAGTGTTACCACTAGATTTATCACTTAACAACCTTTGTAGTAAACCCCCTCTGAACTGTAAATTGCTAACCTAAACTACATAAACTTTAACAGGGAGACTACTTATCCTCTCCTCCCGCAGGAGCTTGTGTGCAGCTTCAATGTCAGGGCTCATGGCGCGGTCCTTGTCCCAAGGCCTGATGGGAAAATGAGTCTTTTTGAAAGCCCTGGCCATTCATAGGGAGAGTAAAAAGACTACAAGTATGGTGTCTTACCCGACCACGGAGCGCAGCAGCTTGTGCACCTGCTCCAGGGGGGCCGTGCTCTTCAGGGGCCGATGGAACTCCAGACCCTGACAGGCAGCCAGCAGCTCGATGGCCAACACTGACATGGAATAATATTCTATATTATATACAATTATGTTATATGTTTATATATTTAGCAGCTTGATGGCCAACACTGACACAGAAACATTATATTCATGCATAGATATGTGTGTGTGTGTGTGTGTGTGTGTGTGTGTGTGAAGCCAAGAAAGATTATCATCATGCGTAGATATTCAGCAGCTGAATGGCCAACACTGAGATAGAAAGATTATATTCATGCTTATGTCTGTGTGTGTGTGTGTACATGTGTGTGTGTGTTTGTGTGTGTGCAGGGTGGGAGGTGGGGGTGGTGGGGGGTTCCTACCCTGCTCCACATGCTCCAAGACCTTGAGGGTCTTGCGTGACTGTGTGTGTGTGTGTGTGTGTGTGTGTGTGTGTGTGTGTGTTTTACCCTGCTCCACGTGCTCCACCACCTTGAGGGCCTTGCGAGCGGCCCACCCCCCCATGGACACGTGGTCCTCAGTCGCTGCACTGGTGGACAGGGAGTCCACAGACGAGGGGTGGCACAGGGCCTTATTCTCCGACAC
>CM059275.1:18559353-18576853 GCA_030347295.1 Setipinna tenuifilis
GAGAGTGTGTTTATGACGTTGCATGTTTGAGTACCTTTGCTGGGTATTCCCCATGAAAGTTCCCTCCAGAGATAGTTATTCCCCTCTCAGCAAACACCAGCTGTAGGAGCAGGAACAGTCTAATCATGTTTAATCCCTCAATCACTCTCTCAATTAATCTCTCAATCACTCTCTCACTCAGTCTCTCAATCACTTAAGAACATCAGTAGCCATTTTGACTTAGATACTGACTTCATCTGGTTTGACATTATTTCACAAACAGGTCTGTAGCGAAGGGGAGGAGAAGTCACCCCACCCAGCTTCAAACCCGGGTCTCCGGGGTACCAAACGTGAGCTTTGACCACAACGCCAAAGAGCCAGGCTCGTTGGTATGGCAGTCAGAGCAACCCCACAACTCTAGTGACAGTCACACCATCACAAGGTCTTTTTTCGAGGCTCTATAAGCCAATATGTTGATGCAACAACACATGGTGTGGATGGGTCTGGTATTAAATCATTACAAACTTCATATAAGGTGTTACTGAAGTATTAAATTATGTGTGTAGATGTAACAGCATGAGATGTGATTGACTGTGGACCAGCTGGGATACCGGATTGTCTGTAGCACTGTTGAGCTCAATGGTCAGGATGTTCTTCACAAAGGCAATGGTGTCATGGGCAATCCCATGTACCTGGGTACGTATAGAAAGTATTACATATTATTATTACATTATGTTTAGCTGACAGACTCTTATCCAGAGCAACGTATAGTGAATTAGGTACAGGGACAGTCCTCCTGGAGCAACGTTGGGGTTAGGTGCCTTGCTCAAGGACACTTTTTTAAATTTACTGGTACAGGATTTAAACCTCTGAGTACAAAGGCAATGGTGTCATTGGCAATCCCATGTACCTGGGTATGTGTAGATAGTATTACATATTAGTGCGGCCAAAACATGTTGGCTACTTTTGTCCTGTTGAAACATGAACTAGCCTAACATAATAAAAAGCTTTTTAGCTTAAAAGATGAAGAGTGCCTTGGACTTTCCTCTCTTCTCAAAAAATTGAGTTGTGTTTGAATGCTAAAAAAACTGAATGCTAAAAAAATTGAACATAAAAAAATAAACAGAAAGAGAGACAGGGAGAGAGACAGAGAGAGAAGGACACTGTGTGTGTGTGTGTGTGTGTGTTTACCTGAGGACAGCAGCGTAAAGTGTATGCATCCTGAACCCGCTGATATGCGCCCCCTGTTGGAGACATTTAAAATAGATGCTTCCATGTGCACTGATGACTTGTGATGTGTGTGTGTGTGTGTGTGTGTGTGTGTGTGTGTCTGTGTTTGTGTGTGTGTGTGTGTCTGTGTCTGTGTGTCTGTTGGTGTGTGTGTGTGTGTGTGTCTGGGTAGAGAGAACACGTACCGGTGTGTGTGCAGGAGAGATCACGTATTTATGTGTGTGTGTGTGTGTGTGTGTGTATGTACCTGTAATTTCAGAGGGGTAGCCACTGGAGGGCAGCACAGAGCGCATACGGAAGGCCACCTGAATCTGACCAGGCTGAGGCTTTACAGCATGGATATCTGAACACACACACACACACACACACACACACACACACACACACACACAGGCATGGACACACACACACACACAGACACGTATATGGGCACCCATATGAGAGGTAATATAGGCCAAAGATATCAGCTACTGTCCCACACACATCATCAAACTATCTTTCATGCAGTATCAAACTCCTGCCTGCATGCAGTATCAAACTACTGTCACGCGCACATGCACACACATACACACACAGACAAACACACAAAAACAGTCACTCATAAAAGTGTTTAAGTGTTCAATACGTATGGAGGATTTATGGACACTTGAACACTAATCAAAGTAAACACACAGTCTCACTTACAGTCACACACACACACACACACACACACACACACACACACACACACACCTTTGTCAAAAGCTGCGGCGGTGCCTTTGAGGGCCTCGAGTGTGAGTGCGGCGATGATGTCGGCCTGGCGAGCGATGGCCTGAGCTCTCTCCAACGCCTCCGCACCCAGACACGAGATCATCTGCGTCCCGTTGATCAGAGCAATACCCTGGAAACACACCACACACACAGTCTGAGACACACACACACACGCCTCCGCACCCAGACACAAGATCATCTGGGTCCCGTTGATCAGAGCAATACCCTGGAAACACATGACACACAGATCCTAAGACACACACACACGATTGCTCACAGCTATACCCTGCAGACACATAACACATACAGCCTGAGACACACACACACACACACACACACACACACACACACACGACTGATCCCAGGTATACCCTAAAAACACACAATATACACAGCCTGAGACACACACACACACATGAGATTGATCAGAGTGATACCCTGAAAACACGCAACACACACAGCCTGAGACACACAAACACACACACACACACACACACACACACACACACACACACACACACACACACACATAAGATTGATCAGTGTGATACCCTGAAGACACACAACACACACACACAGCAGGAGACTCACCAGAAAGAGTATAGCCTTACCAAACACACACACACACACACACACACACACACACACACACACACACACACACACACAATGTTCCTGTCATTGCGATCTTCTGTCAGTACCTCTTTAGGTTTGAGGCTGAGGGGAGTTAGGCCATGGCCCAGCAGCACCTGTAGGTAGACACAGAGATGGCCGCTCTCATCATCTTTAACTATTATCATGTTATCAGACTCTGCAAGAGCTTTACCAATACCAATTACATTTAAATGTGCTATCAGCTGTTATAAGTATATTACTAGTTCACTAGTTGCTTGATGTATATATAAGTGCACATGTTTGGCTTGGTAGCTGGCCTTGGTCCTGAAATTACTGAAGCGGAGATCGTGGAGAACAATGTCCGCTTGCGCCCCCTATGGGTATGGAGGACTATAAGAGTAGAGCCAGTACTGAAATGGAGGAGTGAGAGGAGGGAAGGGATAAGGGTAGGGGGGATGAGAAAGGAACAGGGAGAGAGAGAAAGAAAGAGAGGATAGAGAGGGCCAGAGAGCAAGAGAGAGAGAAAGAGAGAGAAGAGAGAGGGCCAGAGAGCAAGATACAGGGAGAAACAGAGGAAGAAAAAGGTAGAAAGAGAAACAGACAGGAACAGAGAGACGCAGAGAAACAGATACAGGGACAGAGAGAGATAGAAAGATAGAAAGACAGACAAAGAGAAATCGATAGACAGTGAGAGAGATACAGCACTGCTTTGGCAGAGGCCATCGGGGAGGGGGACAGAGACAGAGATACAGGGAAGGAGGGAGGGGAAAAAGAGATAAATAAAAAGAAAGAGAGAGATAAATAAGGAGATAAATACGCACTGCTTTGGCAGGGGCCCATCCGCTGCGTGGGGACCACATGAGTCCTTCTCCCATCAGCCCCTGCATCAGGTGGGCCAGAGGAGCCAGGTCCCCACACGCCCCCACTGTCCCCTGCTCAGGCACCCACGACAGGCACGAGGCTACACACACACACACACACACACACACACACCGGGATAGTAAAACAAGGAGACACATGCGTGCGCGCGCACACACACACACATATATATATATATACTGTATATATAGACATTGATATATATTCATATACACAAATATGCACATGATCAGTTATGCAGACACAAGTCAGACACACACATCCACTTACATAAGAGACACACACACACACACACACACACACACACACACACACACACACACAAACACCAAACTTGCCAGCACACAAACACAAAAACAGGTAAATACTGTACAAACACTAACAGAGATACACAATAATGAACTCACCGTTAAAAGCACCTATTATGGCCTGGAGGGTTTCCATGGAAACGCCACTGTAGCCTTTGGCCAACACGTTGATCCTGAGAGCAAGGAGCATTCGAGTCCTTTCAGGAGACAGAGGGACACCAACACCTACACACACACACACACACATACACACACACACACACACACACACACACACACATATGCCAAAATGCAAACATTTACAGCGTAACCATAGTATTTTCCAATTGGCAATAATTTTCAAGTTAGAAACTAGAGATTGATGAATTACCAGCACTGTGAGACCGAACCACGTTGTCTTGAAGTTGCCTGAAAACCAAAACAAACACATGCATACACTCCTGTGCACACAGTTACGCATGTAAAACACACACACATGGCTACAATCATTCACACACACACACACCTACAGATACACACACACACACACACACACACACACACCTACAGATACACACACACACCCACACACATTGTTAATTGTAAACTCACTTGAGTTGATCATTGGGGATGATGGTCTGGGCAAACTTGCCAAAGCCTGTGTTGACTCCATACACCACTGCAGGGACACAGCGCGCACACACAACATGCTCACTTGGACAGTGCATACTCAGGGCCAGAGTTATTATAGTTTTATTGTTATCATTAGTTTTTATTTTTTATTTATTATTATTATTTTATATATCATTTGTTGGTTCAGTTTAATTTTAGTTAGTCTGGCAAGTGCATTCATAGTGTGTGTATGTGTGTGTGTGTGTGTGTGTGTGTGTGGTGTGGAGCTTGCCTCGGCTGTCCTTGATGATCTGGTCAATGACAGCCCTGGAGTCGTACACTTTCTTTTCAGCTTCTTCTGTGAGCTGAGCACACACACACACACACACACACACACACACACACACACACACACACACACACACACACACACACACGCACACATACACACACACACACACACACAAAGAAAGAGAGTGAGAGAGAGAGAGAGAGAGATGAGCTCTCACTTATAGTAACTTAGTGACTGTCCTGCCTTCCCTGATGTCCTTTCTAGTCTCCTCTGTGAGTAGAGTCCACCTAAAGTGCCATGGTGACTGACACCATTTTCACTTGTGTGCCAATGATGTGTGTGTGTGTGTGTGTGTGTGTGCATCGGTGAAACCTACACATATGGGACACAAGCGTTACCTTGATCTTCAGAAGGCCTTTCCCCAGTTGCAGCAGGTCAGCTGTGGTGAGGCTGTCTCCATCCAGGGCGATGTACTGTAACACACCAAACACAGTTATGGTGGCTCAGTCAAGATCTGGTCACCAGGTGGCACAAGGTTCACACACACACACACACACACACACACACACACACACACACACACACACACACGACCTGGCTGAGAATGTCTACACATCAGAGCCAAGTCCAGAAGTGGATAGGCAAATACTTAACTTAATTAATCATTAATTAATACATTAGGCAACAAATGTGTGATGGAAAAATTGTGAATTAATGAATGACTGAATCAATGAATCAATGAATGAATCTATGAATGAATCAATCAATGAATGAATCAATGAACGAATGAAATACACACCTCTGTTGGTTCCTCCCATTCTGTTTGGGAACTGCACATTGGTGAAGGAAAAAAGGTGTTGTAAATTAGAAAGAAAGAAAGAAAGAAAGAAAGAAAGAAAGAAAGAAAGAAAGAAAGAAAGGTACATTGGTAAAGTAAGAAAGGTGGTGTAAAAAGGTGGAGAAGACATTCAAGCGAAGGAAAGAAATAAAAGATGAAGATGGAGGTAAATGATAAAAAGGCAAAAAAGGGGACCGGGCATGCCCAGAAGGATACTCTGTGAAGACAGGACCAATGGGCTGAGGCCAGCGCTCTCCCTCCAGAACTGCAAAAGAGGAGCAGCCTACTCAGTTACACTACACACACACACACACACACACACACACACACACACACACAGATAAAGACATACTATGCACCCTACTCAGTTAAAGAGATACTATGCACCCTACTCAGATAAATACATACTGTGCACCAGTGTTGGAAAGTAGCTTTGCAAAATGTGAACTTTTACCAGTCACTGACAGGGAAATGACAAAATTCACCAGCCACTCAAAAGTAAATTATTAGTTTGTGTCCAAAATTTATTTTACAGTTTACAGTACTACTGTATATATGGACAGATGAGGAGAGAACTCGTTACCAAGGTCGACAAAGTCATTGTTGTGGAGCTCGTTTCCGATTGGCTCGTCCAGATCGAGCGGTGCGCCATCCACGCGGTGTCGGACCCAGAACCTGTGCTGGTCGGGGCTGGGGCTCCTGGTCCTGATGCTGGTCCTGGTCCTGGTTCTGGGTGGGTGGGCTCCTACTCGGCCGGCCCGGGTGATAGCGGTCAGACCCAGCTGCCTTACACTCATGGAGACGCTACAGCACATCATCAGCTCCCACTCGCCGCTCACACACACACTCACACGCAACATGCTGCTGTGGGACACACACACACGCGCGCACGCACACACACACACATACACACACACATACACACACAGACATGCACATACATGCACATACATGTACATACATGCACACACACGCGCATAGACATATACACTCATGAGCACACACACACACACACACACACATACATACATACATGCACACATATGCACTCGCATGTGCACACACATATACACACTCATGAGCCCACACACACCCACCCACCCACACACACATACACACACAAAATATGAGGTATAAGAAAAAAGAAAAGGTCAAAAGGGACGGAGGATATGAGAATAGTGGGTGCTGACAGTTTTTCAACATTTTTTTTTACCCCCACCACAATCATGAAACAAATAGTGAAGTCAAATCATCAATGGTAAAACTATCCCACTGACAAATAAAGAAATAGCCCAAAGTCAGACAAAAACTCTACCTTCATAGGCTAGCACAGCTCCAACATACTACATAGCACTACCCACTACACACCTTTACATACTAGTAATTCTATAACATACTACACGCTACTACCTACACCTTTATATACTAGTAGTGTTTTAACATACTACATGCTACTACCTACACCTTTACATACTAGTAATGCTATAACATACTATGTAGTTACTACAGCACATACTGTAGGTCTTTAAATGTTATACACACACACACACACACACTGTCTACCCACATGCAAAGAGGCACAGTAACTGACCTGGTAAGAAAGTCCTGTGTCAGAAAGATCACTGAACACCGGGTCAGCAGAGTCTGTAGTAGGGTTTCTGGACTGTACTGCCCTGTAGCACTCTGGACTGGACTGTAGTGGACTGTACTTTACTGTACTGTAGTGTAGTGTAGTGTACGCCACTTACCCTGGGAACCTCCAGCAACCTCATGGGCCCCTAATGATTCACACAGGTCTCACCGCAGGCTAATTATTCACTGGGCTTCTTCACACCACGCCATCTTAGCCCAACAGACTGACTGAGGGGCAAAGGGAGGGGGTGAATTTGGCTCGTTAGTTAGTTATATTATGGGATGTTTAGGAGGCCAGGCATATATATATATGTGTCGCCCCTGACGACCAGGGAACCCCTCCTACTGGTGTTGAGGGGTGCCGTGGGCATCTGTTGTCTGTGTGTGTGTGTGTGTGTGTGCCGTGGGCATCTGTTGTCTGTGTGTGTGTGTGTGTGTGTGTGTGTGTGTGTGTGTTTGTGTGTGTGTGTGTGTGTGTGTGTGTGCGTGTGCCGTGGGCATCTGTTGTCTGTGTGTGTGTGTGTGTCTGCTGACTCAGCAGTGTGGTGAAAGCCTTTTCAGGTCAATCTGATTTGTTAGTATCTGCATTTGTGTGTGTGTGTCTGTGTGTGTGTGTGTGTGTGTGTGTGTGTGTGTGTGTGTGTGCATGCATGTGTATTGGTGCTATACCTAACCATAGGCCCCAAGTTTTACAGTTTTTACCAATCATTTTCACGCGTTTTGCAGGGCAATGTCCACTTTTGCAAAACTCTTAACACAGTGTGCTGTACCAACATGCGTTTGAGCACATCAATTAACATTTGCTGCAAAATGCGCTACAGCAACCTAACTATAACACACGCTGTCGGTCAATAAGTCTACAATGCCAGTCAATGTACAATAACCTAAAAAATGCAAACAACTTGAAACAAATCACTTAAAATCTAGCCTCTGTCTGACAGTATGGCACGTTACTGATATGTATTGTAAATACACACTTTATCAAACAATCTAAGTGACATTTGTATGTATTCATGCACCTTTGATAATAGATAAATAAAGAGTATAGGCTATACCTATACAGTTTACAAATGAATTACAGTATTTTGCGTAAAGTACCATATGTATTAGAAAATGTTACAAGGTGTTTTTCAGTGGATTTTCTATAGTTCACAATTTTTCTGGATTCTAACTGCAGTACACATTTCAGAACTGAAGATACAGTTTTTACCAATCATTTTCACGCGTTTTGCAGGGCAATGTCCACTTTTGCAAAACTCTTAACACAGTGTGCTGTACCAACATGCGTTTGAGCACATCAATTAACATTTGCTGCAAAATGCGCTACAGCAACCTAACAATAACACACGCTGTCGGTCAATAAGTCTACAATGCCAGTCAATGTACAATAACCTAAAAAATGCAAACAACTTGAAACAAATCACTTAAAATCTAGCCTCTGTCTGACAGTATGGCACGTTACTGACGTGTATCATAAATACACACTTTATCAAACAATCTAAGTGACATTTGTATGTATTCATGCACCTTTGATAATAGATAAATAAAGAGTATAGGTTATACCTATACAGTTTAGAAATGAATTACAGTATTTTGTGTAAAGTACCATATGTATTAGAAAATGTTGATGCGAATCACAAGGTGTTTTTCAGTGGATTTTCTATAGTTCGCAAATTTTCTGGATTCTAACTGCAGTACACATTTCAGAACTGAAGATAGATTGTGTCAATCAAATATGCACAATCATACAAACAGAAAACACATCACTCCAGATACACACCAGGATGAACTGTAACATGTGATACCTTCACCCTGTGCTTACATATAATCACATTGTGTTCCACTGCAGGAAAGGTGAACGCCCATTACCTACATCAATTAGAGTATGTTTCACTGCAAAAGAATGTACATGTAATATGTGTTGTACATGTAAATGTATGTAAATATTAGCCTGGGCCCGCCCATACTGCCTGTGATGCTACATTGAGGGAGGCTTGCCAGACCAAGCTCTGTCTACAAGCTTGGTGCGACAGCCAGGCTATGTAAATATAGTCATCCATAGAAGTCGTTTTTGGCCCTACTGTAATGCTGATCCATGGTGCTGCTGCATTTTGGATAAAACATGATAAAGCCTACAGTACATACTGGTAATGGAATACACAGCAACTCCAATAACAACTTTCTACATCACAATGTTTTGCCCATAAACATGCAAATGTAACCTCTTTGTTTACCTGTTATGTAACAAGCTATAAAAATAAAAAAAATATTATGAAGAAATACACACGTAAGTGTAAAAGTGCTAAATATCAATAATTATTTGGCTAAAAGATGCCTCAAGCACGTTATTTCTTTTTTGTGTGACAAAATGCAAAATTCTGTGCTTTGTTACACTGTATTGTATTGTTTTTAGGTTTTGATCCTAGAGTTAACTGTTTTGATAAGAGTATCCAAATGTCTGCAAATTTAGCTGCAGTTGTACATAATTTTGTTATTGGTAAAGATTACAGTTTTTACCAATCATTTTCACGCGTTTTGCAGGGCAATGCCCACTTTTGCAAAACTCTTAACACAGTGTGCTGTACCAACATGCGTTTGAGCACATCAATTAACATTTGCTGCAAAATGCGCTACAGCAACCTAACTATAACACACGCTGTCGGTCAATAAGTCTACAATGCCAGTCAATGTACAATAACCTAAAAAATGCAAACAACTTGAAACAAATCACTTAAAATCTAGCCTCTGTCAGACAGTATGGCACGTTACTGACGTGTATCATAAATACACACTTTATCAAACAATCTAAGTGACATTTGTATGTATTCATGCACCTTTGATAATAGATAAATTAAGAGTATAGGTTATACCTATACAGTTTAGAAATGAATTACAGTATTTTGTGTAAAGTACCATATGTATTAGAAAATGTTGATGTGAATCACAAGGTGTTTTTCAGTGGATTTTCTATAGTTCGCAATTTTTCTGGATTCTAACTGCAGTACACATTTCAGAACTGAAGATAGATTGTGTCAATCAAATATGCACAATCATACAAACAGAAAACACATCACTCCAGATACACACCAGGATGAACTGGAACATGTGATACCTTCACCCTGTGCTTACATATAATCACATTGTGTTCCACTGCAGGAAAGGTGAACGCCCATTACCTACATCAATTAGAGTATGTTTCACTGCAAAAGAATGTACATGTAATATGTGTTGTACATGTAAATGTATGTAAATATTAGCCTGGGCCCGCCCATACTGCCTGTGATGCTACATTGAGGGAGACTTGCCAGACCAAGCTCTGTCTACAAGCTTGGTGCAACAGCCAGGCTATGTAAATATAGTCATCCATAGAAGTTGTTTTTGCCCCTACCTACTGTAATGCGATCCATGGTGCTGCTGCATTTTGGATAAACCATGATAAAGCCTACAGTACATACTGGTAATGGAATACACAGCAACTCCAATAACAACTTTCTACATCACAATGTTTTGCCCATAAACATGCAAATGTAACCTCTTTGTTTACCTGTTACGTAACAAGCTATACAAATAAAAAAATATTATGAAGAAATACACACCTAAGTGTAAAAGTGCTAAATATCAATAATTATTTGGCTAAAAGATGCCTCAAGCACACTATTTCTTTTTTGTGTGACAAAATGCAAAATGCTGTGCTTTGTTACACTGTATTGTATTGCTTTTAGGTTTTGGTCCTAGAGTTAACTGTTTTGATAAGAGTATCCAAATGTCTGAAAATTTAGCTGTAGTTGTACATAATTTTGTTGGTCATGAACATTAAATGAGAGAAGTATTTATGAAATTTGGTCGAAGTGGTGATTGAACGCAATTGTGTGAAAGCAACGCGAAAGAGAACGTAGTTTGTCTCCCATAGACTTTGGTTCATGCAAATGTGTTAAGAGTTTTGCAAAAGTGAACATTGCCCTGCAAAACGCGTGAAAATGATTGGTAAAAACTGTAACTGAGAGAAGTATTTATGAATTTTGGTCGAAGTGGTGATTGAACGCAATTGTGTGAAAGCAACGCGAAAGAGAACGTAGTTTGTCTCCCATAGACTTTGGTTCATGCAAATGTGTTAAGAGTTTTGCAAAAGTGAACATTGCCCTGCAAAACGCGTGAAAATGATTGGTAAAAACTGTAAATCCAAAGGCTGTGAAATGCTCAAGTTGACTTGGCCTGACCAAGAGGCCGGCTCAGTGTAAACATTTACTCTCTGCTCTACTCCATCACCCATCTTTGCCTTAACCCTCACACTGCCTCATCCAGTGGCACAAAACAAACTTTGGGGCTGACAGGTGTTTGCCGTGTTTTTAAACATCAGCACTCGTTAATTTTGTTATGCCAAAAATACACATTGTATTGTAAATTTGCTATGCTAAAAATATACATTGAATACTGTATATATATGTGACTTGCATAAATGCATAAATGCATACATACTCTCTCTATCTCTCTGTCTCTATCTCTGTCTGTCTCTCTCTCTCTCTCTCTCACACACACACAAACACAAACACACACGCACACACACTCACACACACACACACACACACACACACACACACATGCATGCACGCACACACACATGTGCACACAAAGAGGCAGAGGGTAATATGTGGATAACTGTGACAGTGGGATTGTCTCTGACAAAATTACATTTCACAGATCAAATTAAGAACAGAGAGAGAGGGAGAATCAGATGAGATTTCACACATAATACCCCAAATGTGCTGATATGGAGACACTGTGTGTAAGTGATTTTTAAAAAATTTATTTGTTGAAGGCGTCATCATGGTGCTGTCACTTACACTGTCAGTAGGGGGCGACACATACAATATAATTCATTCTGACATTGTGTGACCTGCGGGGGGAAAGTGCTCCTTCGTATTAGCTACACTAGAGGGCGCTAGATATATGAATTATGTCATAGCACTGATACAACTGGACTGAAAAAAAAAACTGATATAGCTGTTCAAACATCATTTATATCCTTATAAATAAATAAATAAACTGTCTATGTTGTCTGTAATAACCCACGTGTGTGTGTGTGTGTGTGTGTGTGTGTGCGTGCGTGTATTCATTCATGTGTGTCAGGGATGAAAATTCCCACCAGCCACCAGCCAAATTCTCGTAAAATATTACGATGGTAGATTTTGGACACAAAATTATAATTTACTATTGAGTGGCTGTTGAGTTTTACCATTTATTTGTCAGTGGCTGGTAAAGATACATATTTAGCGAAGTTAATTTCCACCCCTGGTGTGTGTGTGTGTGTGTGTGTGTGAGTGTGTGAGTGTGTGTGTGTTGCTGTGGACCACTCTGTATAGGTACTATGTGAGCTGTCCACACTTCCTTCTGCCCTGATAATGGACCACAGACCTATGCAGTGAGTGTATCAGCAGTGACATGTGTATGTGTGTGTGTGTGTGTGTGTGTGTGTGTGTCTGTGTTGTCAGTGAAAGACCTCAGAGAGGAATGTGTCTGTATGTGTGTGTGTGTGTGTGTGTGTGTGTGTGTGTGTGTGCGTGTGTTGTCAGTGAAAGAGCTCAGAAAAGGAATGTGTGTGTGTGACATATGACCCTGTGATGTGTGTGAAGGTGTGAGCTGAGACAATTAGCTGATAACTAGAAGACAGAGGTATTTCACACAGATTCCAGAAGTCTGATTAAAAATGATGAAGAATGTGTGTGTGTGTGTGTGTGTGTGTGTGTGTGTGTGTGTGTGTGAGCATGTGCCTGTATGAAAGAAATGCATGTGAGCTCATGATCAGCCTGTAACTAATACCTTTTACTAATACTGTACACAAACACACACATCTACATACACCGACGCACACACATCTACATACTTACCCATCCATCCACTGTGTGTGTGTGTGCATGGATGGGTGGGTATATGTATGTAGATGTGCATGTGTGTGTGTGTGTGTGTATGTATGGTGTGTGTGTGTGCATGTATGGGTGGGTATGTATATAGAGGTGTGTGTGTGTGTGTGTGTGTGCATGTATGGGTGGGTATGTATGTAGAGGCGTGTGTGTGTGTGTGTGTGTGTGTGTGGTGGTCTCACTTACTTAAAGCCGCCACATAGTCTCCTGGAGGAGAAGGGTGGGTGTGGAGCCCTGTGGAGCCGAACAATACCGGGGTGTGTGTGTGTGTGTGTGTGTGTGAGCAGCAGAGCAGAACAGGAGGACAATAACACAGAAATAATATATAGAATATATAGAATATGTATAACACATACATATACAATATATATATATATATAAATATATACAATATATATTAAGATTTGTTCTAAAATAAAATCTGTATTGAATTGAACTAAAATTGCGAGAGAGAGAATGAGAGACAGAGAGAGAGATGGAGGGAAGAGGAGAGGAGAAAGGGAGGAGAGGAGAGAGCGAGAGAGGGAGAAAAGGGCAGGGAGATGGAGGTGATGGCGCAGGGATGATTAAGGGGTGTGGGTTAGGAAGGGCAGAGGCAGGGAGAGGGAGAGAGAGAGAAGGAGGAGAGAGGGAGAGAGGGAGGGGGAAGGAAGAGAGAGAAGGAGGAGAGAGGGAGAGAGAGAAGGAGGAGGGGGGGGGTGAAGGTGATGGTTGGTGTGGGTTAGGAAGGGCAGAGGCAGGGAGAGGGAGAGAGAGAGAAGGAGGAGAGAGGGAGAGAGGGAGGGGGAAGGAAGAGAGAGAAGGAGGAGAGAGGGAGAGAGAGAAGGAGGAGGAGAGGGGGGGGGTGAAGGTGATGGTTGGTGTGGGTTAGGAAGGGCAGAGGCAGGGAGAGGGAGAGAGAGAGAGAAGGAGGAGAGAGGGAGAGAGGGAGGGGGGAGAAAGAGAGAGTGGAGGAGAGAGGGAAAGAGGGGGGGGGAGAGAGAAAGAAAGGGAGGTGAAGGTGATGGTTGGTGTGGGTTAGGAAGGACAGGAGCAGGGAGAGAGAGAGAGAGTGGAGGAGGAGAGGGAGAGAAGGAGGGGGGAGGAAGAGAGAGGAGGAGAGGGAGAGAGGGAGGGGGGAGGAAGAGAGAGTGAAGCAGGAGACAGGGAGAGAGGGAGAGAAGGAGGGGGAGGAAGAGAGAGTGGAGGAGGAGAGAAGGGGGGAAAGAGGGAGGGGGGAGGAAGAGAGAAAGGGAGGGAAGGGAGGAGACGACTGGCACCTTGTCAGGGCGCTGGAATGTGAGGAATAAACAGACAAGAGGAAGGAGAGCGGAGAGAGAGAGAGACAGGAGAGAGAGGATAGAGAGAGAGAGAGAGATAGAGAGTGAGAGAGAAAGAGAGAGAGGAGAGACTGAAAGAGTTGGACAGATAGAGAGGAAAGAAAGGGAGAGAGAGAGAGACAGATAGAGAGGAAAGAAAGGGAGAGAAAGAGGGGGGGGTAAGTGTGAGGAAGAGATGATTTAACACTTATGTATTGAACTAATCTCTCATGCAGCGCAAAAACCCATTAAAGCACATACAACGTTCAACTTTAAGTTACAATGTCTGTCTTTCTCTCCCTCACTGTCTCTGTCTGTCTGGCTGTCTCTCCCTCTGTTTCTCTCTCACACTGGATGTCCGTCACACACACACACACACACACACACACACACACACACACTGAATAATGGACCTCCTGTGACATTTTCAGTTCTAGCACATGTGCTAAAGCATGTACAGTAAATGCTAGCCTAGTTGCCTCTTCACAGACCCCCCTGCTTGTTAAGGGGTGGGGGGTGGGGGGGTTGGGGGGGAGCGTGGAGAACACTACTGGGTGTGTTATCATGTCTGTTATCTAGCAAAGGGTGGCCTGTTTGTGTTTAAGCTGTCAGTGTAACACAGGCCTAAACATGACACACTATGTTAACCAGGTAATGTAATAAATACAGTTGTGTGGCTGTGCTGTGGGCATGTGTGTGTGCGTGTGTCTGTGTGTGAGTGTGTCTGTGTGTGTGTGTCTGTATGTGTGAATGCTTGTATGTGTGTGTGTGTGTGTGTGTGTGTGTGTGTGTGTGTGTGTGTGTGTGTGTGTGTATGTGAAGCAAGTGAGTAAGTGAGTAAGAGAAAAAGAAAGAAGTGTGTGCGTGTGTGTGTGTTTTGAGCATAACATGGGCAGAATCTGACTGTGAGTGTAATTGTGTGTGTGTCACTGTGAATGCTGTGTTGTTTTTGGACTCTTATCTCAATCTCTCCCTCTGTTTAATGCATTACACCTGTGTGACATCTGACAGCTGCATATCAGACAATGTGTTTTACATGTTGTACGTGTCATGGATGGCCCATCTTTCAGGGGTCCCAGCTCCGCAAAGAGTGTGTGTGTGTGTGTGTGAGTGTTTAATGAAAACAGCAAGTTTGTGTGTGTGAGTGTTTAATGAACACTAGTATTAGCATTCTAGGCTAGCTTTAGCAGTAACATTAGTAGCGTAAGCAAGTCTGTTATCGGCCGGGTGGTGAGAGACATTTGGATGCGAAATCAGTTTAAAATAAACATTAAAAGTTCACTTACTCAAACCAAATGTTTATGGGAGCTGAAACTGTCTCTTTGGGTCTGTTCATTTTTCTCTCTTTTCCCCTCTACCCCTTTTTTATGTTTCTCATTTTCTGTTTTTTATTCTTCTGTGTTTTCTGTTTTCATTTTAATGGTTAAAATGGAAAAGGAAAATATAATAATAATAATAATAATAATAATAATAATAATAATAATAATAATGAGTCAGTTATAGAAGTGGTAGTATCATTATTATTACTATTTGTAAGACAATAGTTAATCCAGCGCTTTTCAACTTCAAGTGAACTTTAAATTTTAAGCTTTCCCAATTCTCATGGTCAAAGTTTACAATGAAATGCTGGGTAAAAACTCAATGAATCATATGAAATAGTCAAAACACACAACTGTACAAAAACATTTCAATACTTAAAAGCAGCTTGAAATACTTTAGGTTATACTAACACTGACTTATTATCAGGCTGGTAATCTACTGTCTTCATCAGGGAGAGCATGAGATATGATTAACTGAAGAATAAAAACTAAGGTTATATATGTCATCATAGTGTCTTAAGATATTCAAATATGTAATATACAAGAAACGCTTAATCTTTAACAAGTACACATACATAAACATGCATCATATAAACAAATAAAATACAAATAAATTCACAGTAAATTCAGTGATTTCAAATATTTTTGTAATGGCTCATAGGGAACTGGAGCTTGATCGTAGATCCTCTCGGTGATTTCACATACTCTCGCCTAATGGATCTGTGACAAAAACAGTTGGTATGTGGTGAATGTGTGGGAGTATATGACTGAATAATAGGTGTGTGTGTGTGTGTGTGTGTGTGGGTGGGTGGGTGTGGGTAGGTGTATGTGTGTGTGTATGGATATGTCTTTAGAAGTGTACGTGTGTGTGAGTGTGTGTGCATCAGTGTGTGCAAGTATGAAAGGGTATGTATGTGAAATTGTGTGTGTGTATGTGCATGTATAGATATGTCTTCAGAAGTCTATGTGTGTGTGAGCTTGTGTGCGACGGTGTGTGCAAGTGTGAGTGGGAATGTATGTGTGTGTGAGTGTGTGTGTGTGTGTGTGTGTGTGTGTGTGTGTGTGTGTGTGTGTGTGTGTGTGTGTGTGTGTGTTTTACCTACAGGCAGCAGACTGGAAGTGGGCCTCTCAGGGGAAACGCCCACCTCCCCATTTCCTCCTATAGAGACGCAGGATAGGCCCCGCCTCTTACGACAGGAACTCACATTTGCCACTTCCTCTGCCGCACCCTTCCAATGCATAAACACCCTGTGTGTGTGTGTGTGTGTCTGTGTGTGTCTGTGTGTGTGTGTGTTTGTAGGACAGTAAGCCATCCTAAACCACCACACCCGTATGCTCACACATGCACAATCGAACACACACACACACACACACACACACACACACACACACACACACACACACACACACACCCTGTGTGTGACATGTCCCACGTAGGAAGATGCTAAAAATAACTGAGACACAGGAGTGTAACACAACATTTTCAGGGCACACACACACACAGATGCACTCACACACACACACACACACACACACACACACACACACACACACACACACACATACATTTTTGAACAATTAGGTCAGCCCTGTGACATATGAGTGGTGGTGGATGTTGGGTCTGCCGGCCGGATCTGGCTGCGACCCACCCCAGTGCAGAGGCCCCTTGGCTGGGGGGGACTATGGGTATGACCCCTGGATATCCTCCGGTGATTCAGCCACTCATGGGTCACCGAGCCATCGTTTATCAACTGTGGAGGGAGTTTAACTCACACACATACACACACACACACACACACACACACACACACATGTAAAACACACACATACACACACACACACACACACACA
>CM059275.1:18581853-18591853 GCA_030347295.1 Setipinna tenuifilis
CCTCTGAAGTTTCTGGGTGTAGGGAAGGCCTTTTCCCTATGGTGCCTTACAAAACACACGCAAACAAACAAACCCAGGAAAGGGGCAATCGTTTATTTTTACGTCTCTCTCTGTAGCTCGTGGAGAGGGCTGTTGACATTTACAGCTATGTCATTTTTTGTTTCTATTTTTAGTAATTTGGCCACTTTTTTTTCCTAGCCAGGATGTGACACACATGCATGATGCTAGGAATTCATGAGAGGTCAAGTTTAAGTTTATTGCCACAAAGACACATAGGATACAACAGAAAGTCTTTACACTGATCCAAAACTGTTTTGTACTGACATGCTATGTGAGGGATCTGAAGAAGATCATTTGTTATCATTGAAGGAGGAGACTCTCCTGCTCATACACTGGAATATTGACTTGAGTATACTGAATTGTATGTAATGTGTAATTTGTAATGTAATTTGTAATTTGCATGTAAATTGAATTGATTATAAATAATTGTGGGCCTGATGTTTTGAAAGATCTTGGATAGCTTAAAATAGTAGCTCAATAAGCTTCTCTAATAAAAAAAACAAAACTCAGCTGGTAATATTATCCCAAATCTAAAACAGGCCTTTCAATTCCTTGACTGGCAACAGCATGATTTCATCAGTACATTTAGAGCTTACTGCTGTTTGACACTGTTTGCTGTTTGCACACATCGCTGTTTGCAACTTCCTTTTTTGTAAGTCACTTTGGATAAAAGTGTCTAAGTGTAATGTAATGTAACTTAATGGGGGAGAAGTAGAGCGAAAAGCTCCCTGCAGTCTGAGGTTTCTAGATTGTAAGATTTTAATTTCAGAGAAAACCAGATGGATATACTCCCAGATAGCAAAATCAGATAATATTACACTATATTACACTAGATTACACTAGATCACATTAAATTACACTAGATTACACTAGATTACAATAGATTACATTAGATTACATTAGATACACACAGAGATGGACATCCCGGGTTCAGAAAGTAACAGTCCTGCCACATATTTGTTCCAGCCAATTCACTTATACAGCTGATCCTAAAGGTGGACGAGTTAATTAGTGAAATCACCTGTGTTGAGAGCACAGGCAGAAGGAGGACTTTTACTTTCGCAATCTGGTTTGTCCGCCTCTGGATACACATTGGACCGCTGCCACTATAATGGATGGCAGCTAGCATACCTTGGCGTCAGAGAGTTAGGAAACGTTCTTACTGATGTCTCAAGGAGACAGGCTATTAACTACTGGCTAATAGCCCAGCTTTTAGCTCATTTGGTAGTGCTTCTTCCTCCTGAATCTGGAGTTGCTGTGAGGTTTAAGGCCGGGACTGGACTGTACAGAATGACTTCGATTACACTGGGTGTGGCATCATTGGTGCGCTACTAATAATCTGCTCTCTCAAATGCTAAGGAAACATATAAAATTATATTAAAATTGAAGTATGCCAAAAAACACACAAACCGATTGTGACCACACGTAACACAGAATGACTTTAGTTACACTGGGTTTCAAATGTTAAAGAAACACATAAAATGTCATTAAAGTATAGTATAAAGTAAAGTACAAATTGTTAATAAAGTATGTGTGACACAAGTGTGGTGTGTGACCACAGGTGACAAAACAGCAGGGCATTTTGTCACAACCTGCTGCTGGACAGCTGGGCAGTCGATCTACAAAAAACTGTGAACGGCCGACCAGACCTGACCCCAGCGGACACTGATAGAGGTGCACTGACCTTTCGCTATCTGGACTTCCTGTTCAACAGGAAGTCTGCGTGCTGCTCCCGTGCCTCACCCCTCATAATATGGGAAAAGTCGGCCATTTTAGTCCATTATGCATTCTTCCCGAATTAGCGACATGCTCACTGAGGTCCAGAGGAGTGTAACTGTGTTCCTGCGGCTATCGCTATGGTTACGGTCTAGAACCCCCCTGCAGTAGGTGAAAATCCGCAATGTAGTGAGGCCGCACAGAAAACTTTTTTTTTAAAGATAGTTTGAGCCTTAAAATACCCCTTCTACATGCTTATTTAATACCTTTACTGTATGTATTATTAAGTTATTACTTTATTATTACTATGCAATAATACTAATACAATAATACGTATCATTACAATATTTACATGTTACAGTATTATCATCAGAATTTATAGTATTATAATATATAAGATATAGTGGGGGATTACTATTATTATATGGTCAGAAATGTTGGGCCCTATGAAGACAATTTTTGGCCCCATAATTACAATTCATTTTTTTTTCACATGTTTTTACTGGTTTCACAGATATAACAATGCACAATCAACACTAAACGACTTATTTTCAATTTGTCTTCAAATAAATATCCTTTCAGTCCCCCACCCTTCCCAATCTTTATTGTACAGGTGATGCAATAAATGTCATTTAAACACCACTTACATACAAATTGAAGGGAAAAATCAGGTTTTAATTGTGCTCTTAAAATGTATAATTTTAATTGTATAAGTCTCCTCAAAGAGTGCTGGGCCCTTGGAATCACTCTAACCCTCTATCAGTTATTGTTTGTTTGTTTTGCCGGCCTTAGGTGTTTGTGTATGTGTATGTGTTTCCCCCTGTGTAGCCTATTGTTACTTGGTAATGGTTGACGGTCAGTGTTTTTGTGTTTCAGTGTTTCTGTGTTTTTCGTTTGTTTGTTTGTTTAACAAAAGCTTCAATAAAAAGTTAATCACGAACAAGGATCGCCCTAACCCTCCGCCCTGCAACCCACAGCCACATCCCTGGTGGTCGTCTTGCTGTCTGTACTCCGTGTGCTATTCCGATGTGTGTGTGTGTGTGTGTGTGTGTGTGTATGCACTGTGACTTGACTCAGTAGCTGGAAAACACCCAAAGTGTCTCAGGGCTTAACCTCACACTTCCACAACCAATCAATCGACACCTTTCTTCCTCAACAGCGCCATGGATTCAAGAAGTGCAATGTGATTGGCTGTTGAATTCAAATATCAACAGCCTCTCACCAGAATGTCAGAATGTATAATAATATATATATAATAATTCTTTCCATGGAGGTGCCCAGCCCCCACTTAACACCACTATATCAAGTTGACAATAGTGTTTTTTTTTTTTTTTTGTTGGTCCCGCATGTGTAATGTCACTTCCTGGTTCACCAGGCTCTGGCCAGTACTAAAGGCAGGCACTTTCATCCCTTCCTGTTTCCTATATTTGGAACACATGTGCATGCTGCTTTTGTGTCCCTCATTACCACTACCAGGGTCTAAATATGACTTAGACGTCAAAGAATTTATTGAGATGGTGACATATTAAGCTAACCTCGAACAATGCTTACAAGGGGAGTGACACACACAATGAGCCTTGAAGCTATGTGACCTCATTTCCTGCTGGCTGGCTGTCATACATCGGGCTTATGACTGCATTACTGTACGAGTCTTTTCGGGACACAAGCAAATAAAAAAAAACACAACTTCGGTTGAAAACAGTATTGCTGCCAAGAGCGGGTGCGGGTGTCCGTCCTCCGGGACGGCCCTCCCCGTCTCTCTCTCTCTGGGAAACCAAAGTCGAACAGTGTCCTCACGGCCTGGCCGTGGGGACGACCGAGTACCAACTCCATCGGCTCGGAGCTTCCGAGACCCGACCGGCGGGCGGCTTAAAGTTCCCCTGGTGACACGGGGGCGCTTGGTCAAAATGTTTTTTCCAAAAAATGAAAACAGCACTGCCTCTACTGTAGTTTAAAGTACGACTGAAGCACTGTTCCCCTTCAGTTGCCCTACAGGTTGGAAGCGGAATTGTCCATTACCACTGTCGTAATGTCTCAATCAAACTACAATACAGATCGTGACCTCCTTTGGCAAACTTGCGTTGTATAGTGTGAGTATAGCCCATGGAGGGCCGCGGACTGGATTCAGAAGTGCCGTTCAGAATTGGTTAATGAATCACTGAAACGATTTTGAAAACATTATTTTAAGTCAAGTCAAGTCAAATTTATTTGTATAGCGCATTTCATACATAAATGCAGTTCAATGTGCTTTACACAAATTTTTAAATAAAATACAATTATACATAGGAAGGAAGGAAGAGAAAATAGGTACAAGAAATAAAAATGTCCACAATCGTGTAAAATATGATAAATATGCAGAATCCTCCGTAGAGGGCCCAGAGGCTGGCTGGCGGGTTTAGGCCCTCTCGCCCCTTATCCTGCGAGCCAGCTGGATAAATCCTTGGGCATGAAGGCTGAAAAAAGTACTTAGTGTTGCTTTAAAGTTTTCTTAGTGTTGCTTTAAAGTTTCCACATATTACCCCCTGAATTGGACCTCTTGTGAAACCCCACCCTCCCCCTCCCACACACACACACACACACACACCACCATACTGGACAATCACCCCACCGCACCCTCACCAGTCTCGTGCAACGTAGGTCCTTCAGCGTCCACCGCCTCCACTCCCATGATTGGACATTGGACCCCCCCACTGTGTTAAACATCTCATAACAACCCCATTACCACCACCCCACTCCACCCTAACCCGCCCCACCCGTGACGTCTAACCAAAGCTGAGTTTAAATGCCGGCAGTCATGTGAATCAGACGTCAAAAAGCATATTTAGATTGTAGCATATCAAACAAACCTGAACAATGCTAAGGACCTGGCAAACACAATGAGCCTTGAAGCTGTCTGGCCTCCGTCTTTATACTGGCTACACTTTTCAACCGCAGATGTTATCGGAAAGACAACACACTACAGGAGTCTGCAACCTTTTCTTTTCTACCAGAGCTACTTTGACACTGTTGCTGTGGCCAAGAACTATAGCACATGAGTACACTCTACATGACTAACAACTATTAGCCTGGCGGAGGGTTAGGACGGAGGGTTAGGGCGATTGTTGTTTGTGAATAACTTTTTATTGAAACGAAACGAACCAAACGAACCAAAAACACAAAAAACACTGACTGTCAACCATTACCAAGTCACAATAGGCTACACGTGGGGAAACACATAGGCCTACAACATCTAAGGCTAGCAAAAAGAAAAAAGCAAACAAACAAACAAGAACTGATAGAGGGTTAGAAATTCCAAGGGCCCATCACTGGCATGGGACTCTGAGGAGACTTACAAAATTATACAAAAAGAAAAAAACAAACAAATAAACAAACAAACAAGAACTGATAGAGGGTTAGAGTGATTCTAAGGGCCCAGCACTGGCATATCTGTATTAAAAGTCATAATATTGTCTATTATAGTTAATGTTTTACTTTCCATACCGAATTGCATTATATTTCAATTGCATCTCCTGAATGTATTAAGAAAACTTTCAAAATAAACCATGAAAAAAAAAAAAGTCATAGAGATGACTCCACGGAGGAAACTCCACTCTGCTTTGCGTTCTTTGGAGTTCTTTAACTCCACCTCGCCATTATTTCCATGGAACCGGTCACCTCGGCGGCCATTGTCCCTTAGTGTATGTGTTTGAGTCCAAGAACAACACGGCATTCCTCTCTGGCCAGCTGCTGACGACACCGGCTGCATCATTAGCAACACACACACACAATTACAGATTATGTCCATGTCACACTCAAAACACACACACACACACACACACACACACACACTATTTCTCTCACTCATTCACTTTCTCTTTCTCTTTCACACACACACACACACACACACACACACAATTACACTCACAAGCAGATTATGCCCATGTCACACTCAAAACTCTCTCCCTCTCTTTCACTCATTCACTTTCTCGCTCTTATTCTCTCTCTCTTTCTCTCTCGCTTTCTCTCTCTCTCTCTTTCTCTCTCTCACTCTCACTCACATACACACACACACACACACACACACAGCACAGCCACACAACTGCATCTATTACATTACCTGGTTAACATAGTGTGTCATGTTTAGGCCCGTGTTACACTGACAGCTTAAACACAAACAGGCCACCCTTTGCTAGATAACAGACATGATAACACACCCAGTAGTGTTCTCCACCCCCCCCACCCCCCACCCCTTAACAAGCAGGGGGGTCTGTGAAGAGGCAGCTAGGCTAGCATTTACTGTACATGCTTTAGCACATGTGCTAGAACTGAAAATGTCACAGGAGGTCCATTATTCAGTGTGTGTGTGTGTGTGTGTGTTACAGATTTCCAGTAAGAGAGAGAGAAAGATAACAAGGGGAAGTAGCTTTTGTCTGGAAAGTTTAGTTGTTTTATTAATGACTGCCTGTTCAGGGACACAGACGCCCAGGAAGTGCAGTGCGTTACACCCACCCTACCGCTACCGCCCCCCTGTTTATCTGCCCCATCTGTGTGGCAAGCTCTCCCGTGTCTCCATCGCTGGTCACGCTCTCAAACCCATGTTGCACTAACAACGTTTGAACTACACACTACATCAAGTTCTTTATCTTTAAAGGATCTCTAAATGAAACAAGTTCCCTTTCCAGCACATCTAGACGCCCCCACCCACCACCCAGAACGGGAATAATCTCAGTTTAGGTGGGTAACACAGGCAAACATTAACAGCCATGGTTTGGGCAGAAAAAAAGTGGGTTAGAGTTGTGGGGTTCCTTTCGTTTTACTTTCATTCATACACAGTCATTGCTTTCACTGCCCAAAGTTCATCCTTTGATTTTGTGGTTTGAACTCTTGTTACCATGGTTACGGGCTGTCTGGACTCGCGCACCCCAGCATGCTCAGGCCAGTGTGGCAGAGATGCCCTAAGCTAACGCGCGCACCAGAGAAAGAGAGAGAGAAAAAAAAAAAAAAAAAGAGAGAGAGAGAGAGAGAGAATTAACAAGGCTTTAGTTTGGCTATTGCTAAAAATGTGAAAAAAACACCTGTTAGTCTTGCGGTTTTACTTGGTTGATTGACAGCTCAGCTATATTATTGCGCGGTGTGTAAAGTGGACTGAGTGAAAGACAGAGAGGACGGGAGAGCGTTTCCTTCTTATGCAAAGTAGCTCAGTCAAAGGGTTCCACCCCAGAGGATGTCTACTTGGTTTGCCGTGGGATGGGAAACAGATCTCCGCGAAATTAGGAGTTCAGTCCCACTTTGTGTAGTCCGGCAAAAAAGTGTGCCAGGCCATCACAAGGAAAGGGAGCACGAAAGGTCCGGTCTGGCCTCTGTTATGTGCTTTATCCTGTTGGTAATTTAGTCCATCTGATGACCCTACCCTAGAGAGAGAAAGGGGGAGCGAGAGAGCCAGTCAGTTGTGAGTCCTCACAATCAACGCAGCCAAGGAAACCCGCTGAAACACTCCCCCCAAATCCCCCCCTGTCACGGAGAAAGAAGGGGGTGAGAAGAGGAGACACTCAAACAAAAGCATTCCTGGCCGGCTTTCAGTTCCAAAGAGAGTCGCCTAAGTTGGGTAAAATTATTTAGCTGCTCTTCAAATACGAAATTCAAGTGGATAGGCATAACAAACCGAACCGGCGACTCCGTCCACATCAGCACCGCCAGCAGCAGCGGAGAGCTCTCATTACTGTTCAGTCGACAGTTTTGGTGCCACGAACTTTTCATAGACTTTCATCCTCTAAAATCAAAGGAACCTGCCAAAGTCAGCGGACACCATGGACACCACGATGCGACTCTCTTTGATCATTTTAACAATAGGTAAGTTGGGACGTTTTGATAAAAACTAAGTTCGGTTGTTAGTATAGGGACAGAATGTTGTTGACATTAACTGTTAATAAAAAAGCAGTCTAGTTGACTAATATCTTTGAAGTTATGAGACACTATCTGGAAAATTGCTAATACGCTGAATGACAGGCCATATCATAGCCTACAGGTGTAGCAAACATTTAGTTGATTTTAACCTGCGTGAAACTCATGGTTTCCTTGAGGTACAGGGAATTCATACATTGTCAAACAGTTATTGCCATCAATTTTGACATCTTTAAAAATACCTAATGAAAAAACCCGTGGGGGTCAGAATATGTCATGAGAACACAGTTTAACACACAAACTTGTCACTTCAGTGGCTTGACAACAGTTTTTGTTCCATATGGCGGCCACGCATGCCAGGTGTAGAACTCGCACGAGCGGTGCACATGGTAAACACTTGTTACTCAGACACGCGCATGGAACGGGAGGATTGTAGGTGGATTAAGAGTTAGTGAAACCGCTGTCAAATTAACCGTAGTTCTCTTGTTAGGAATATCAACGCTTCCTGAGGCGTAACGGTTTGGGTCATAACAGGAGCAGTGTTGTTGGTAATTAGGTTTTCAAGTGTTGAATTGAAGTGGTTGCGCATTTTTTTCAAACCCTGAGTAGTGTTGCACCTGCCACTCCGTGGCCAACAGAGATTATGGGCTATTTGAGATGAATCCTGTTCCAACAAGAGGACATTCTGTTAAAGCATAGCAATCACTTGGTTTAATTCAGTTATAAGGTATAATAAAATGTGTTAGCAAATGTATGTGGGCGCTTGGCAGATCACCCACTGGAAAATCTTACAGAGTGGCAGTGGAAACACTGACAGCATTGCTATTAATCTGTGCCCTACCTTATTTGTGTTGATAGCCATATAAATGTTGACATGCATGTTAATTTTACTAATTTTACAACATGAATTTTTGCATGTGTGGTCATTTAGAATGATTTAAAATAATGTATTAATACCTATATAATATAATATAATATAATATAATATAATATATTTCATTGTATATATATATATATATATATATATATATATATATATATATATATATATATATATATATATATATATATAATATTCAGTATAAAATTTGAGAGTAAATATTCCTTTATGTTCCATAAATAGTGTGCACCATATGTACTATAAACAGAATCTGTTTGGTGGCCAGTCACAGTAAAAAAAAAAACATCTTTCATCTCTGCGGAGGGTGTAGTCCTTTTTTTCAGCTCAGGAAACGCTTTTAAAATTCTTACCCGCAGAAATGATGAAGTGGTGATTACCGATTACACCCAGATATTTCCTCAGTGGACAGAAAGAACAAACTGACGTGAAGTGAGGTGTAACAGTGCATCAGATGAAAGCCTTGTGTGTGTGTATGTGTGTGTAAGTATGTTGTTGTCACGCTCTGTGTGTCGTTGAAGTGTATGACTCCTATGTTGGATGTGTTTGGTTCACATCTCTGGGGAACATTGGTGGCATATGAAAGACTTGGGACGAAAAAAAACCCCCCAAAAGTAATGTTTGTCATTATGTTCAGGGAGGGTCCCCGCTCCCAGTCCTAACTTTACCCGTGTTTTGGTGCCCCTGCTGCTAACCACACAATGACTTGTCAGCGTTGGGTCAACATTTGGTTATCAGTATTTTTCATCGCTTACTACTCTCCATGACTTTATTTAGACATGCAGAGCTGGCAAAACTATTCCAAAATGTACAGAAACAAATATGCAACATACATAGGAGCTGATGCCAACAACTGTTTTGTTACTGTTTTTATTCTTAATGTCTATTGCATCTTTACCATGACTGTCACCATAACACTTAAAGGTCTGTCTTTACAGTACAGTCAAGCATAATGCTGAATAGGAATGTTGAATGAATGTCTTTCATTCAACATTCATTCAACATTCCTATTCAGCATTATGCTTGACTGTACTGTAAAGACAGACCTTTAAGTGTTATGGTGACAGTCATGGTAAAGATGCAATAGACATTAAGAATAAAAACAGTAACAAAACAGTTGTTGGCATCAGCTCTGGTTCGATGGCAAAAGGCAATAACTGTGACCACCAAAGCAACACCACAACACCACAACACCACAACCACCAAAGCAACACCACATCGTAACCACCAAAGCAACACCACAACACCACACCATAACCACCAAAGCAACACCACAACACCACAAGCAACACCACAAGCAACACCACAACGTAACCACCAAGGCAACACCACAACACCACAACATTACTGTGAGCTGATGGACCCAAGGACCTCCAGTCTAAGTATGTGATGCGTCATCAGACCAGAATCAGAATTTTTCACCGACCAACTAGACCTTGCGACTTA
>CM059275.1:18604353-18619353 GCA_030347295.1 Setipinna tenuifilis
TTTTCAAAATTGTTCCACCCGTGGTGCCAGCCATCACCATTTTGGGTGTTTTATGAAGCCCAACAGAAAATTGAGTTATTTGTCTATGTCAACACCAAAGACATCAAAATAAAGCTTAAAGTCTCATCTGTCATCTAAAAACGGTGTGTTGATAGCTCTTTCCATTCCTTTGCAATCATGCATAGAACAGAGGTGGGTTTCCCCAAAATGCTGCTTTCAGACCAAAAAACTGAGAAAAATGGCTTTTTGTGAAAACCAACATTTTAAGCAGAAAATGTTTTTTGATTGTCATATTTTTGCATTACTGGCATCTAAAACATTTCATCCAAATGTAATACAACATAAATAAGAATAAAAACCCTGAAAATGGTTTTAGACAGTAAAAATAAATTTAATTTGAATTGTACATGGTGAATAGATTTCTTCAACATTTTACTTGGGAAAATAAAACATTTATTTGCCTATATACATAAATCCTGTCACAAAAATATGATTCATGTCTGTCATAACTGTCCACCTATACAAACAATACTGTACTGTAACCATGTAAATATAACATGACAAAATTCAGCCACCAGGTGGCTATATTTCATAGTCAAAAACAGTAGTAGCTAGTAAAAGCAAAATGCAAAAAAACCTAGCATTCATTCAAGTGTTTCTTTGTGTGTGTGTGTGTGTGTGTCTCCATTCCTACAGCAAGTAACGGTAATAACTATGTAAATACTACATACACAGGCAAAATAAGTAAAACACAAACATATGCAAGAGTATGTTCTCCCCTAAAGGATATATCCATGTAAAAATAACAGGGTGTGTGTGTGTGTGTGTGTTACATTCAGGGTAAATAGTTACGCTTTGTGTGATAGGCTGTAAAGCAATCTCCTGCATGCAAGGGAATACGACATGATACACACCACATTTTTGTCTCACTACGTATTCCCTTGCGTAAACACACTCTACACCTCCTTCCAGGTTTCGGCTTCATTCTGGTGCGCCTCAGAAGTTGAAGTTTGTGCCTGAATAGGTCACCATCTAACCTGCTGTCTGGGTCAGTCTTGTACGGGGCTCTCTCACTACTGCCTTCCAAGTCCTCACCTTCCGCCTGCTCCCCCATCTCATGTACTCCCCTTCGTCTCTTCACAGTCCACGACCTCACCACCCTTCGGATAAACTCCAAGAGGGTTTTACATGCCCCTGGATGTCTGGCCCGGTAAATGATGAATGCATTGAACATGCATAGCTGAAAGAGATAGGCCACAAACTTCTTGGACCAGTTCAAGGTCCTTCGCATGAATGGGTAATAGGCCACATTCTGGTCCAACTTATCCACCCCATTCATGTGGTGATTATAGGCAACCACACACTCAGGTTTTATCTGAGCCACCTTCTGTTTTTGACCCTCTGTTCTGCCACACCTCCACCCTCTGCATTTTGTCTTGGTGGCATGTTGTCACCATTCGAACCAGCCTTTTGTCCTGCCAGGCCACCACCATCACCCTCCCATTGTGTCGCACTACCTTTCCCCCAACCTCCATGCGTACCACCTCCCTCGTGCTTGTAGGCTCTCCTCTATTCTTCCTGAGAGTGCCACACACATTTGTTTGTACATCTAGCAGCTGCTCACAGAGAGCGATTGAGTTGTAAAAGTTATCCATGTATAGAGTATAGCCATGGCCTGTGAGACGATCAAGTAAATCGAACACTATCTCTGGCAGGGTACTGGCTTCCCCGACATAGGGTCTCAAGTTAAAGCAGTACCCTGTTGCAGAGTCACATAATATGTATGACTTAATGCCATATTTTGTTGGCTTTTGAGGGTTGTAAACCCTGAAGGCCAGACGACCCCGCCACTGCATCATGCCTTCATCAATTGATATATTGCAGCTAGGCTGGTACAGCCCCTTGAATTTGGCAATAAGGTAATCTAAGACGGGCCGGACCTTGTACATCTTGTCAGTTATGTCTTGAGTGCTATTGTCGTTGAAGTGCAAGAATCTCCAAATTGCTTGAAATCGGTTTCGTGACATGGTTCGGCCGAAGTGAGGCGTGCCATCAACCTCATCCACACTCCAGTAGAGCGTAAGGCTGGGTTTTTTCACATAACACGTGAGGAAGGTAAGGCCAAAGAATGCTTTTATTTCTGTCAATGTGACAGGTCTCCATGAGTTGTGTCTACTATTTGGCATTGTGTTTTGGTGTATTTGGAAATACTGACTGGCGTAAAGGTTGGTCTGGTCAACAATGTTCTGCAGCAGTTCATTTGTGAGGAAGAGCTCCAGAAATTCAGCCGCCTGGTCGCTGTCCAAGTCTGCTGCAGCACCCAGGGGTCCTGGTGTGGCAGTAAATGGAATCTGGCTTGGCTGCCAGCCATCTTCATGCCAGGCCTCTGTGTCTGCACCCCTCCCAGAATTTCTGCTTGGTCGGTCAACTGTAAATTAGACACATACATCTGCCATAAGTATGCATTCATATTTACTCACATGTTCATGGAGGCCTAAGCAGAATTATAGACATTTTTTTGTTTTAGTAGCACGCATGGGGGCATATGAGGTCTGCCTGCTTGATGTAGAGGGACACTGGATGTGAGTGCTGGATTGAGTATCTGCAAATTACAGAAACATACAATTACTATACCACTCTAAGCCTATGAGTTTACTGGCATTCTAGGACATTGAAAGATGTTTTGCCAAAGCCATCTGGTTGCATCTCCACATAACATGGTCATGAGAATGAGAATCTTCACAGACCAGTGAAACATAAAGCAAATGTGGTGGGACTTATGACGGCTATACACCAGGGATAACAGGGGTGCAAGCCCCAAAACAATGAAGTTCAAAAGACGCGAGGGAAAAGACGTAACAGGGGTGGGGCTACCTAGGGAGAAATGCACAACACACGCGTCAACGACAAAGTGAAAACATACAGTAATTCAAAAGATGCTGCGTAAAACAACATGTATAGCTAACGGCCGAGCAGAAACCAAAACAATATGCTTTAGCGATCATCACAATGTTATGCAGCCGTTGAAACGGTTGCCTTACTTTTCTTTTTTGCTTTTGCATGAATGGGAACATGATGGCGTGAGCACCGGCTGCTGCTTGATCGTAGACTCTGCGTGCGAGTGTTGGATGCAATATCTGCAAATGACAGGCAAATTTAAAATATATATACTTATTAGTAGCCTACGAATTTAGTTGTAAGCAACTGGACGTTTTGGCGACTGTAAGATCTATGTAAGACATCAAAACATTTTTCAAAAAAAAAAAAAAAAAAAAGAGCTAGGTAACCAGAATGAACTGGGGTGGCTAAATGGCATGCAGAAACTCACGTATCAACAACACAATCATTGCCAATCAAAAGATGCTAAGTAAACTTGTGGAGCTAAGCAGATGCTCGATTCCCAAAAACTAACACAGTATGAGGGTAGAAAAGATTTCCATGCCATTCAAACAAGGTTACGAAGCCCATGAAAAAGTCAGATCAACTTAGACCTACCATCGTTGTGTCCAGACGAGGTCTGAGGAGTGGGAGATCTGTGTCTTTGTGGAGAGGAGGCTCTGCTATTAGCACCAGATGCAGGGTTAGATGATGAGTCAGGGTCCGGCTCACTAAAATCTGAACTAATGTCATCATCGTCTGATTCCGTTTGTTGGGTTGGCTCTGATGTTCCTGGCTGTGTTCTTGTTCCGCGTAAAGATTGTTCCAGGGTGAGCTGCCTGAGCAAGGGACGCCCATCACGTCCACCATAAGTGCGCTTCACCATTGTCGTATGCTAGCTACATCTGATTGTCTTGGGTTTATATACACAAGCATCTTCCTCGACGTGAAAAAACATCAAAATACAGACAAACGCAGTGCTGCCATCTAGATGATCGGATCCCTTTCCGCAGTTATAGCAATGTGAGCATGAGGTGTCAGAGCTCTCCAGACCAGACTAATCTGAAGACTGTTTTTATTTCATCTATATTTTATTCCTTTATCTTTTGTTTATTTGTTTAGCACGGTTGCAAATGAAGTGTAGGCTATAGTCAGTGCATCTTTGATCTTACTCATACAGTGTTTCATCACAGTGATCGGATTCGGTAGCGTGCATATTACAAAATATCATAACATTGATAGCAGTCCCAGAGGGTCAGCACTACCATCTGGTGGCCACCAGAGAGTGACATTGAGAAGACTTCTGACCACATGAGACTTCTGACTCTTATAGGATCAGTTCCGAAAGCCGTAGAAGCCTGAAATTTCTACACAACATAGATGAGGTGCCCCACGATGCGTAGCTGTAAAAAAACGTATTTGACGTCGGAAGACGTCAAAGGTTAGCGCCGTTACTTTTTGAAATGACGTCGGCAGACGTCAAAGGTAATGAATGAGTTAATAAATTGTAAGTAAATATTATTATTATTATTAATATTATTCTTGGGCTGTGAACATTTCATGAGAACTGCACCTGAGGATCTACAAGTGTTTTAGAAACAGGATTCCCACATGCTCCAGCACTGTAAAAAACTAAGTGTTACTTTGAGATCTGGAAATGGCCTGAATGGGTTAAAACATGGTAAAACTCAACTGTTTAATTCTAAAAGAATTGGAAAATGATTTTTGAAATTTTGTTTTTAGTCCTGCTTTTCCTCTGTGTGTCCTCCAGGTTTACTCTGGGCAAATTGTGTCCGGACCGAAGACGGCACCGACGCTGATCCCAATAGTAAGCTTGATCCAAATGCCAACTCTGATCCCAATAACAGCAACCCTGATCCCAATGCCAACCCTGGTCCCAATGCCAACTCTGATCCCAATAACAGCAACCCTGATCCCAATGCCAACCCTGGTCCCAATGCCAATTCTGATCCCAATAACAGCAACCCTGATCCCAATGCCAACCCTGGTCCCAATGCCAATCCTGATCCCAATAACAGCAACCCTGATCCCAACGCCAACCCTGGTCCCAATAGTAATCCTGATCCCAATGCCAACTCTGATCCCAATAACAGCAAAGCTGATCCCAATGGTAATCCTGATCCCAATTCCAACTCTGATCCCAATAGTAACTCTGGTCCCAATAACAGCAATCCTGATCCCAATGCCAACTCTGATCCCAATAACAGCAAAGCTGATCCCAATGCTAATCCAGATTCCAATGCCAACCCTGATCCCAATAACAGCAACCCTGATCCCAATAACAGCAAAGCTGATCCCAATGCTAACCCTGATGCCAATGCCAACCCTGATCCCAATAGTAACTCTGATCCTAATAACAGCAATCCTGATCCCAATGCCAACTCTGATCCCAATAACAGCAAAGCTGATCCCAATGCTAATCCAGATTCCAATGCCAACCCTGATCCTCACCCTGCTCACCCTGACTCTAATAACAGCAACCCTGATCCCAAAGCCAATACTGACCCCAATGCTAACCCTGACCCCAATGCCAATTCTGATCCCAATAACAGCAACCCTGATCCCAATGCCAACTCTGATCCCAATAACAGCAAAGCTGATCCCAATGCTAATCCAGATTCCAATGCCAACCCTGATCCCAATAACAGCAACCCTGATCCCAATGCCAACTCTGATCCCAATAACAGCAAAGCTGATCCCAATGCTAATCCAGATTCCAATGCCAACCCTGATCCCAATAGTAACGCTGATCCCAATAACAGCAATCCTGATCCCAATAACAGCAAAGCTGATCCCAATGCTAATCCAGATTCCAATGCCAACCCTGATCCCAATAGTAACGCTGATCCCAATAACAGCAATCCTGATCCCAATGCTAACCCTGATGCCAATGCCAACCCTGATCCCAATAAGAGCAACCCTGATCCCAATGCCAACTCTGATCCCAATAACAGCAAAGCTGATCCCAATGCTAATCCAGATTCCAATGCCAACCCTGATCCCAATAGTAACGCTGATCCCAATAACAGCAATCCTGATCTCAATGCTAACCCTGATGCCAATGCCAACCCTGATCCCAACAAGAGCAACCCTGATCCCAATGCCAACTCTGATCCCAATAACAGCAAAGCTGATCCCAATGCTAATCCAGATTCCAATGCCAACCCTGATCCCAATAGTAACGCTGATCCCAATAACAGCAATCCTGATCCCAATGCTAACCCTGATGCCAATGCCAACCCTGATCCCAATAACAGCAACCCTGATCCCAATGCCAACTCTGGCCCCAGTGCTAACCCCAACCCCAATGCCAACCCTGATCCTCACCCTGCTCACCCTGACCCTAATAACAGCAACCCTGATCCCAAAGCCAACACTGATCCCAATAAAAGCAACCCTGATCCCAGTGCTAAACCTGAGCCCGACAGCGTTTCTCCGGCCGAACAGATGACCTCCACAGCCCCGATGACCTCCACAGTGCCCATCCAGCCCACCTCAATGGTCACCACAACAACTCCTGAACCTAAAGCCCTCACAGTAAGACGAGAGGGATTGAGTGTGTGTGTGTGCGTGTGTGTGTGTGTATGTGTGTGGCTGTGTCTGTGGGTAGGTGTGAACGAAGGTGTGTTTGTGTTTTTGCATGAGTGTGTGTGTGTGTGTGTGTGTAAGAGTGTGTTTGTGTTTTTGCGTGAGTGTGTGTGTGTGTGTCTGTGTGTGTGTGTGTGTCTGTGCAGGAGAATGTGTTTGTGTTGTTATGTGTGTGTATGTGAATGAGAGAGTGTTTGTGTATGTGTGTGTGTGTGTGTGCGTGTGTGTGTGTATGTGAATGAGAGAGTGTTTGTGTGTGTGTGTGTGTGTGTGTGTGTGTGCAAATAAAGAAGCTGTGGCTCCTACTGATGTCTCCCACCTTACTGACTGTGTGTGTGTTTGTTTTGTTCTCCTTCCACAGCACAACTACACAAAGCACCAGCCGGTATGATCTCCTTCTGCTTTTATATGTGTGTGTGTGTGTGTGTGTGTGTGTGTGTGTGTGTGTCTTTGTCAGACAGAGAGGAGTATGTGTGCAGAGAACACAATAGAATACTGACCCATTCTTGACCCATTTGGGGGTAGTATACACACATACTCACACATTGGACAAATAAGCTAACCCACAGTCAGAGCACACATACCACCACCCCCCCCACACACACACACATATACATGCACATACACACACACACACACACACACACACACACACACACACACACATATACATACACACACACACACACACACACATACACACAGATCAGGTGCCTCCTTATCTGTGGCTGTGGAGGGCGGGGGGGGGGGGTAGGTTAGGTTTGGGTGCTGCACAAACACACACCTCACAGTTTTTGGTTCCTGTTGGGGGTTCCCCGTCCATTTCCCAAACTGGTATACCACACAGTTAAAGGAAAAGAGCCAGCCAGGGGAGATGGAGAAAGGGATAGGTAGAGAAACAGATAGAGTGGAGGAGAGAGAGAGAGAGAGAGAGTTGAAGAAAGAGACAGGGCGACAGGGAGAGAAAGAGAGGATATTACATCATGCTTTGTAGAGAGGCTGGATCCTGTGGAGGGGTGGAGCAGGACAGCAGTGGGAACACAGAACCACTTCCTGCTTCCCACAATCCCGTCTGGCCCCTGGCCACGCTGCCTTACACACACACACACACACACACACACAAAAACACAGACACACCGACACACACACACACACACACACACATACACACACACATTCACACAAAAACACAGACACACAGACAAAAACACAGACACAGACACACACATTCACACAAAAACACAGACACACCGACACACACACACACACAGACACAGACACACACATTCACACAAAAACACAGACACACACACACAGTCTTATAGCATCACTGGACAGGAAGAGTCCCTGTCCCCTGCTTCTATCACTACACTGGGAGAGAGAGAGAGAGAGAGAGAGAGAGAGAGAGAGAGAGAGAGTGCGTGTGTGTGTGTGTGTATGTGTGTGTGTGTGTGTGTGTGTGTGTGTCGACCCATCTATAGGAGACTGAAAGACAATGGAAGCATAGGCAGATATATAGACCTTTATAAATAGATACAGTATACACATACATATATGTTGTATGCATGCCATACGTTACCCATGCTATATATTAGGTTATAATGTACATGTATGACTCATATTTACATATGCAGAAGAATCAAATACTATACACACAATACTAAATGAAACTTGGATATGTTTTTGAGTGTTCAGTGTACAGCTTGTGTAGAAGAATAGACTTACTGTCCTTGGCAGATAACTTTACACACAGGCATTTTTGTATAATATACATACTGTGTATACTATAAATTATAGGTAACACTTAATTTGGATTGTCTGTTCAGTTGAGTATTTACAGATGGTTTGTTACAATTCAGTTTCATTTTGTTTCTTATTAATCATCACCTTTATCAAACCCAACCTCTAACCTTAGCCTTCACAAGACACACGAATCTCAGCAGATCATCACCATTGTGTAGTAGCAGTATTGGGACTGCAGTCAGTGTAGTCAATGTTATGAAATCAAACCATAACTAAAACAACTTCAGGACGTCGTAACATACAAGAGAACAGACACGTTAGGCGGGGACATTTTTACTGAGATTGTACTGGTTTGAGTTTGTTTGGTTACACACAAGCATTAGTGCAATCAAAAACATTTAGCCAGCACCAAACCCAGCACCAGTGTAGTCAATGGTGTAGTGTTGTGACAAAGGCCCTCCTCTCCTAACCACTAGGGGGAGAGGAGGGGCGCGCACACACACACACACACACACACACACACACACACACCATGTAACAAGTCAGTGTAGTCAATTCTGCTGACCATTAGGGGGAGAGGAGGGGTATACACACACACACACACACACACACACACACACACCATGTAACAAGTCAGTGTAGTCAATGGTGTAGTGTTGTGACAAAGGCCCTCCTCTCCTGACCATTAGGGGGAGAGGAGGGGTACACACACACACACACACACACACACACACACAAACACACACACACACACCATGTAACAAGTCAGTGTAGTGAATTCTGCTGTATGGTGTAGTGTTGTGACAAAGGCCCTCCTCTCCTGGCCACTAGGGGGAGTCCAAGATGGACAAGCTTTGCTCCAAGCTGATGGAGCTGTTCACCAGTGGAGACTGCTCAATGTCCTACAAGACCACACACGATGACAAAACCCTGTTTGATAAGGTCTTCATCTCTGGGGAAGGTAGGGGACATGCACACACACACACACACACACGCACCCGCACACACACACAGACACACACACACGCGCATGCACGCACACACGCACGCACACACACACAAACACACACACGTGCATGCACACAGGAGATCTTTGAATTAGCATGAATTTATCAGATCAAAAACATTCGTGGAAACATTGTGACTTTACTCACCACAGTCAGAAGTCTGCTCTGCAATGTTGATGGATTATTTGAACCCTTTTTTCCAGTTAACACAACTGTTGTGAAGAGCCACTTTGATGAACTTAATACGAAGAAGGTAATACATCACACACACACACATGCGCACACACACACACACACACAGAGGGAAAAGAAACAGAGAGGGACAGAGAGAGAAAGAGAGAGAGATGCAAAGACAGAGAGACACAGAGACAGAGAGAGTGACAGAAAGCGACAAACACAAACACACACACACACACACACACACACACACACACACACACACACACACAGTTTGGGGACATAAACCATTAAGACAAAAAACAATTACAGTCAAACATCCTACAGAAGAGGTCTTAGTTTAGCACAGTTATTATGACATTTATGTCTTAAAGTTTAAATAATGTACTCTTAACCTACTTTTTTTACATATCGTTAGCTTGATAGCATAATTGCCTAAGTCATTTTTTGGTCAAATTGAGATTTTTGCACAACTTTACTCCCCTACCACTTCTGCATCATCCTGTCTGTCTGCCTATGACAAATCGAATCACAACACTCATAAAAGTAAAAAAAAACATAGCTGCCTAAGTCATTCATTTGACTTAGGCAGTTTTACCATTGGACTTAGGCAGTTTTTATACAATCAATTTGACTTAGGCAGATTATGCCTATGACTTAGGCAGTTTTTCTGAGAATATAAAATAAACATTACATCTTCTCAGCCATTTTGCATTCATCAAAACTGCCTAAGTCACTTTTATTTGATAAAAAAAATGATGTTCGGTTTTGTTCTTTTTCCAAACTTTTTCTCACATCTACATGAAAACACAAAAAAATGACTTAGGCAATTATGCTATCAAGCTAACAACATAATTCTGGGTACATATTGGAAAGTACTTTGAATGTAAATGTGTGAAATAAACAAGTATATCTCTGTGTGTATGTATGATGTCTGAATGTGTATGCACTATGTCTGTGTGTGTGTGTGTGTGTGTGTGTTTCTGTGTGTGTGTGATGTCTGTGTGTGTGTGTGTATGTCTGCATGTGTGTGTGTGTGTATGCACTATGTCTGTGTGTGTGTGTGTGTGTGTGTGTGTGTGTGTACAGACTGATGTGACAGAGAGTTCTGACCAGAGTGCCCACACCACGCTCATCGCCATCCTGGCCTCCTGTGGGGCCCTGGCCCTCATCATCGTGGGCCTGGCCATATGCACCTACCGCCACGGCAAGAACTACCGCAAGAACCAGGTACACACACACACACACCCACACACACACACACATTCACTTCGCCATATGCACCTACCGCCATGGCAAGAACTACCGCAAGAACCAGGTACACACACACACACACACACACACACACTCTGACCTATCTCTGTGCTGTGTTTGTGTGTCAGTGCATGCAGCAGCACCTGACCTCTGTCTCTCTCCCTCTGTCTCACACACACACACACACACACACACACACACACACACACACACACACACACACACACACTCTGACCTATCTCTGTGGTGTGTGTGTGTGTGTGTAAGTGCATGCAGCAGCACCTGACGGAGGAGCTGCAGACGGTGGAGAACGGTTACCATGACAACCCCACGCTGGAGGTGATGGAGGTGGCGGCTGAGACCCCTCTGGAGAAGCGGCCCAACGGGGAGTTCAACGACAGCTGGATCGTCCCCATCGACAACCTGCTCAAGGACGAACTTCCCGACGAGGAGGACACACACCTGTAGAGACACACACACACCTGTAGACACACACACACACACACACACACACACACATACATACATACACACACACACACACACACACAGACACGTCAGGTCTTGAGCTTACAGGGGTGTTTACCAAATCCACACTTAGCCCTCACTCAGCTAAGTTCACCTGCAGGATGTCATGTCTGATACACACACACACACACACACACACACAGACACACACAGACACACTTTTTTTGTCACCGGCTGCAGGGTCACTTGACAATCAATTAATACGGATGTTCACGTATAAAAACAAACTTGCCACACACGCAGTTACATAGGACAAAGCATACACACTCACCGATTACTCAACTCCAAGGACCACATTGTGTGTGTGTGTGTGTGTGTGTGTGTGTGTGTGTGTGTGTGTGTGTGAAAACATTCCTCCGTCTGCCTTCTGTGCACCTGCACCTGTTTCTCTCGTCTCTCCCCTCCTCCCTCTCCCCTCCTCCCTCACACTCTTGTGTTCAAGGGACCTTTAAGGGGCTCAACATTTCCTTTCTCTCTCTCTCTCTCTCTCTCTTTCTTTCCTTCTTTCAAAGCTGTTTTAGGGAGAAATGGCAATCATGCAGTTAAAGACATGGCACTGGCTTTAAGACACCCTGGCAGAAAGCTGCTGGCATGCTGACATGGGCTGGTATGGTGGGTTTAAAGACATGTACACTATAGAAATGGACACTGAAATGTACACTATAGAAATGGACACTGAAATGTACACTATTGAAATGTACACTGTAGGATTGTACACTGAAATGTACACTATTGAAATGTACAGTGTAGGATTGTCCACTGAAATGTACACTGCTGCGTAGTGTAAGAATGTACAGTGGTGTGCTGTGCTGTGGGACGGAGAGGCTATAGGCTGTGGGCTGTGGCCTGTGGGTGTGAGGCGTGTTACTGCTGTGGTAGCTTCTGAGACTGTGACGGTCAGTGGCGTCCTGTCACGTAGAATAGAGTAAATAAAATGACCTCAGGATTGTATGATCCTGGAAAAATAACAAAAAAACACTAGACGCCTGAGCCTTAAGGTGAGGTAAGGCTGACACGCTGACACACACACACACACACACACAACCTTAGCTTCCTGCGAGGGTGGTAGGGATAGTGGAACGAGGGAAACACCCAGCTGTGTAAATAGTGTGTTGCATGTTTTTTTGTCATGTGTTTGTGTTATCACTAGTGGCCTTGCACCAGAGTATGTTGTGCATAACAAATAAAAAGGGGAAAAAAAATATTTTTTACTAAAGACTTTAAGTGCAGCAATTGGCTGAATCGAGGAGCTAAGGATGCTCTGAACCAATCAGAATGTAGTTTTAAAACATGTACACACTCAGGGTCCCCATCTCAGACGGAAGCCTGTTAGTGTGGAGTACATGTGCTGAGCACCAGCCACTTCTCTCTGTCGCCCCCTTGTGGTCTGGATCCGAATAGCTGTTTTTAATGGGCCACATCGGGGATCAGTCAGGAAACCTTTGAGTAAGGCCTCCTCTACTTTACTTTACTTAAAATGTGCAAATGTTTGTTTTTATTTTTTTTTAAAGGGAAATTTGTATGACTATTTACCACAACCCAGTACAATCAGCGTTAAGAGACTAGTCTTTTTTTTTTTTTTTGTAAACATACATGTATTCACGTTTGCTGGTCTGTAGATAGAACATTACCTAAACACATAACCATCTCAGTCTCATCACTGGTTGTCAGGTAATCACTGGTTATCACAACATCAGCTGTGTGTTTCACAGCACACGGGGGGTGGGGGGTGGGGGGGCAGACGGACAAAACTGGTTAGGTGAGAAACTTGCTTTAGGTAACCCCAATGTACACTAGGTTTCTTGTAAACAGACTTTAAAATGGGTCAGAGCCCTAGAAGAGAGATTCTAGAATGGAAGAGAGATTCTTTACAAGAAGAGAGTGAGATATTGACCACTGTGAGCAAAGAAGGGCTCCCCTCCTTCCCCCAATCAGCCTTTAGACCAGCCTTACGTCTGCGCTACATAAACCAGGTGTGTCACCTAGCCACCTGTGACGTGTACCCCCACGTTCCAGTCACTATTCTGGGTATGTTGACTCACACGGACTCACATTCAAAGGATCATAGGTTCAAATCCCCTGACTGACAGGTTGGTTGGGGAACTGAACAACCAACGCTCTCCTTCATACTTCCAGAGTGTGGCACTGTTGTCATTGGGGCCCCCTGATCATAATGTAATTGGTTGCTTTCATTAAATCTCTTAATAGAGGAGTGTGGACACCATAAGATGTTTTCGTTAGGAGGTGTACCACATACTCGGAGTTAACTCACTTGGGTTAGTGACTAAACCACCTCGGAACACCCCCCCCCTCCCCAGCTCACAATCACCAGTCACAACACTGTTGGCGTCTTTTACTTTTCTACAATCTTTTAAAAATACAACTCAAGTTTTTTTTTTCGTTTTTTTTTGTTGTTGTTGTCACCAAAGTATGTAGTGTCTTGTTTGTTTGTGATGTATTTATGAGCATGTGTTTGTTTGTTTGTTTGTTTGCTATTGAGCGTAAACAAACGACAGGGGTCTGGCACACTGGAAGCTGTTCAGGGGTGCGTTTCCCAAACAACGACGGATGTTAGCATTTGAACCACCGTTGTCCGTAGTAGGTTCAAACGACACAACAGTCCGATTCCGACCGTTTCCCGAAACTCTCCAACTACCTACGTACAACGTAAGTCTGAACTATGTTAGTTTAGACTTTCGTCGTTGAAACTGCAAAGTATCCAGATGTGTCGGAAGTGCTCGGAGAGTATTCGGATGCATTCGTTGCGGGGAGGCAGAAACGACACCACGACAGTAAGGCAACAAACACGTAGCCTTATTTAAATTAAGCCGGTATGTAGCCTATGATAACTTCAGCAACTTAGGAAGATGTTCCCCAACACAATCATGTCCCTTACTCATTAAAAAGCAGTGACTGAATACGTTTATAATGATATGATCGTGTATTTCATTTATACTACCCTGCATATATCTACATATAAATGGAAGGCCTAAGGCCACTAAATGTTCATGTTGTGCAATGGTTGAGTGGTTAGCTTGTCAACCCACTATGCAAACCTTCTCACTTTTTCGGAGAGATGCGGGTTCGAATCCTGCTAAACGCTAATCAATTTGAAACACGTGGAATGGCCTTGATTGTGGATCTGTGAACCGCATACAGTCTATGGTGAACCGTGATCATACTATACATCACAGTATTAAAAACGACCTGTCAAATCAGCCAATAACTTTAATAATCCAACAACATCTTGCAACAACTTTTGGTGTGTTGTGGGGTGAATTTTCTATCGTCTTTTTACATGACCTGGCAAGTGCCAGGATGAAAATGAAGTGAATTAAAGTAAAACCATTCATGCAGTGGGTGGCGGTAAAGCATTGAATGGTGCCTAATCTGACCCAAGACGGCCAAAGGTGACGAGCAAGACGTCACGTGTACAGAAACCGACATAAACAATGGTCTAACGACAGGTCCATGCTAATCGTTCGAACTATACAGTTTAACGATGGAACTTCCGATGGATCGTCCAGACTTTGCTGTTGGGAAACACCTGCGTCGTTGAACGATCCATCGGACTAATGTTGTTGTAAACATCCGTTTTGTTGTGTCGTTCGAACGATGCTGTTGGGAAACAGTAGTGTCGTTAGTCTATCGTTCAAACCTACGAAGTTGCTAAGGAAGTTAGCAACGACGGTTTTGGGAAACGCACCCCAGGTCTGTTGGAGCAGAGCTGCAGCCATCTCCTTATGGTTTGTCTCTTATACCAATAAACATCTTCTCAAAAGGCCACAAGTCTCCTTATGGTTTG
>CM059275.1:18631853-18636853 GCA_030347295.1 Setipinna tenuifilis
ACACACACACACACTGGCACACGCATACACACGCACCCCATGGAGGAGGGGCCAGGACTGCCATGCTGTCAGACTGATGTAACCGCCCTATTGTTTACTGGGTGTGTGTGTGTGTGTGTGTGTTTGGGGGGGGGGCGGGGGTGGCATTGACTGGATTCTGCCGAACTTCCACAGAAAGACGTCACTTCAAAGCACTTAACTTCCAAAGAAATGGTGCAGATTTGTCCAGACATCACAAACACACACACGGTTCTTGGCTCTTTGTGAAAGACAACTATGGTTTGTGTGTGTGTGTGTGTGTGTGTGTAAGTGTGTGTGTAAGTGTGTGTGTCTGAAAAGCTTTGTACCTTAGAAAAAGCACATTAGAGATTAGAGGGTGGGGTGTTGCTGAGAGAGCGAGAGAGAAAGAGGGAGAGAGAGAGGGAGAGAGGAAGAGGGAGAGAGGAAGAGAGAGAGATGGAGAGATCACTTGGCTTTAGTGTACCCTATCTGTGTGTGTGAAAGTGCACTAAGACATGTCTGCTGTGATGTCGGAGAGACTGTGTGTGTGTGTGTGTGTGTGTCTCAACCCTGGCTCACCTTACCGCTTTACAGAGCCAGCCGGCTTTTATCTCTCCAATACCACCCACACACACACACTCACAATAACACACAATCATACGCGCACACACTCTCACACACAATCACGAACGCGCACACATCACAAGCGCACACATCACACACACACACACAATCACACACACACACACACAATCACACACACACAGTTTCCTTCCCTCTCCGCATCCCTTTCTCTAGCATGCCTGGTGTTCCAGGTCTAGATTCTAGATCTTTCCTCTAATTCAAATGAGGATGATGTCATCAAACTGCCACAACATGATGACGTCATCACCCCCCTTCCCTTCCCGGAAGCCTCCCAGGGTGAGGTCATGGTTGGCCATGTTTGGGAGTTACTGGAACAAGGTGACATCGCCCAACTTACTCACTCACAATGACAGGGCAATACACACGGGCAGGAGTCAGGACAACAAACAGTATTGCTGTGTGTGTGTGTGTGTGTGTGTGCATGTGTCTGTATGTGTGTGTCTGTGTGTCTGTGTGTGTCTGTGTCTGTGTGTGTGTGCATGTGTCTGTATGTGTGTGTGTGTGTGTGTGTCTGTGTGTAAAACTCTACTGACACATTCGTCTACACTCATATGTCAAACTGAATGAAAAATACAGTAAGATGTTTTAACCATCACTGGAGTTGCAATTATTTCTGCATTTGATTCATCTGTTGACTACTCCTTTGATTAACTGATTCATCTACAAAAGTAAAAAAGGTAAAAAAAAAAAAACTGTGAGCTGTCTTTCACAAAGGTGAAGATAATGTCCTCACATATCGTGTTCCATCAACACACCAAAGAAATATTTTCTGAAATACTTTAGTTGGCTAGACCTGATCAGTTATAAATATACATATAAAACATATCTATGTATCTATTGTTAGTTGTTTATTGAACTAGTCGCATTTCTAGTTGTTATATACAATTGAACTTGGGTCTTGATGATGTAATGACTGTTTTAAATGTTCTTTAGCCACCTGAGATTTTCCTGTTTATGACATTTAGTGTTTACCTTCACCTTGAGGCCCTCTTAGTAAAATACCTATTCAGTATAAAACATTACAACACCAAAGCGGCCCCCCTAATCAAATACCTATTCAAAAAAAAAAAAAAACCCCACTGCCAAGGCCCTCTTAATGAAATACCTATGCAGTAAAACACCTTCGAACACTACCAAAGCCCTCTTAATCAAATAACTATGCAGTTAAATGCTTTAAAACACCACAAAGGCCCACATAATCAAATACCTATGCAGTAAAACACTGTAAAACACCACAGAGGACAGAGGGTGAATGATCATGCAGCAGTGTTTCAATTTACAACAAAAATCCCCTTGAGCATTTAAGACCCTGAAGCTGGCTATGATTGGCTGAACATGTGGTGGGTGTGGCTAGCAGGGTGTGTGGGTGTGGCTGGCGATGAGGTCATACCCATGCCCGAGGCCCTGATTGGCTGAATGTGTGGGGGGTGTGACTAATAGGGTGTGTGGGTGTGGCTATTAGGCGATGAGGTCATACCCATCCCCGAGGCCCTTATTGGCTGAACATGTGTGTGGGGGGTGTGGCTAGTAGGGTGTGTGGGTGTGGCTATTAGGCGGTGAGGTCATACCCATGCCCGAGTCCTTCTTGGTGCCTGATTGGCTGAACATGTGTGGTGAGGGTGTGGCTAGTAGGGTGTGTGGGTGTGGCTAGCAGGGTGTGTGGGTGTGGCTATTAGGCGGTGAGGTCATACCCATGCCCGAGTCCTTCTTGGTGCCTGATTGGCTGAACATGTGTGGTGAGGGTGTGGCTAGTAGTGTGTGTGGGTGTGGCTAGTAGGGTGTGTGGGTGTGGCTAGCAGGGTGTGTGGGTGTGGCTATTAGGCGGTGAGGTCATACCCATGCCCGAGTCCTTCTTGGTGCCTGATTGGCTGAACATGTGTGGTGAGGGTGTGGCTAGTAGGGTGTGTGGGTGTGGCTAGCAGGGTGTGTGGGTGTGGCTATTAGGCGGTGAGGTCATACCCATGCCCGAGGCCCTGATTGGCTGAACATGTGTGGTGGGTGTGGCTATTAGGCGGTGAGGTCATACCCATGCCCGAGTCCTTCTTGGTGCCGTCCGAGATGATCTCCACGTGGTCGGCATCCACGTCGTAGCTGAAGAAGTCGTTCAGGTACGTCTTCGACCTCTGACCCCCGAACACGTACAGGCAGCGGTTCCTCTGCAGAGAGGGGGAGACACAAGAGGACAAGGTCACACACTCTTTCTATCTTTCTATCTATTTCTCTCTCTCTCTCTCTCTCGCTCTCTCTCTCTCAGGCAGCGGTTCCTCTGCAGAGAGGGGGCAGACACAAGAGGTCACACACTCTTTCTTTCTATCTATTTCTCTCGTAGCAGTTTCTCTGCGGAGGGTTGGGGGGGGCACAGGAGGTTGGTAACTAACTGACTGACTAACTAACTGGCTAATTAACTGGTGCACACACACGCACACACACCGACACACACACAGACACACAAGGTCACACTGTTTCCCTCTTCTCTTCTCTCCCTCTCCTTCCTCTCTCCCTCTTATTCTCTGTATTTCCTACATGGACACGTACAGCCAGAGGTTCCCCTGTGGGGGGAGGACACACAAGCGGTCAAACCCCCCCACCCCCCACACATACCCCCCCCATCCCCTTCACTACACCGCCCCACCCCCACCTCAGGCAGCGAGTGGTTCCTTTACAGGGCAAGGGGAGGAGACACCAGAGGTCACACTCTTTCTAAAACTCCCTCATTCATTCTCTCTCTCTCTCTCTCTCTCTCTCATATTCTCTCTATCAGGGATTCCTGAAAGACACAAGGAAGAGAGGGCAGGAGAGAAAAAGAACAGAGGAGAGGGGAAGAGAGCAGAGGAGAGGACAAAGGGAGGAGAGGAGAGGAGAGAGGAAAAGAGAAGGACAGGGGGATGAAAGTAGAGGAGAGGAGAGAGGAGAAGAAGAGAGGGAGGGAGAGCAGCAGAGAGAAAGAGAGGGAGAAATAGAGAGAGAAGAGACAGAAAGAGAGGGAGAATCAGAGAGATAAGAGACACAAGGAGAGAGAGAAGGAGAGGGAGAAATAGAGAGAAGAGACACAAGGAGAGAGAGAAGGAGAGAGAGGAGAGAGAAAGAGAAGCATGTGAGACCAGTAGTATATCAGCTCTCTCTTTATCTCTCAGACTAGTCAAGCAGCGACAAATTAAATGGCAGAGAAGCGCAGAGAGGCATTCAGAATGAAATCACACACACGCAATGTCCTCAGGGCATGCTTGTGTGTGTGTGTGTGTGTGTGTGTGTGTGTGTGTGTGTGTGTGTGTGTGTGTGGCAGAGATTGGTATAGTGTGTGCGTACAGTATGTGATTAGTATTGACCTGTGTACATTCCTGTCTATGTGTGTAGTGAATATTTGCATACAACGTATGAATTTGGCGCTGCGGCCAACTTTTATGTTGACAGGATGTTCCATGACTTTGTTTACACTCAAGACAAGAATGTTGGCATTCAAGTAATGTTCTTCAGCGTGGACCTTCGTATTGGTATTATAGTTATAAGCAGCGTTATAGTTTTTGCTGCCAACAGGCCTTTTCCATAAACTGCTCCCACACTTATGTATTACAGTGTTTCCCATCTATTGCGGTGGTTACTATTTTATAGTTTAAGCCATAAAATTCCCCTTTCCACACGCAGTTTTAATACAGTTAATCTATGTATTTTTGAATTATTACTGAATTTATCAATATTTATATGTTACCAATATAGTTATTAGAAAATTATAACATTGTTATGACAACCTCTTGTTTAGCATACATAGTGACACAGCATGCACATATTAATGATAAAAATCTGCGATATAGTGGGACCCCGAAAGGTGAACCACGATATAGTAGGCGATCACTGTATTATTATTGTAATTATTATTATTATTATACTGCTTTCATGTCTGGGTACCATAAAGCTGCATGAAAAATGTGATGTCAGCACCTCCTCATTAATTAAACTAATTAGCAATTAATTTGGTCATTAATTTCAGTCAGGGTATACTGATCTTTTACTGCACCACTTGTATGTCTACAGTTTATTCTATGCACATATTTATACACACACACACACACACACACACACACACACACACACACACAAAGTGTGAGTGTGAGAGTGGTGTGATATGAAAAACAAAGTTTGTGTGTGTTAGTGTGTGTGTATACATAAAAGTGCCTGTGTATAGGACTGTGTGTTAGCTATGTGTTAGGTCAGGTCAAAAGCATGCAATTTGTGTATGTCTTGGTGAGTGTATGCATGTGTGTGTGTGTGTGTGTGTGTGTGTGTGTGTAAGTGTTTTTGTATTTATGTGTGTGTCCTAAAGATTATGCACGTTTATTTTTACCGTGTGGAAGAGCATG
>CM059275.1:18654353-18664353 GCA_030347295.1 Setipinna tenuifilis
AACAACACGTAAAAGGCTAAAAGAACCGCAAGAAGAGCAACAAGCATGGCTGGTAATGTGAAAACAGGGCTACTTTAGAATGTACACCGTCCAGCCTTCCCTGAGAACACTACTTGTTATGGCACAAAGTCGGAACTTTTATAGAACCTCTCCTGTAGTGTCAGTGTCTCAGACTGAACAAATCTTCTGAAAGTTGACAGTTGAAAATGAAATCAGAGGTCTTAAGTCAAATCCAAAATGCAATAATGTTTCCACAATATGTTACTACTCTCTTTTATCGTCACATCTAGATCTTCTTCTGGGGCGGTTCTAACTACAGTACACTGACCTGAGGAAATATAAATAAATAACAATATGAACCATACAAGAAACAGATTTCAATTCCCATGGCACACAGGTGAACTGGTAAGTCAACTAAAGTGGTTAGCCTACAAATGTGCATAGTGTGAATTTGTAGTGAAGAAACATTTTGACTGCCTGCCCTCCCCCACCCCCCCACCCCCCCAACCCCCTCAGGAATTGGTCTCTTTGTGCTACAAATGGAAAGAACAGAACAGTCACGAGGTGAACAAACCGAGTCTGGGCGGAAGAGGCTGAGATTCAAACAGATAGGCAAATAATGTGTTCAGGCCGCCACATGGACAGACAGAAACTAGAAGCAGCAAGCAGCACTCTGAGCCAAGACCTCAGAGGTTTCATTCTGACGTCCTCAGCTGCGTTCACCTCGAGTTCAAGTGCACTCTGGGACACCAGTCCGTCGGGCGGACACCCTGACTCGTAAACAGCCTGGACTATCGAGGGATTACATGAGGGAGCGTTCTGAGTAATTATCACACAATAAAAGCAAAAGAGGGCACAGGAGGAGATGGTGTACACACGCACGCACGCACGCACGCACACACACACGCACGCACACACGCGCACGCACGCACACACACACACACACACAGCAAGCGGAACCAGATGGGGGAAACTGGGGCTCTAAATGCATACACGTCATAATTAGATGTGTACAAAAAAGAACAAGACCTTGTGTGTGTGTGTGAGTGTGTGTGTCTGTGAGTGTGTGTGTGAGTGTGAGTGTGAGTGTGAGTGTGAGTGTGAGTGTGAGTGTGTGTGTGTGAGTGTTTCCGGAGGCTTTCTGGGAGTACAGAGTTAAGAGCAACCTCAAGTGAGTGCGAGAGCTCAAGTTGACTGCGAGGGGTGATGTGATGTGGGGTGGGGCGGAGAATGAACACTTCTGGGGACGATTTGCTTGTAAACAAACAAGCCGCAGCAGGCAAAACAACAAAACAACAAACAACCAACCCGGCTCCTCCAACCCGAACAAACACCAGCATCCACTCCGTCTGTGCCTTGGCATCTAGCCTAACTGTACTCGTTAAGTCTAATCTTAATTTTAGTAATTTAAGTTATTTTAATTTTTAATAATATTTTTTTTACTAACGTGACTGTACAAAAACAAAAACAGTGTCTTTACATCTAACCTAACTGTACTCGTTAAGTCTAATCTTAATCTAAAGACTTCTGAAGACTTTTATTAACATGACTGTACAAAAACAGAAAAAGTGTCTTAACATCTAGCCTAACTGTATTTGTTAAGTCTAATCTTAATCTGAAGACTTCTAAAGTCTTTTACTAACGTGACTGTACAAAAACAAAAACATATTACATATATTATATTACATATAATTGCAGTGACACACTAAAAAAGCAATTCTATCAAACGAGCCCATCTTGACAGGAGCTGAGATCTGATGGCGGGAGAAACCACTCAGTACTGCACGGCACACAGTAATTATCTGAGAGAGGCAGTGGTCTTTGACCCGGCTTCAAATGCGAGCCCACCAGGCTGTCAACGACTGTCGAACAGCAGCACAGTAGAATAGAAGGTCAACAGCGCACTTCAGATTCCTTTTTGTTCTGTTTATTTTACATCAACAGTCTGTTCATGCAAGAATAAAATAAAATAAAAAAACAGCTCGTTAATGTAAAATAACAAACTGAACAAAAAAGAATTCTGAAGTGTGCAGACCTTTCTTTGACTTTCTTGCTAATTTGTGTGTGTGTGTGTGTGTGTGTGTGTGTGTGTGTGTGTGTGTGTGTGTGTGTGTGTAGTGTGGATGTTGTCATTTTATAGTGCAGTGGTCTTGGTGTGGATGTTGTCATTTTATAGTGTACGAGATGTGTGTTCTGTTCTGGTTTTCGTCTTCTCCTAATGTCATTATTTCATTAGTACTGGCTTTTAGGAACAAACGGTCAATTATGGTTACAAAACATCTGGACTACAGTTGAACACTGGCACAGTTACATTTTGGTAAAGTGTGCCGTCCTTATAAATACATAATTTAAGTTAAATTAAATAATTTTGGTTCTGTTATCCTGCACCAGGACTTGGGATGTGCACAAAGTCTTGCTGGCGACTTGTCAAAAACGGTCACTGGTGGCATGGAGTGTCATCAGCCAAGAAATGTCAACCGATGACGACCTCTACTTCGCTCAAGGTGAAGACACTTCACACGGTCATAAACAACTTCTCCTGTGTCACTGGGTGCAGCTTAGAAGCAGCCCAGCGGTAATCACCAGAGCAGGGGTGCAGCTCAGGAGCACACAGATGAGTCTAGGATGCTGCATTCTGAGCACAAACTTCCCTTCTCTGGTGTAAAGCCTATACCACCTGTAGCATGTATGTGTATGTCATATTTCTGTGTTCCTGTGTGTGTGTGTGTGTGTGTGTGTGTGTGTGTGTGTGTATGTATGTATGTGTACAGTATGCATGCATGATGTGTATATGCTACTGGACACCCTCATTTCCTTTCCTAATTTCTGCAATACTTTGTTCCTTGGATATGGCTGTATGTTGTGATGTGTGCTGAATGAATTTTTTTTTTTTTTCACACCAAGTATGAGATGTGTTCTTGAGTGCACTGAATTTCGCTGTATGCTCTACAATGACAATAAGGAATCTAAATCTAAATCCAAATAGTGTCTGTGAAGCTGCGCATGTGAAGACAATCACTGGGATGCTTTTCATTACACTCAGGTTGGCCTACTTAGGAAGAGTGTTGGGTTACACGTACAGTAAAACTACTTCCTCACCCACTACCCACTAAATCCATGACCGTCAGCAGTGGGAGTGGCAATCACTGAGAGATGGGAGGGGCCTTGTCTGTAATGATAATGATGACGATAGCGACGGGTCTGTGTGTGTGTGTGTTAGTGCGTGTGTGTTAGTGCGTGTGTGTTAATGTGTGTGTGTTAATGTGTGTGTGTGTGTTAATGTGTGTGTGTGTGTGTGTGTGTGTCTGTGTGTGTCTGTGTGTGTCTGTGTGTGTCTGTGTGTGTGTCTGTTAAGCCATTAAACATGACAGCCCTGTGTCGGATGGCAGCTTGGGCATCGATCCCCCTTTTTCTAGCTGTGGCCACAGCTCACAATGAATGGATGGATGGGTGGCACCATAGCACGAGCCCACAGCAGGTCAATGCTCCATTCATCTTCATCTTCATCTTGCGCGTCCACTGCACAGTGTCTGCCCTGCCCCTGGCGCCCCCCCCCCAGAGCTAACAAGGCATGCTGCTGACACCCATTCATCCGGCCAGCATCCCCATCCCCAACCCCGTCCACTGCGGCCTGGCAGCCCAAGCATGACCTTCACCAAACACAATCCATCAGATTAACGTCTGTGTTGGCAGCCACACAGGGCACTGAGTGTGGGTACTACTGCTGCCCATGATGCGGCCAAAGACTACCGTAGGCCCTTTTTAAAGTGCATATTTCTGGCCTTTTTGCTTTTATTTGACAGGACGGTGAAGATTAAGACAGTAAGAGAGGGGGAGAGACAGATGGGGGGGGGGCGGCATTAGGAAATGGCCACAGACTGAATTCGAACCTGCCCCCCACCCCAGAGGACTTGCCTGTTTATAGGGACTCCCCAGCATAGTACAGCGGTAGCAGTAGTGTGCACATCCCCACTGGTGACATGCAGGGCAGAAGGGCTGAACACGACTTAAAGTGACAAAAGGGCCCTCACACTGCTTAATCTCCCATATCATTAGCCTCATAGCATAATTGCCCAAGTCATTTTTTTGGCCAAATTGAGAGATCTAACTAACTTTACTCTCCGTCCTACCACTGCTGCATCATCCTGCATAACCGCCTATAAAACACTGAATTATAAGTAATTATGCTATGAGGCTAATGATATATTTAATGTGCAATGTCTCCCCAGCCTAGACCTCATAACTACAAAACAAAAAAACAAAGGTAAGTAATCTGATTTAATTCCTTGTTTTCTCTTTTGACTCTTTGGATAATTGAGTAAGACGACACTCTCATGATGAGTACACACAGCCGGGGTTGAGACCTCAGACTGAGACTGACAAAACACCTAACCTAAGCGGCAGATCAAAAAAGGAAAAAACACATCACAGGATCAAAGGATGTGTTTTTGTTTTCCAAAGCAGCCGACCATGCCTTGCCTTTCCAATCTGTTTCCTGCCGTTGACCACAGCTCTGAGCTGGTCTGTGTGACGTGACGTAACAAACCAAAACAGCGGCCCAAAGAGCGAGAGAGAGCTTTTTGAAGAGCGACAGTGGGAGAGGAAGTTTGCATGTCTGAAGCACCTGAGCTGTGGTTAACACGGACTCTTGACACCACAAACACGGATGTCACACAAGGACCTTATCTTGCTCGTCAGCTCTCATGGCAGTCATACAGGGGAAGCAGACCCAACAGCAGGAGTGCATCATTAAGCTCATCTGCAACCACCACACGATATCATCCATTTATACTTGCGTCCACCACACAGGGAAACAGTCCTTTAGAATATGCCACTAGCCCTTTGTGACATTCATATCTTCCTGTTACACAGACATGTCTGTAATCTACAGGTGCTGATGCGGAAAAGATAAAACATTAATAACAAGAGTGTGAATGACCTCTCCATAATTAGGGAGGACTACCTTTTACAGGGATATTACCTTTCACATTATTTATATTAATATGTCGGTGCCCCCCCCAACCCTGGTATGTTTGACATTTTGGGGGACACTGGGTCTTGATCAGGGGGTACCATACCCACCAGTACCTCTTGTAATTCGAACGATGCCTAAAATATTTTGGTATTTTTCTAAAAGCTCTGACTGTCTTTTCTGAACAGGACGTGACACTTGCAATTCCCCAACCAACTGACTAAACATTGACTGACATAACGTGGAGGGCCAGGCAGTGATGAGACAAGCCCCAACATTGGAGTCAGTGCTGACACACAGGACACTATGGACAGGACACTAAGGGACAGGACCCTAAGGACAGGACACTAAGGGACAGGACACTTACCTGTGGAGGGTAGTTGCTTTCTGAGGACCATCGTGAAGACTGATCGCTGGGTTTATCCACCAAGATGTTCCTGTGTTGAGAACAAGTGGTAAGATTAGAGCTGTACAGTACACAGGAGGGGCAGGCACAACCACTTAGTAAAGTGTGAAAAAAAATTTTCACACAACCCATGACAACACATCCTAGGCAATATGACTGCTGGGAAAGACACATGGAATTATATACTTCCTGTCAAGGCCTAGAGATACTGTACGAACTAAACACAGCCCGTGTATCATGACCATTCCGTGTGCATGTCTTTGGCCACGGTGCGTGTTCTCATCATCTGATACTGATACTTCTACTTTGGTTGTATCCGGTTTCAACCATGCAAATCAATACCAGTTAGAAGTGCACTCTGAAACGAACGCTCCCACCATTTCAACTGATGTTTCAATTCCAATTGAATTTGTGCAAAGCAAATCCACACAGTCCATTTAGCAAAACCATACACCTAAAATTTCCACAAATTTCCATTACAAACTAGAAACTGTGGGTTTCTTCATACCTGCGCGAACACTGGGCAAACATAAGATATTTCGCATTTTGTTTAAAACATGGCTACAGTGAACAGTCGGGTTTCTTTGGTAGTACGAGCATCACTGACAGTAGCCAGCTACCAGCTTGGAGACCTGGCTAAACGGCTAACAGTTAGCTGGTGATAGCCAGCCAAGTTACGTTACACAATCCAACTCGTGATGTCCCAACAAAATACATCAGCAAAACGAGAGTACAGCTTGCAGCAACCAGCTCCTAGAAGACAGGTGACACTGTGAAAATACACCTGAAGGTATATCCGACATTACGTCTATCTTATTTGCAACCCGATAATACAGACCTTAGCTAGCGAGCTGTCAGTAGTGTTATCTAACCGTTAGCTTTGGTTGTTAATTACGGCAGGTAGCCTATGTGCTAATGGTTAGCTTTACTGCTAGCTTGCATACGTTGTGTGGCAGACAATTTGTATGTAGTGTGCAAGATAACAGCCAAAGGGGGATTATTTAAAAAGCCCATTTGGTCTCCGATGTCTTGCCAAAATCTGAGCCATGTGTGAGTGTGAAGTTGAACGAGCTGTTTTGTTCGCTAGCCTTGTCAGGCCAATTAAGTGGCTGACCAGCTATCTGATAGCAAGCTAACGTTAACCTGGTTGTCTAGGTGGAGTACTTGGCCCGTTTTCAACTTGGGTCTAGGATAAACAATATGACCGATCGGGGCACCTCTGCCCCCAATATACAAAGAGAGAATCACGGACCGTGTGTGCATGTGTTACTCACTCTGGCAAGTATGTAGAGGAGTAAGAGCTCCATTTAAAAACACTGTAGGAAAGCACTCTGTTCTCAGAAGCCACCGCCATCTTGTTGCACAAATAACAGGCAGCAACGATCGTCAAGTAAGATCTGGGAGTGACATCTCTTAAAGAGACAGTGCAACTTTAATGCATTCTCCCAACCTGCAGATTCTGGCATGCATTACAGTCACTGGTATGACCACAATCCCCAGGATAATACTGGGATGGTAGGTAATTGAATACTACTGATATTTTTATTTGAGACAGTTTTTATTTATTTTATTTTTTTTTTATTTCAAATAGGCTTGTCCATGTTTAAAACCTACTATTATAGGCCTAAACCCAACACAAAAAAGCCATTGCGAGATATGCTTAATAATACAGTTATTTTGCCAAATGCATTAAAGTTGGGATACCAGCAGAGGCTATGACTAACAGGCTTCCCGCTCTGGTGCCAACTAGACTATTTCAATTTCAGTTTCTATTTGACAAGAGGTTCATGTTCCTGGAAGAGAAGCTGACTTGGCCCGTCCCAGCATCCCAAAAACATTGTGCTCATGTGTGTCGTTACTATACCACCACAGGCGTATTAAACGACTCCCAGTCATCCCTACATTTCATTTGTATTCCGAGGAAGGCCGGCTGCCATTCCCCCACGAGTGTCATCGCTTGCCGTTGACTGTCAGGGGAGCAGGATTTGTGGTGATGTCCTCTTGCATGATCTAAGAAGCCCTGCGAAACAGGTCCCAGGGCTATTAACAGTTCAGATGATTCATCCGGCGATGACTGTGGAGCTTGCATGCATGGATGGGAGATGGGCTCAGATCCAAGTTAACGTTTCCCCCCAACCAGCTGCCAGACAAGTTTTTTTTTTTTTCCTTCTGTCATTTGTCATGCATTTGATTGTCTTTTATTAGGCCTATAGGAGGTGCTGATGGAGATATGTGTTATTGTGATGTATTAAACAATCAGGGCGTTTGTAAGATGGCCCAGACCTACTATCATCCAAGGAATTGTGTTGGCATGTCTGTATTTGTCACATTAAATGAGTGTTACAAATATTCAAATGGTCCTGTCTTACTGTTTTATTATGACAGACAGACAGACACACAGACATACAGAGAGGCAGTGAGACAGGCAGATAGATAGATAGATAGATAGATAGATAGATAGATAGATAGATAGATAGATAGATAGATAGATATCCTTTGCACTAGTATACAGTACAGCATGTCTGGGTCGATTTGAAAGCTTGAACATGAATGTGAGAGAGAAAAAGAGCAAGAGAGAGAGAGAGTGTGTGAGAAAGACTTATGGATTTTCTGTAAGTGTGTTGGGTGAGTTTTACTTAGCATGTCAAGACACCATTTCCCAATGAGCCGTGTCTGGGGTTCTCATACATACTCCTCATGCTGTAATAACTCACAGACCACGGACATGGAAGGGACGACGAACGGTCAGGGGCGTCATTACGCCTGTATAAAAATGTTGCTGTGCGTCCCTGCATTGATTACCACCACCATTTTTTATGTGGTCCGCCCATTCCTCCTTGACCCTTCCCATATCAAAGGCAATTAGCCGCGGGTGATTCATGGTCAAAGCGAAGTTGTCTTTGTCCGGAAGCGGGCTGATGTAAGAGGAGAAGATAATGTCATTCCAGCTAAGTGCGCCAGCAAGCGCGAGGAGCTTGGCAGCACGCCATCCTTAATTTACCGTCCATGGGCATCACCGGTCAAGATTTTAGTCCTTCGTCCTATGGGCCAGTGGTTACACCCATCAAAACATTTCACCTGTGAGGCTATGTCATGATGCTAGAAAAAAAGAGCTACTTATTGTTAATCCAATTATTTTAGCTTCTGCGCAGCTCTGTTAATTATTATTTCCAGTCTCTCTTGGTGTCAACCTCCCATCTAGTTTATTGTGTACTTTTTTCCCCCAAATCGTTCTCTAGAATTAAAAAAAAAAAAATTGATTCGAGTCACGTCTGTCACAACCAATACCTGTATATTGCCTACGATAGAGCAATAGCAGCAATTATATTCTCAACAACACATAAGCATCCTACGTCACGGCTATCTGTAACGTGTGTGCCAACTTGTTAACGCTGGTTGACCATATCCCAACACACACACACCCTCTCCATGACTGTGCAGGGATCCGATCACGTGGGAGGTCCCTTTAAGTTTCCACCAACAGAGCCGCTGCCATCACATGATGCACATGATATAATGAAAGCGCAGCGGCAGAAAAGCGCGGAGCACAACTGCGTATGCCTTTCCCACACTCAAACCAGGAAAAGTATGTAGGCTAGCCTATTAGACAATCAGTTGGGCAAACCCTGCAAAAGTACTGTTAGGCAATTCGAGGCTTTGAATTTGCACCTGATATCCCTCAAGACGTTTACACAGGTTAATGTAGACATCAGAATAGTGCGTTATAGGTGGTACACTGTTTATCCTCTTTCGGTGCCCGTGCAAATTAGAAATTAGTTATTTATAGTAGTCCCTTGGCCACGCTGCTTGGCATTCTCTGATTTTAGTACAATACTACAGCAAAGTTCGCCGATAGCCTTCAACCGCAGGTGGTGATTTCCCTGCATGTTGCTGGGAGGGACTAGGAAGGTACTTTTCAGCAAGTGAACTGGGACGGCGCAGTGGATTCTGCTGCGGGCTGTGACTGCTTGTTCCGAAGAATGCGCTTGTTGCTATGAGAAGATTGTTGGTCATTTGCCATATGGCTAATTAGGTCCGCATTCCAGTTTGCGTTGCGCACATAGTCTATACCACAGTGGGCAAGTTTATCAACGACGACACGAAACACGAGATTGTTTATTCTATTAAGGTGGCTTTAAACCCCATAGCTGAAACTGCACGTTTTCCCTCGGAACATCACGCCCCCTAACTGCGTAGCTGGCCTAAGGATGTCACAGGAACTAATAGAGTGCACAATCGGTCAGAAAGAGAGCAAAAGCGAGCAGAAACACAACGCAATCAGCGGGTATATTATGTCTAGTGTCGAAAACAACCCTGCATTTTCACAGGCAGAGGGAATGGGCGGAGGTAGGGGATAACTCTCCACTCCCGGAATCATGACAAGCGAGCTTCTGGCATTTTCATCGGGGACGCACTTAAATAAGTTGCGCTGTTATTTCAGTACCATCGTCATCGTTACACAAGATAAAGCGGACATGGGTAACTCTCCTATGATCTGAACATGGAGGCTTAGACGGAGAGAAACCCGAGGACCAGAGCGAGATTCTTCACTGCCACTGGTAAGAAGACATTTTTATCGCTTGTTTTGCCCGTCCCGAGGCCATATGCATGTAATGTCAGCG
>CM059275.1:18671853-18676853 GCA_030347295.1 Setipinna tenuifilis
TGGATGTACAATTTCTACTCACACATTCTCACACACTCACATCCCCACACTTATATGCACATACATACAATTTACACTCACACACACATACCAGGCACCAGTCATTAATACACACACACTTTGTTCTGCACTCATACTTGAAAACCAGACACACACACACACACACATACACAATTACACAGACAAATGCATAGGTGTACTTGAGCATATAGCTTAGAACATTAGCAAGCTCTCTTTGAGGCAGTCTTTGAAGGGGCTTTTTTGATTGGCTGGTGTCAGGGTAGCTCCAGGGGTCATAAGGTCATTTACAGAAACAACCCCCCCCCCCTTCCTTAATTGGCCTTTTCAGGCTTTTGTGTGTACACCCTCTCACCCTGGACTCGAGCGATGATGCAACCTTTGCGACCGCGACATACTTTGACTGACTTCCGAGCCTGAGCCTCAATAACAACTTAAGCTGTCAGTGAGGAGAAGCTGAGATGCATGATGTTTTGATGTTAGTGGTGTTGGACGTTAGCCATCAAGCCTGCTGTGATGACTAGCGTCCACATGTTGCTAACGAGTGTATGTGTGTGTGTGTGTGTGTGTGTGTGTGTGTGTGTGTGTGTGTGTGTGTGTGTGTGTGTGTGTGTGTGTATGTGTGACAGCGAACATGAGAATGTAGTGACAGCTTTTCAGCTCACTTCAGCTTACGATACAGCGAAACATAACCCTTCTGTACAAGCTGGTAGATTTGTAATAGCCAACTAGTGTGGAGGCAAATATAGCAGCAACTGAAGTAAGACATTTTGTTCATGGCTAAGTTGTTGTTATGCTAGGTGGCTAACAATTCTTGTGGAGTACCGGCAATGTTGACATATTCTTTAGTTTAAAAGAAGCACAAACGAGGGGGGGGGGGGGGGGGGGGGGGGTCTTTTTTTGTACAGAGAGTATTATTCATCAACATCATCTCTCTTTCTGTGTCTCATGGCATATCACTCTTAGCCATTCTCTTTTGCTTATACACACACATATATACACATGCATGCATTCACCCCCCACTTATACACACATACACACACATGCGCACACACACACTGCTGTTTTGCATTCGGCTTAGCTAAGCGAAGTTTCCGGTGGTGTTTGTGTAGGACTCTACTGCCACACAGATACAGCAATTCTCCTTTTTTTCCCATCCACGGCTACTTTGAATGGACAAAACATATAAACAAAACAGGACTTCTAATGACTAGATCTTATGTAAAGAAGAGTTTCACACAAATATCATTTAAAATATCTGATTGTATACCTGAAATATATTGTTATATATAATATAATACAATATAATATAATACAGTGTAATATAATATAATACAGTGTAATATAATATAATATAATATAATAATTCTCATTATCTCAATTTTAAATCTTGGGGCACTGTGAGTCAGTACATCAAGACACATTGAAAGTCTGTTAGTTTAAAAATGTAAGTGATAATGGATGGCAGATGTTTGGGTAGAAGAGGTTAATGCACGTGGTGGTGATGGGGCACACAGGAAGTACATTAACGTCTGCTGCACGAATGACAGGAATAAACCACGGTTGCCACTTTTGCTTTATGCTAATATGTGGTCGTAATGTCCACATTCTGATCTCTAAAACAACCAGAACTTCTTCTTTCTGCCACAAACCAAAATGTCTTTACATGGCTTACTGGACAGACTGACATTTATTTAGAAGAAATAATGAAATCTTCTAAATGGAAATTCCACTTCATGACCGCCTTTGCGCCTGGTGTAACCACATTAGCTTTGGCTCTTAGTTCAAATGCTGCATAGCAGTACAAATATTGATTTCGTTTAACATGGTGCTACCTGATGTACTTACACCGAACAAAGCAGGTTAGTACACAAGTATAATATGATCAAAAACTCAGACGACTAGATGTGCGGATACTAAAAAGTTAATTAACGTTTGTAAAGAAACCAAGCTGTGACAGCTGGTCTGCTTAATATGTATAACTATAAAACTTAACAATACAAAAACATTTATAAATCAAAAATTTGCTTTCCTACAAACACATAATTCCCCTCATTTTAGGTAACTTAGCCTGAAAAGCTGTTCTTATAGTGATAAAAAAATAAGTTATCAGATAATTGTTATCAGATGACAGAATTATTATTTTTAATTAATTATTTGTACAGGTGTTCTGAGCCCCCAGTCGCACAGAGATTAAAATCAACACAGATTGAGGAAACACAAGTTGCTATTCATGTTCTAGCAGAGTTGCTGACTCACAGTGGCAAGTGACTTTTGCAACGCAAACTAGCTCCACCAAAAATAGGTGAGAAGTCAGTATGATGTGGCCAGTGTGAGAAGTCATGTGACAAGCCAGTGACAAATGGTAGTCAAGGCAGCGGAAATGTTCAAAACATGATCTCTTAACCATGACATACAGTATATTACATTGCATTACACTTAGCAGACGCTGTTATCCAAAGCAACTTACAAAAGGAGGACATACTAAGCTAACAGAGGTGTAGAGGAACACAGAGTAAACAAGATATACTCTAGTCACGGTCAGTCAGGACAGGTTCTTGCCACCTGTATGACTGAGACTATGTCTGCTATTGATGGCTATCTCTGTTTTACTAATGTGCAGGAAATTGCCCCCTCACTCTCTTTAGATATGGTAACATTAATAGCGTATAGCTTTCATATGGCTTATAACTTGTGTAATATATAACACCAGACTGTTATAGAGGGTTTATAAAGTAGACGATATGGCGAAAAAATTGATCACAATGTATTTTTCTATATTGATTGAAAAAACAATATCGATTTTTATAATGAACTTAAAATCAAACTTGACGTTAATTAACTGGACTGGGCAGACAACACTAGTGTGCTTTGAAGCAACAGTACATGAACACACACAGTGGAATGCATAAAATATAAAAAAAGTGTTTACAAAAAAAATAATAACAGTAATATTAAACAACGGTTATTAGCCATGTGATCATTGTCAATTAACAGATACGGTTGTCGGTTCAATTAATTTTGTGGACCCCTGTGAAGCTCTGGGCCCCCGAATTGTCCTGATCTACCCCCCCTAGCAGTGCCTCTGGCCATGTCTGTAGAGATGTCAGGATGGCTCCTTACTGAGAGACAGTCCGTCTGCTTCATCAGGGCCTGGGGGGGTGGGGGTGGGGGTGGGGGGGGGTGGTGGGCGGGGGGGTGGCTGTGGTTACAGGTGACTGAATTTGCTGAAACTCTTTTTTAAAAACAATTGTGGTCAACATTGCAGCAATTTAGAGTTCAATAAAGTGGATTGCAGATAATTTGGAAATGTTATACCTCATACTGTATATATTTTTTGGAAGTAGGGGTGGGGGGGCAGGTCGGTCCACCGCTACAGTAGAAGATTTGTCTGATTTTGTGAAGATTGCAAAATCCTGAGGGGAAGGCAAAGGAGCCAGCAGTGCCAACGTTTCCTGATGGATGCCAAAGCACTTCTCAGGACATTTACGGGAAAGGGGTGAAGCAAGAACAAAAGACTGTGAACACACACACACACACACACACACACACACACACACACACACACACACACACACACACACACACACAGAAATGCCCATACACTCCTACACACACTCAATTGTGCACTCAGAATAAAAAAAAAGAGTGACTCCACCTCCTCACCTGATAGGAAGCAGAGTCATCATGACCAGGCTGCACTTCCCAGAGAGAGAGAGAGAGAGATAGCTAGAGAGATAGAGAGAGATAGAAAGAGATAGAGAGAGAGGGAGAGAGAGAGAGAGAGAAACAGAAAGTGTGGCAGAGAAAGAGATAGGATGAGGAAGAGTGGCATAGGATGAGTAAGAAAGAGTGGTAAAGAGTAAGAGAGAAAGAGAGAGTGGTGGAGAGAGAGAGTAATGGAAGGAGAGAGATAGAGAGTGGTGGAGTAAGAGAGAGAGAGAAAGAGTGTTGAACAAAGATAGAGAGAGTAATGGAAGGAGAGAGAGCGAAAGAGTGGCAGAGAGAGAGAGAGGCGGAGTAAGAGAGAGAAAGAGTGTCGGAGAGAGAGAGAGAGAGATAGAGTGATAGAAGAAGAGAGAGTGGCAGAGAGAGACAGAAATAGTGTCGGAGAAAGATAAAGAGTGTTGGAAGGAGAGAGAGAGTGAAAGAGTGGCAGAGAGAGAGAGAGAGAGAGAGTGGCGGAGAGGAGGCAGGGCTGTGTGCAGGTCATGGGCTCTCAGTGGACGTGTGATGCGTCGACTTCCGGATCTTTCTCTGGCCGAGGGCTCTGCTCTGGCTGGCCGACACTGGTGCCAGACACGTAGGCAGGGCACTTGGCACACTTTACCACTCATTATGCTCTTGTCTAAAACACACACACACACACACACACACACACACACACACACACACACACACACACACACACACGCACCAGTACACTTATGTGCCCAGGCACACAAAGACAAGTAGTGTCCTTACTGACACACCCTGGCAGAACACACACACACACACACACACACACACACACACACACCTGCGGGCTAAACACACCTAGGCAGAACACACACTTGCAGACACTGTTCTGTGTTTTTTTTTGTGTGTGTGCTGTTTTCTGAGTTGTTTTGAGGAAATAAAAGTAACAAAAGAGTGTCTCCATCTCGTTGGCAGCCGAGTCTGTGCAGTAGAGACCAGAGTCAATATCAGGCAAGGCAAGCTTTATTTAGACGGCACATTTCATGCTCATAGAGGGAGTGCAAAGTGCTTTACATAGAAAAAAATACATTTGTAGAAAGTGCATAAAAATGCGTAGAAATGCATTTAAAAATAATACAGAATGATTAAGAAAGAATAAAAAAGACAATAAAATAAACCCCTACTACAGGGTAGCCTGGTAAACCAGCCCCTTGTACTTCATTTCATTTTGTACAGAGGCTCTGCCTCAGGTTCCATTGATGTGGTTGTCTTAGGCAGAATCTTGCCTAACCAGTCAGCGAACA
>CM059275.1:18711853-18736853 GCA_030347295.1 Setipinna tenuifilis
GTGACAACCCTGGTTGAGTTAACCCAACGGTACTGTAGTTGTTAGCCTGTTAGTAGAAGAACACCAGGCTTTATTCTGTTAACTAAACAAATGCCAACGGGTCAGGTTTATGTGTTATCTAACTCTGGGTTTAAATAAAGCATGTTTGTCACTTGGCCTTTGTTTGAGGGGATAAGTGCTGATGATTCATCTGTTGATGACGAGGTGCAAATTTGGACAAGGTGCACATTTAGACTTTAAACACTTTAAAGTGTTTTTTAAATCAGATGTATTATTCACGTATGCTTATGCTTACAGTCATCTGTGAGTCACGATGAGAATGGGAGTTAAATGTGAATAGGTATTTAATGCGTCCTTAACGCGTCCGTGTGTGTGTGTGAATAGTTATTTAATGCGTCCTTAACGCTGGATGGGCTCTATTTTTAGACTGGGTGGAATGTGTGTCAGTGTGCGTCTGACGTGTGTATGTGTGTGTGGCTGTGTCACTGTGTGTGTGTGTGTGTCTGTACATTTGTGTTTGTGCGTCTCTGTGGCTGTGTGTGTGTGTGTCTGTACATTTGTGTTTGTGCGTCTCTGTGGCTGTGTGTGTGTGTGTGTGTTTGTGCCTCGTGTGTTTGTGAGTCTGACATGTGTATGTGTGTGTGGCTGTGCTGCTGTCTGTATGTATGTGTGTGTGTGTCTGCGCCTGTGTGTGTTAGTGCGTCTGTGTGGAGGTGTGTGTGTGTGTGTGTGTGTGGGCGTCCGTGTGTTCTGTAGTGTCTGCCTGCAAGGACGTTGACAAGTTGCTAGGCGCTTACGTCTGGGCAGAGATATGTGTGTCTCCTGATAAAGGAATGGAGGCACTTCAGAAGCTTCAAATACTTCTTCAAGGATACTTCAACTCAGAATGTTTGGAGATCTAGAACACAGCGTGGTGCAGAATAGAATGTGCAGCAGACGTGCAATGACTGAAAAATATTATGTCACTCTCACCAGGGGCGTAGCTAGAAGAAAGTCAGGTGGGCCTAGCCCAAAGCACATAGGTTATTTTTATTACTAAAACAGTCAATCAAACTTATACAGCCTTCTGATTGGGTGGGCCTGATTGACAGGTGGTCGGGCACAGGACAGATTGTCACAGGAATTGTCATAACAATTGACTTCTGAAAGCTTTAAATCTCTGCGGGTCACTCTGCATGAATGTGTCCAAATGCACCTTAAGTGATTACATCACAAGTGGACAGAGATGACTAAACTATAGAGGAAATGACCTCATAGATTTATTGTGACTCAGTCACTTAAAACCATTTGCCAAGTCCGCTTGGGATGTGTTCGACCAAGTATCTTCTGTAGGATAAACATGAATTTGTCCTGATGACAGCAAGGCTTCAGATAGAGATGATGCTACCCACAATGCAAAGTGATGACTTTGATACTGGGTTCCATTCTGAGAGAAAAAAAACTCAGAATTTCCCAGAATCACAAAGTATGTGTATTATGTCTGTATTGTGTGTGTGTGTGTGTGTGTGTGTGTGTGTGTGTGTGTGTACTGGGGTGGAGTAGGGGGTTGCATGTTTTTACTTGCTCTATTTATGCTGTTGTAGGTGTGTATGTGTATGTGTGTGTGTGTGTATGTACACAATGTTTTCTGTGTGTGTGTGTATGTGTGTGTGTATGTGTGTGTGTGTGTGTGTGTGTATGTGTGTGTCCATGTTTAGAGGTCTTGTTGTGGTGTCACGTTGCCACTCAGACTGCCTTCTGAATGGTCTAATCAGCCGCATGTCCTCTGTGTGCGTTCCTGTGAATAGACAGCATTGAGCACACACACACACACACACACACACACACACACACACACACACACACACACACACACACACATTTATTACAATAACTGTGACGCAACACACTTGTTAGGTATACAAGGCTTATAAAAGGCCTGATTAAACAGACTCTCTCTGTCTCTGTGTCTCTCTCTTTCTCCCTCTCTCTCTCTCTGCCTCTCACTCTCTCTCTTTTTCCTCTTTCCCTCTTGCTCTCACTCTCTCTTCTCTTTCTCTCCTTCTCTCTCTCTGTTTCTCTCGCTCTTCTCTCTCTCTGTCTTTTTATCTCTGTCTTTTCTCTTTCTAGTGATGTAGGTGACTTTGGGAGTGTGTGTGCGTGCATGTATGTGTGTGTCGACGTGTGTGTGTGTGTGTGTGTGTGTGTGCGTGCATTCATGTGCACTGGGACGGAAATGTACTGGAGCCTTACAAAATGAAATATTAAAAAAAAGCGATGCGAGTGATGTCATCAGCCTGGCCAGTGACTGGCTGAGTGCTGGAGGGTGTGGCCGAAAAAAAAACTGCTTTTGGTGGGTGTGTCCCCTTACGTGTCCATAGCAACTCAGCCAGGTAACACAGGTAGGGTGTGTGTGTGTGTGTGAGCCATTATGTATTTGACCCTTCGTGAGTGTGTATGTTATCTGTGCGTCTGTGCGTGTGTGTGTGTGTGTGTCTGAGTGTGTGTGTGTGTGTGGTTCGATTAAGTTTTGTGTTTATTTTCTTGTTTTCTTGAACACTCCAAGATTACAACACACTTCATGGTAAGCACCAGCACCTGCCGTCACGACCAGACATTCACAAACACACACACACACACACACACACACACACACACACACACACACACACGGACACACACACACATGCTGCAGCACTCTTTATATTGCTTGAACGTGATACAATGTACTTGACTTTTCTACAACAATGACTTTCTGTAGAAGTAACCAACTAAAAAATAACTTCTATAATTTATAATCATACTAATTAATGTACATGTCTGCATTCATCGGATGCTTACTTAGTTGTTTCATATGATGTGAGTATGTATGACTATGTATGATTCTTCATAGCATTGTTAATGATGACTTTACCCAATCCTAATATGTTCCATGTCCTGCATGCCTACGTGGGTGTGTTGTGTGTCCCTCATGATGGTGTCACCTGGTTATATGGTGTGCCACTAAGGTGACATGTTGATGGCAGTGATGGCATGTCATTAAGTGTGGTGGTGTCACTTTTATGATGTCATTATGTTTGTCATTTCATGTCTGCATGGGGGGCAATCTGTGTGTGTACGTGCATGTGGGCCGATCTGTGTGTGTGTGTGTGTGTGTGTGTGTGTGTGTGTGTGTGTGTGTGTGTGTGTGTGTGTGTGAGTGAGTGTGTGGTCGTGTCAGGGCTCGGCCCAGCCCCACGCCTTCCAGGAGGTGTGGACTTGGCTCCAGTGTCACCACCATGGGATGCCATGGCAACAGCCATGTTTGTTTGGAGTGAATGGTGGCGGGGAAGATAGAAGGAAAGAAAGAGGCGAAGAATGAAAAGAAAGGCGGTGGACAGCGAGCATACAGTACGCCTCAGTGGGAAGATGCTGTGTCTGTGTGTGTGTGTGTGTGTGTGTGTGTGTGTGTGTGTGAGAGAGTGTGTGTGTATGTATGCCTCAGTGGCAAGATGAAGGCGCTGGAAGGACTGTCCATAAGTGGGGGAGAGTGGGGCATCAGCGTCACAAACAGGACGTGGCCTGCCTAGCCTAGCCCCCACCTGGCCACCGCTTGGTGCAGCACACACACTGCCTCTCTGCCTCTCTGCCTCTCTGACTCTCTGGCTCTATGCCTCTCTGCCTCTCTCTGCCTCTCTCTCTCTCTGCCTCTTTGACTCCTGCCTCGCTCCCTCTCTGCCTCTCTCCCTCTCCACCTCTCTGCCTCTCTCTGCCTCTCTGGATCTCTGACTCTCTCCCTCTCTGCCTCTTTGCGTCTCTGCCTTTCTGCCTCTCTGCCTCTCTGCCTCTCTGCCTCTCTCCCTCTCTGCCTCCCTCCCTCTCTGCCTCTCTCCCTCTCTGCCTCTCTGTCTCTCTATGCCTCTCTCCCTCTTTGCCTCTCTCCCTCTCTGCCTCTCTGTGCCTCTCTGCCTCTCTGCCTCTCTCCCTCTCTGCCTCTCTGTCTCTCTCTGCCTCTCTCCCTCTTTGCCTCTCTCCCTCTCTCCCTCTCTGCCTCTGACCCTCGCTGCCTCTCTGTGCCTCTCTGCCTCTCTGACTCTCTGTCTGTCTCTCTCTCTCTCTTTCTGCCTCTCTTTCTCCCTGTCTCCAGCAGCCCTTCACTGCACCAGCTCTGGCTCCAAACCTGCCAGCGTGGCCTACTGATTTTGGCTTCATTTCACACACACACACATACACACACACACACACACACACACACACACACACACACACACAGCGTCAGTGCAGGACATCACGCTGTCCTTGTTTGCTCTCATTAGCTTTGAACAGAGAGACGCCTCCTTGCATCCTTCCTGTGTGTGTGTGCATGCATGCGTGTGTGTGTGTGTGTGTGTGTGTCTGTGTGTGTGTGCCAATAGCTGTCTAAAGGGATTGTATGGCAGATGCCTGGACAAGCCCATGTATGGAAATATTTTTGTGTATATGAGTGTGTATTTTTTTCAAAGTCATGTTTGTGTATACGTATGTGTGTTTTTTTGTAGAATAGTATTTCTTCCGACGGCGTATTCGTGTATTTTCTGCCACGACAAGATTAAACTCGACATGTCAAATTTAAACTCGAAATGTCGAGAATAAAGTTTTGTCTTTATTTTCGACATTCGAAACAAGTTCTGAGAGAACGCAACCGCTCCTCAGCTGCAGTCTCAGACTACAGCGTCCTACCTGTAATACATTTGGCTACACAACAAAGAAACTTTAAAGTCATTTTTTCTCAGTTTCACACTCGACAGGCAAGTTTAGGCCACATGAGATGTACACTAAATGGTCCCCCTTACGTGCGTAATAAAGAGCCCTTCATTGTTTAATAAAATGCCTGACTGTGTTAGCCAATAATCCTGCCGGTTAATACCACAGAATCCCCTACAGTTAGCAAATGAATGAGTACATGTATCCTCTTTAAGTGCAGTGGTGTAGCGTAGATGGCATTTGGGCTTAAACAGGCCTGCCGAATGTGTGTGACAATTACAGGGCTCTCAGGTCTCAAGGACTGAGCGTGGGACACACACACAATAACAGATCTGACGCACACACACACACACACACACATACTGCACATGCCTTTGTCCTCCAGGGTTAGTCTCTCTCTCTCCTTTCCCAACTCGTTCTGAAGGTCACAGAAGATGATGTCATACATACATGTGACCTTCAAGTCCACGTGATATTTCAACTTTATTCCAGACAGTTCCAGTTTAATGTTGACGTCGACATGACGACTTTTGAAGGCGAGACATCGAGATTAGAGTGCACATGGGTTTAATGTTGACATGGCGGGTTTAATCTCATCATGACAAAAATCGTTTTTTGTTCTTCATGTGTGGCCCTAATACTCCCTCGTCATTTCTGCATGAAATTATATGGTGTTAGTGTAATGTATTATTACCTGCCTGGTTACCTGTTCAGGTAATGACAGTGACTGTGTGTGTGTGTGTGTGTGTGTGTGTGTGTGTGTGTGTGTGGGAGCGAGAGAGAGTATATATTTGTCATTACACCTGTTTTTATGTAGATTTTCCTCTCACTGTGTGTGTATGTGTGTGTGTGTGTGTGTGTGTGGGAGAAAGAGAGAGTGTGTGTGCTTTGATTTGTGCATATTTTACATGCCTTACATCTCAAGGTTTGTATATTTGTCATTACACCTCTGTATGTAAATTTCCCTCTCACTGTGTGTGTGTGCGTGCGTGTGTGTGCCTTGTTTTGTGCATAGTTTACATGGCTTACATCTCTAAGGTTTGTATATTTGTCATCACACCTGTTTGTATGTAGATTTCCCTCTAACTGTGTGTGTGTGTGTGTGTGTGTGTGTGTGTGTGTCTGTCTGTGGTTGGGGTAGGGGTTATTCTAGTCTTCAGCATACCTTGTTGTGGTTACAGCTCTGCCTTGGTCCGTCCCCTAAACTCTTCCCCAGGAAGCTGGTTTCAGATGGTGGGTTAGATGTGCGCTTCTCTGCTCTAGCACCATTTGAAATCAGTGTTCCTGGGGACAGCAAAGCAGCTGTGACACACTGAGGTCAACAAGAGGTCAACAACAGGTCAAGAGGACGTCAAGAAGAAGGGGCATTTTGCAGCTTTCTCAATCACATACTGACATGGACTGCATATTTAAAAGACATAAAATACCATAAAAATAGCTTTGTCATCAGGACAAAAACGTCATTTGGATGGTCTGCTATCTACAGATGTTTTGTTTCTTTAAAACAAACGATCAAAAACATCTGTTAAAACTGTTAACGAAGATGTTAGTACATTAGAGTTGCCAGATGTTGTGATTTGTTAAGGCGAGAGTAAAAGATAGACAGAAGTGAAGCTAAATGCTAGCCAACCATCTGTGAAGTCTCCATAGGCCTGACTAGCCAATTAAAAAGTGCTACCAACCACAGTGCCCTTATATGCCGCACAATCAGAATTACCCATGGTTCATCATAACCCATAGTGCCTCATAACTCCAGAGTATCGGGGTGGCAATGATGTGATGCTGTTGCGTAAGTGTTCCTTGCCCTGAGCACTTCTGGATATAGTCTAGTGAGAATGTGTGTGTGTGTGTGTGTGTGTGTGTGTGTGTGTCACAGACAGGTAAGGGTGGTGGTGGGGGTGTGTAATCTTCTTACTGATGGTGCCACTGAGAGAGAGAGAGAGAAAGAGAGAGAGAGAGAGGAAGAGAGAGAGAGGAAGAGAGAGAGAGGGAGAGAGAGAGAAAGAGACAGAGAGAGAGCGAGCGAGAGAGTGAGAGATAGAGAGAAAAAGAGGGAAAGAGAGAGAGGGAGAGAGAGAGAGAGAGAGAGTGAGAGAGACAGAGAGAGAGAACACATTAGCCTAGCTTGCAAATGAGTGTATAAGTCACAGGGCTGTCATTAATTACCGTGTGACCTGCTACGTAAGCAGAGGTGCGGGTGGTGCAGCGAGAGATGGAATGAGAGAGTGAGAGAAAGAGAGAGTGAGAGAATGAGAGAGAGTGAGAGAGCGAGAGATAGAGAGAGAACGAGAACGAGAGACAGAACGAGAGAGAGAAAGAGCGAGAGAGAGTGAGAGAGATAGAGAGAGAGAGCGAGAGACATAGAACGAGAGAGACAGAGAAAGTGAGAGAGAGACAGAGAATGAGTGAGAGAGAGAGAGAGAGAAAATGAGAACAATAGACAGAACGAGAGAGAGAAAGAGAGAGAGTGAGAGTACCACATAACACACACGCAGGAAATTGGACCCAAAGGTCATTATGGTTTGATGAATGCGCCCTACCTGGGATTCTTCGCCAGCCAGCAACATACGGCACAGCAGCTATTATTATTATTATGGTGCACAGGGCCATAGGTAACAAAGGCCAACACACACACACACACACACACACACACACACACATTGAAACACAAACACACAGGTGCACAAGTGTACACATGGAGACACATGAAAACACACGGGTACACATACACAATCACACACAAACAGACACACAGAAAGGTGTACAGTCTGCAAACACACACACACACACACACACACACACAGATGCACATAAAGACAGATGCACGCACACACACAATAGCTCTGACCCCCCCACCCCACCCTACGCCGACCCTGCCATTCCTACCCCCACCTAAAGATGACTGATTTCCTCTGGTGTTTAGAGTCCATGTGTGCCTTCTAGCACCATTTGAAATCGGTTATGATGACTGGGGATAAGTGCTGCACATCAGGACCAATCAGAAGCCGTCGGCCGGCCAGAGAAGGGGAGGCTGGGGTGGCCACAGACAGAGGTGTCGCCATCCCAACAGGCAACACAGGCACCTGTCTGGGCCCCCAACCCACTAAGGGCATCAGAGTGACGCCTATACATTACTGCCTTTATGTATATCATTGCCTCTATTGTACAGTATGAGTCTATGTATTTCCATTTGTGTATTGTGCTGTATTGTATATTGTGTATTGTATTATGTATACTACATGTCTATATGTTGAATGTATAGAGAGCTAACGTCTATCCGAGTCAAATTCCTTATGTATGTAAGTATACTTGACCAATAAAACTGATTGTGATACTGGTCAGACAACATGTGAAGTACAGCAGTGGCAATGTACTGGCAGTGCAATGGTTAATGGGGCCCATCGACCTGCCAAGAGACTACAGATGGGAATAAGTCTCTGTGGCTACACTTTTTGTATGTTTACATTGCTTTTAAGCTGTCCCTGTTTTAAATCAATAAATCTTCAACTTCAATGAAAGTGATGAGTTTTTGCTTGGGGCCACAGTGAAGTCTAGATTCACCTCTGACCACAAAGGCCTTGTGTGTGTGACACCAGCTACTGAGCAGACTTCACCACTACAACAGTGTGGCTAAAGGAACAGATATGGAAAATTACTGAGGAATGACCCTTTTTAAAGCAGCTGTCATTTTATCTGAAAATATGGCTACGTGTTTGTCAATCTGTTGCTCTCTCTCTCTCTGTGTCTCTCTCACTCTTTCTCTGTTGGTTTGTCCTTCCATCTGTTCATGTCTATGACTAATAAAAAAAAGAAATTCATTTACTTTATGTTCTGCTACCTCGTGGTCTGCTCATTCAAAGTGCTACCTCTGCCACCTAGTGTCATTGTTTTGCAATTACACCCAATTATGGGTCAACGACGTTCAAACTTTCCGTTAACCTGACCTACTTGAATTGAGCCTTGTTTTTTCACTGATTTGTTGGCTGCCAGCCTTTTTTGGGTGTCAGTTGATGAGCTTGTTACCATGTGACAGTATTACAACAAAATGCCTGGAACCGAAGGTCCAACGTCACAATGACACAAGGAAGTCAACTCAAGTTGGGAGGAGTGGATGGGGCAGATGAAAGGTCCCCCTAACTAACCCTCAACCTGGCAAGGGGGTCTGCAACCAGCGCTTTCGTAGCTGCAGGACCGGATGGCTGCGTGCCTATGCTGGTTTACCTCAACCCCAGAGACTTCCCTACCCTGTTTTACATGCTGATTATGTGCTTCTGTTGGTGAGGTGTTTTTATCCCTTTCTCACGCTATGTTCGCCACAGGAGCATGGTGTGGAGGTTAGCTTGTTTTTCTCCTCCCCTTTCCTCATGTGATGCTGTATTTCTTTTACATCCCAGTCTTCCCGTCCTGTCTACCCCCTTGCCACACCATGTATGTTTGTATCTATGTATGGATGGGTTGATTGATAAATTCTGCTGATACTTGTGACTAGTGACAATAAAGGGCTTACTACTACTACATATAGATGTGAATAGAACATTAACTTCAGATTGCGGACCAGTTCAGACTGAGGTTTTTCAACCTCAAGGACCCCCCCCCCCCCCCATCTGAGGCTAACTGGGCTATGTAAATACATTCATTGGTGCGGCATCACAGCCATAACTTATGAAGATGATACACATGTCATTTCAACACACTGTGTATAGCATAGGTAGCTTCAGAAACTAATAGTCAAAATAATATTTAAACACAACTGCTCCCAGACCTGTGGATTTCTGAGGACCACCATATACGCCATATATGGCGTTACCATGGAGGCCTGGCCAACAGAAACTTCTTATCTTCCTCCTCTTCAGAGAACACACACTTTGGGCCGCGCCTGCAGCTTTATATAACGTGTGTGTGTGTGTGTGTTTTGTGACTTATCTCACAAAAATGTTTGTATGTTATCTCTTTTCCCTCCTTTTTTAACTTCAACCTGCCAAGGACTGACGATAAAAACAAGCTTGTATGGTTACATTTGGTATATTTACATGGCTAAATTAAACTCTTTAAACTCTTCAGCATTACACATGACATTGTTTGCTTACACTTTGTCTGAAACATTACATTGTGTTGCATGTACACACATACACACACACACACAGCAAGCAAGACATAAGACAACCTTGGCACATGTACTACAAACAGCTGCGTTGTCCTCCAAAGTCAGAGGCACTGGCTTGGGAGAGCGCTTGTACAGAGACGAACAAAACATGAGGGGGAGGAAGACAGGCTCGCTCGCGTACACTGGGTAGCTCTGTAGGTACACAGAGTGCTTATGCTTCGCGACGGCACATTGTGTCAGCTCCCTACACGCCTTCACACACACACACACACACACACACACACACACACACACACACATACACACACACACACACACACACACACACTACAAGGCCTTGCAGCGCCCGTACCCTGCAGAGACAGACAAAGAAGACAGCACAGGACGTCAATGCCGTATATATTTCGCCGGCGCTCGCTCGACCAAACCATGGCAACGAAAAACTTCTCCTTACAGCAATGGAACTGTACTGATTGCACACTGACTCAAGGTCGTTCCAGCATGTAGCCCCTCTATGGAACTGTATACACTGACTTGAGGTCAGTCATGTAGCCAGCCTCTCTGTGGAACTGTACACACTGACTGACTCAAGGTCGCTCGTGTACCCTGTCTATGGAGCTGTATAGAGAGGTCGTTCAAGGTCGCCCATGTAGTCTCTCTGTTCTCCTCAGACTTGCAGAGGCAGCCTGTCACTCAGAAAGTCAAAGTCAAAGTGAAAGTTAGCTCAGCTCAGTAGCCCATGCTGTAAGTGCCACTGACTGACTCACTCTCACACACACACAAATTTAGACACACAGTCAGACACACACACATTCATAATTGTCCTTTTAATATCCTTTTAGATTTTGATTGTAATTCTGTTTCTGATTATGTCCCAGCATTCTCCTGTAACTCACAAACTCAAAGCTTCTTAATTTATGATCAACTAAATATGTCTCCATACTGAAATCATCCAAATCTTGCTACTCAGATTTACAAGATTTACAAGATGACTTATTGCCGCACAACAGAGTTGGTGGTATTTTTGTGTTGCAGGTCAGTCCATACGTCTGTCACGAAGAAAAATGGGCTGGGCAGGGAGGGTCTTGGTGATGGTAATGGGAGGGGGGTAAAAAGATAATAGATAGATAGATAGATAGATAGATAGATAGATAGATAGATAGATACTGTAGATAGATAGATAGATAGATAGATAGATAGATAGATAGATAGATAGATAGATAGATAGATAGATAGATAGATAGATAGATAGATAGACAGACGGTCCATGTCAGGTTGAGTTCAGGTTAATGTCAGCAGGTATGGGTCACTGTTCCTCTTCAGTGGCCTCTCAGGCTCCTGTATGCATTCCTGCAGGCTGACCTACATACAGTATTGAGGGGTGGGCATGTGTTACAGCTTAGGGAAATGGGTCACGATTCCTCCGGATGTAGGATACTACTTACTTTAATAGGTAAACACAGACAGAGGAATAAAGAGGGGAAAGGATTATGGAGACCAGCCAGACCAGTTCATCAAAATTTGGATACCCACAGAGTAAAAGGTTACAACACATTTAGTTTCATTTCAGCTCAGGCAATTTAGGGGGGTGTTCATAAAATCTCATACACTACTCACAAAAAATAAAGGATATTTATTTGGCTTATGGGTGAAATCTTTGAAAAAAAATGTTCACAGTACAGTGGTATTAGATCATGAAAGTAGGACATTTAAGTAGAAGCATGCAATGGTGATTTCCTCATCTCAATCTATTTACTGAAACAAAAGCCAACAACAGTGGTGGGTATTCGACAAAAAATGTCAGTGTCTCATTAACTTGTCAATTGTTAGGTGTCGTCTTGGTCTCATGATGTCAAAATGTAAACAGCATGAGGAAGAGGACTGTTTAAATACCAACTATAATTGAACAAGGTAATTTATTGGTCGATTTATGGATCAAACACCTGTTGTGAATTTTGCCGTGAAGCTCCTTGTTAAGAGAATAGCAAGGTGTGCAGAAAGTCTTGAAACATTGAACATGTTGGACGTGTGCATTCAAAGGTTTAGAGAAGGCCACATTAAGTTAATCTGTACTGGTTATAATACATTTTAGGTTCATCCAAAGTCAAATATCCCTAACTTTTTGTGAGTAGTGTATAATAATTTATGTGCTTTGTCATCATCGTTAAAAGTGGGTGCACAGAGTCCCTTAGATTCGCTTGTTTCCCAGTGGCACAGTGAGGCCCATTGTGTGGGCAGACAGGGGGGTCATGAGGGTCATCTGTGGGTTGTGTAGGGGGCCAAGGGCAAGTGCTGCCTCAGAGAAGGACTCTTATGGGTCTATTATGACGTCACAGTGGTTGCACGGTGACGGTCACATTCCAAAGGTGCTCCATTCTGACTCTGAGTCTGCCAGAGGCAGCATTCTTCATCTGCTGACCAACAACAATAGAAAACAACAACATGGCAAAAGAGTAAGAGTCTGTTACACACAACTCACTATCAAATTTAGAGTAAATGTGATGTGTAAAGTGAGAATTGTTTGGTTGATAAATTGCTGTGCCTGGCTTGATGAGATTTTGAGAGAAACTAGTGTAACAATTGAAGTATCTATCTATCTATCTATCTATCTATCTATCTATCTATCTATCTATCTATCTATCTATCTATCTATCTATCTATCTATCTATGTCTGTCTGTCTGTCTGCCTTGTCTGTCTGTCTGTCTGTCTCTCTGCCTCTGCCTGCCTGTCTGTCTGCCTGCCTGTGTCTCTGCCTGTCTGCCTGTCTGTCTGTCTGTCTGTCTGTCTGCCTGCCTATCTGTCTGTCTGCCTGTCTGTCTGTCTGTCTGTGTGCCTGCCCACCTGTCTGGCTGTCTCTCTCTGCCTGCCTGCCTACCTGTCTGTCTGCCTGTCTGTCTGTCTGTCTGTGTTGTATAGCGATGCTGTGGGAAACAAGTTCCTGGAGGCCCTGCTCCAGCGTGTGGGCACGGATGAGGTCATCAGTCTGCTCACCCAGGAGATGTACCACATGGGCAAAGGTAGGGCTGCAGATCGCCGGTTACCATAGCTACCGACCAGCTCTTCTCCTCTCCTCTCCTCTCCTCTCTTCTCCTCTCCTCTCTTCTCTTCTCCTCTCGTCGTACTGTGCTGTTTCTCAGACGCTAAGAGAGCCTAGTGAAGAGAGAGAGAGAGAGCCATCAGGGGTCCCCTGTGTGGAGTCGCTGTGGGCAAAATGGGCTTTTTGAAAGGGGCTCTGCGGGATGTGCCTGTGGACTGACAGAATTTTTCACGGTTGATTACCTTGTACCTTTTTACTAACTACTTTTTCACTAAGTGATTTTTTAGATGGCCTTACTATTGATGTACTGTTTGATTTTCTTTATCGTAAACTCTTGATTAAACTTGTTGCTTGTTTTATTTAATTTAATGTAATTTTGTTTATTTTTAATTTTTTATTGTAAGTGTATTGAGACCATTTTATGGTGATGATTTTGGACTCTAAAAAAATGTAATTGATTGATTGATTAAAAGTGACAGCACCCTGACTGCAAACACGGGATCACACTGTGCACACACACACAAAAATCACAAATATCCAGCAAAACACAGAAATTGACAAATAATGGGTGTGCCTGTCTATAATAAATCTTACAAATGGCTGTGATCTTGTATAATTTAGGGGAAAGTTTGTTTGACAGTTTCACAAACAAATGAATGTTTATGACTGTTTCACCAAGCAGAATGTTTATACCAGTTCTAGATTCTCGGGAGATCTGGAACATTCTAAGGGCCCAGTCCAAATCAAAGCTCGCTCAGCTGGCACTTCCCCCAACAAGGCCTTCGGTCATCAAGGTCTGGCTCCTCTACACCCAACCCTGTCACATATACAGCACCTCTTCACAACAACAACCACATGTCCTTCTGTTGCATTTTAGTTATCCTATTTCCATTTCATCCTCAGTCACCATATCTCCATCTTTAGTATTCTTTACTTCTACTTTTCTTTCATTTCACTTTTGCTCTGTTGTGACCCCAATATCTTTGTTTTGATACTTTTCTTACCTTTTTCTTCCTTTTGGCAATAAAAACTTCTTTAGTATTCCCCTTGGTCTGCCCCCTCTCCTCTCTCCTCTATCAAATCAAATAGATTCCAATACATTATTTATCCAACTGCAATAACCACCCGCAATGCTGCAAAATAAACAACTGTGAATGTGAACTATGAGAGTCTATGCAATGACTAAGAGTTTGTGTATGTAGATACTGTATGTACAATTGTTCTGTTTTTATGTATATTTTCATGTAATTGTTTTTTTTTTTTTAATTACTCCAGCATTTGTTGTATCTGTGACAGTGACAATAAAGATATATTCTATTCTATTATTTTCTATTCTATTCTACTCTACTCTATTCTATTATTTTCTATTCCACTCTATTCTATTCTATTTCACTCTATTCTATTCTGTTCTATTCTATTCTATTTCACTCTATTCCATTCTTTTCTATTCTATTATTTTCTATTCCACTCTATTCTATTATATTCTATTTCACTCTATTCTATTCTATTATTTTCTATTCCACTCTATTCTATTCTACTCAACTCTACTGTAGTTGGTGGATGAGCAGCAGGAGTGCAGGCGATTGGCCGAGGAGAAAGACCGCAACATGCTGCAGAGGTGTCGTGTCACGCTCATGTTCAAGGCGTCCGAGTTCAACCAGGACCGCACCGCCCTGCTCATGGCCAGCAACCCGCTGCACATCCCCAACAGCCCTGCAGTGGACGCCAACAGCCCCTCTAAATACCTGCCCACCTACGCCCCGCCCCTGGCACAGGTGACGGTCAATCCGCCTGCAGCATCCCAACATGACACAACTGTGAAGTGAAAGTAATGTATTTAGTTAGAATGATAATAGGCAGGGGCGCTGCTAGAAATTGTGGGCCTGAAAGAAAATAATTTTGGGCCCAGACCCCAAGCATATCATAGTCCTCTGTGGGTCCCTGTGAAGCTCTTGGCCCCCCGAATCATCCTAAGCTAACTGTCCCTAGCATTACCCCTTCTAACAGGAATGACTTAGTGGGCTTGTTCTCCTTTGGCTGTCAGTCTGTCTGGCTGTCTTAGTCCTGGCTGTGGCTGTGGGCCATGCAATTGAAAAGCAGCTAGCATAATCTGCTTCTGATTGACGGCTGTCAGCTGTCATATAAACAGGGCTCATAGCCACTGGCAAATCTTGTTTTAAGCCAGACAGCCTTTCAGACAGCCAAAAGTTGAACAAGCCCAATGTTGAAGCTTGCTGGCATACAAATATTCAGTCTGTCTTCAAAGCTCTATGAGAGGCTTGGGGGTTAACATAAGAGGCCTGTGCTGCTAGGTTTCAAGTCCAGACGGTGCAGCATAATTGTTTGTATTGGACCTGTTCTAGGCATCAGCTAGGTCCACACCCAATTAAACAGAGCTGAGCCTACAAGGAGAACAAGAAAAAGAAAAGAGAGAAACGAGAGAAATGAGAGAAAAGAAAACACTGTTTTAGTGATCAGCTGTCAACTCCTCCTGAGGCAGGGAGAGAGAGAGGAGGCGAGGTTTTCAGAGAGATAGAAATCAATCACCCCTGCAACACTAACACTGTCCCTACGGGTCCTGTTAGAGTCATAAATCTGCTACCGGATCACCACTAGGCTACTGATAGCCTGCTGGCTTGCCAAGAGCTACGTGGAAAGACAGCGATGAACACCCTCATGGGTGTTACTTCCTTTTCTTACAGGGCTGATAGCTTAATCCAGATCTTTTCAGGTTGTGACATGTTTGTTGTTGAAAGAAAACAGCCATTTTCAGTGATGTTAGTGACTGTGTTAACTGTGAAAGTCAGTACATGTGATCAAATCTGAGGGCAACTACTTTAACCTTAATGTCACATTTTTGTTTTAATTTCTACCATCTTGGACACATCCTTGAGTTGTTTTTAAGGGGGAAGTGGTACTTGGTCTGAAAAACTTGAGAAACATTGCTGTAATACACTTCTCCTCCAGAAGGGGGCACCAGATGGGACCAATTCCTGCAAGTTGCCTCCCCTGCTACATCCTGTATCATTAGATTCTTCAAAACAGGAAAAAACTACGACGGGCAGGTATATTTACACAAATGCAACTATTTCTTCCTCCATTATCTCAGCATTAAAAGTGCAATACAAGTGCGTATACAATAAGTATGTGTGTGTAGGGGGTTTGAGTGTCTGTAGTGCTCCTGCTCCGGGAAACTTACTTAGGCACATGTATCTCTTTGTGTGTATGAGGGAAGTCTGCTTACTCTGTGTTCCTCTAGTCCTTTGTTAGCTTATTATGTCCTCCTTTTTATAAGTTCCTTTGGATAGAAGCATCTTCTAAGTGTAATGCAATGTAATGCAATGCAATACAGTTACAGAAAAGCTCTTTGCTCAATATTTCACAACATTTAAACAGCCTATGATTAATTTCTGCAGCATTCTGTCAAGAGGTACGGTCAGTGGCTCCTCACGCAATAAGTCTGGGTCCAGGACACGAAGATGTAAAACACATTTGGGGCATCATGGTAGGTAGCCTATATGAGATGCTTCATTTTTATTAGAAGTTATTTTTACAAGCTCCCTGGGGTAGGCGGTAGGCTTTGAGGTAGGCCTAACCACAAGAGGACACTATCTGTGTTTTAAAACTGTCACACAAATCAGCTTGACAATGTCTTAATATGACTTAAGAGCACAGGCCTTAGAAAAACAGTACACTGGAGAAAACAGACTATGATTTCATTCTGGTCTTAAATATTTACTCTGGTAAGAGGAGCCTCATGTTCGTTCAGGAATATTTTAACTGCTGCTTAAAATCTTAAATTTATACTTGTAATCCATCACAGACTTTGGCACAGATTGCGGCGATGTCAAAAATGAAAGCATTCTTTGGAGAGAACCGCTGACTATTTCCGCTTTGATGAAAAATGCAACGTCAGTGACCGTGCCTGGCCAGGGAGCATTCCGACAGGGCCAGGCCACCTTCTGGAAAGTGGACAGCAGCTATGAATCTCCACCATAAGCCAACTCACCATGACCTTCAGTTTGACAAAACATGTTATTACCACTTAATAAATATTTTATCCTTATTTGTCAGGATGATGTTGTTTTGTTTTCTGACTTTTAAAAAATAGTCCACGAATGTGTCTGCCAAGATAAGCTAATATTGATGCTTATAAATGGACATGAACCAACACAAGTCAACCTTGCAGTCAAGTCTTCTAAACAGAAGCCTCAAATAAATAAAAGCCCCTTTGTAGGCTTGGCTGCATGGCTAAATTACACACACACAAAATTATCTACCTTCAAAAATGGTATGAACTAACTTCAGAAAACCAGACAGAGTATACAACATAGCATGAGTGCAAGATCTACAACAGGCTACACAATAAAGCTTTCAAACAGAGCTTGACCTGAAAGTTCATTGGCCTCCTCTCTTTTGTTATCGGGTGTATTAACCCCTCCCATAAATTCTGGTCTCCGGGCAACCATTGCCTCAGGTCTTTTCTCATTGGTCATTACAAATGTTTCCGCCATATTCAAACTTCCGTCCGCATCGGTTTGAATTTTGTCAACCCTGCACCATTGCCATTTATTTCGTCAAAATACGACTCCCTGTATTTTAAAAATACCCTTGAAGTTCTACTTTGCACTAAATTTAGTCCAACTATTTCAATGGAGGAAACAATTGAGCCACAAGTTGATATTCCAGAGATGAATACGCTGCCGAAAAGAAGAGGAAACTCGAAGAAAAGGCACTCCACCGTCTTGGACACAGAAACGTCCCCCGAGATCAATAACAATGCGAAACGGTGAGGCTGGGGACTTCGAGGAAAACGAGTTTGACTTAGTTGTTTTGCATCATGTTACTCCAGCACTTTGATAACAAAGCCCATTGTTACCATGTAGCATCATTCATAGCGGAAAAAAACAGGCATTTTCTTTCAGATGCCTAATAGGCGAACGTGACATTAATAGCATACTAACGTTAGCTAGGCTAGCTGTCCCTGCTTAACTTGGTGGATGCACACAGCATAACTTTCTGTTGTGAACGTTATCATGGCATTTTAAATTTAGCCGAGCTAGCGTGTATTGTTTGAGCCAGTCTGTTAGCAAGCTAGCTAGTGAAGGTTAGCGGCTGTATGTTGTCTTGCTCAGAGGTCGATGATGCATGGATTGTAGCCTACTTTGCAATTTATGTGGTATTGTAATGTTCAAGACACCATGTACACGAGGTCGATTAAATTATGTTTTAAAACATTGCAGGTAAAAGACAATGCATGCAAGCATGATTTGGTGGCTTTAGTCTACTTTGGTATAACGATGATCAGTCCCAACAAAATGGGATTCTCTAACTATTTGGGCCAGTCATACTGCTCGCGGGCTATCTAACTCTAAGATAACGTTTGGTTTTCCAGTGAGGTAACGAATATAGACAAAGTAACTTCAAAATAGTCATCCATCAGATTAGTTTTCCTTGTTGCTATAGCTGTACCCACACGGTGGCGCTATAGACCGAGAAACTAATACTGTATCATGCCTGCTTATGACCGACCGTTTGTGATCATGTGCCTCAGATGGATACTGCAAGCAGAAGCATGTGATGTGAAAGTGCACTTTGCTCTCTCATATCGACCTGAGGAGGTCATAAATAAAGGCTTGTTTTGTTTCCTCCCCACATAAGAACTCATTAGTGCGTATGGCCTACATTCCTCTCAGCTGATAGACATGATGTGTATGAATGGCTCTGATGTCCTCCTTGACACGGGAGATGCAGAGAGGGAGTTATATTTACAGAGGTGACCATACAGAACAGAATAACGTACACACACAAACACACACAGGGCCAATGTCATACTGAACTCTTACACACTGCCCAGACTTTGTTTAACTTTTGCCACAAATGCTGGATATTGATGGGGACCAACTGACCTTTTAAAAGTCCAGAGATCAAGTGTTATGCATGTACCAAATGTTCCATGATAACAACAGGGTCGGACAAGCTCCCCTCTCGCCCCCCAGCATGAGGTCAAAGGTGAAGGCCAATGCTGTGTTATTTTGAGGCGAAAGGAAAACACGGTGGGGTTTTTGTTGGCAGCCAGTGCCCGTTTCCCTCCGCTGGACGGCACTTTCCACGGCCCGTGCCAATGTTTTGCCCGCTCCATGTGACCCTGGCTAGCATGGGAAAACATGACCCTTTTGGGCTGGGTCGTAGATGGGTATTGAGATTGCGATGTTATCGTTTGGTGCACACGTGTAGTCTGTGTGTGTGGGTGTTGCAGGTCTTTTTATTTGTTTAGCCTGTTGGGCTAATTATCCATTTACATTGTGCAGAGGTGTGTAACAGCCCTGTCAGCAGCACTTGTTTGTTGGGGCCTGTCTAAACCTGGCATCACTGAACAGAATAATGTGTGTGTGTGTGTGTCACGTTGGTTAAGCTATTCTCTGGAACTTAAGTTCACTGTGGGGACTGGGGGGTACTGTACCCCCTAATTAGTTGGGGGGGGGGTACCGACATATTAATGTCATTAATGTAAAATGTCAAAGGTAGTACCCCCTGTAAAAAGGTGGTACCCCCCCCCACCCCCCAATTATGGAGGAGTTATAAACACCTTGTTTGAAAGTACTGCTGTCGATGTGTTTACATAAGCCATGTGTTGATGTAAGCCTAGACCTTGTTTGAGCAAATACGAGGTTGAAGACTAACATTAACCCACTTCACCTCTAGGCCTAAGTCTTTCTGTCGGACAAAATCCTTGTTAGTGTGTGTAGGTGCAGATAGCAATGCACAGTGTTGTCACAGTCCTTTCGTGAGACTGCAAGGTGCTTGCCTCATTTGAACTATTGATCAGCTTCACAAGAATTGAAGCTTCACATTGAACTATGTCTCACACTTACACACTCACACTTACACACTCACACTCACCCTTACACACTCACTCACACACACCCTCACACACTCATTCAGACACACACACACACACACACACACACACACACACACACACACACACACACACACACACACAACACTACTACTACTACTACCACACATTACTACACACCACTTCCAGTTTTTTGTAGTCTAATGCCAAGCAAACTGAAACTAACACTAGCAATTGTGCAAGAGGTATGCTTCATCCTGCAAGATTTCTTGTCTTTATTTTGAAGAACTGTAAGTTATTACCGGAAGGTGTTCTTAAAGGAGGCTCATGTGTACCATTCAAAATCTGGACTCTTTCTTCACCAACTGTTTTCGGAACCTAAACTTTACTTATTCTCATGATTTCTCATCCTTTTTTTTATTAAAACCTAAGACATTTACTGTAAAGGGTACTGTTGTTGGGGCTAGAGGTAGAGACAGATAGGTTGAAGCATCCAAGGCCATCTTGCTTGTGGCAACAGGAGAGCTGTGTGCACACAACACTATTCTTCACACACAGGTCTCAGTGTGGCACACAACACTATACAAACACACACACAGAGGTCTCAGGTCACATGACACTATTCTTCACACACAGACATACACACACACAGGTCTCAGTGTGGCACACAACACAACACACACACACACACACATATCACACACACACACACACACACATAGGTGTCAGTGTAACACACAACACTATTAACACACACACAGGTCTCAGTGTGGCACATACCACTATTCTTAACACACACACACACACACACGCAGGTCTCGGACTGCAGGGGCAGGCCCTTTGGCATTTTTTGGAAAGTCGACCCCAGGAATGTTGGCTTTTTTTCCCCAGCCAGAATTCCTGTTGGGATTGGTGAATCCGTGTTTCTATATTCGGGTGCTTTCCCACACATGACGTGAAGGGATTCGGTTGAAAATGAAAGAGAAAGATATCGTTTTTCGTTACCTCCTTCGTTTACAGTAAAAGGGCTCTGCATGTTTCTGCAAGACCTGCATGGCTTGGTGTGTGTGTGTGGGATCCTGTCTTGCCAAGCCCTGCTGTGGAAAACAATGTGTGTGACAACATGTGTGTGTACATATCCTAACACCCCCACACAGGACTGTAACATGTTGCTACCAAGTCACACCCAGTGGTGGGAAGCCCCCACTTGTCAGAGTGTAAGTCCTGCCATACGATGGCTCTACTTGTGTGCATACCACAGCTGACTGAACAGGGTCAGGAATTCCCACACTTTTACAGGTGTTGTGTGTACGATTTTTAGGTTAAAATATGCCCCTCTCTACCCCTTTGTGCCAGGGGCAAAGAGGTGGTGGCCAGCCAAAAGTCTAAAGATATAACACTTTTACAATGTAAAGTAGGCAGTGTACAGCTTACACCTACTTTACATTGTATCAAAATGTTATATCTTCAGACGTCTCACATGGAAAGATATAATTAAAAAATGTATAAAAATGTGAGGGGTGTACTCACTTTTGTGACCTACTGTAGCCCACCCCCTGCACTGTGGAACAGCTCGCTGGGAATATTTCTGCATCATTATTGCTGCACTAAACACACGTGAACACATGCAGTGCATCATGGTACATAAAGGACGCTTTAACGGGTCATTATGTCACTACGTCATTTCATTATAGCGTTCAATTACTCCGGTGCCATTGGACTGCAAGAAATGCTATCTGACCTTGCCAAACTGTAAAGCACATTAAGCTGCATCTTGTATGTATGAACTGTGCTGTACAAGTAAAGGTTATTATTATTATTATTATTATTAAAGGAGTGGCAATTGGGTTGTATGGGGCATAGCTTGGACGTTCAATCTTGTTTCCACATATAGTCTGTAGCTGAACTTTTATCTTAATGCTGGTGAGAGACGAGAAGCCACATGTAGAAGCAGAAGTCTGTCATTGTCACTAAATCAGTACAGCGAGACATCGTTTGGAACAAGCCAACAGATACACAGACTAGACAAACGGTTAATAGAAGCAGTTAAATAGAATAACGATTATAAAATGTACAACAATATAGCCTATGCATCTAGCAATTATAAATCGGATACACAGTGTGTCATCAGCACTGACCCAAAGGTCATGGAGTGTGTGATTTCAGACACTCTGCAAGCGTGTGTAGGCGACAAGTCATGTCATATGCATTGATCAATGCTCTGCTCCAGGCGTGTGTGTAGGTGTGTGTGTGGAGGTATTTTTCACGTTAAAAGTGCGTCATGAAGGAGGACACTTCTGACAGGGTGTGTTTTGGAATCATGCGACAGCTGAGTGTGAATGCTTTCATTATTTGGGCTTTTTTTTTTTTTTTTTGCGTGTGTGTGTTTGATTAATTGATTGTGCCATACCAGACTTCTTTCCTTGCATATCATCTCAGGGCTGTGCAGAGTCGCCCTGGTGTGTGTGTGTGTGTGTGTGTGTGTGTGTGTGTGTGTGTGTGTGTGTGTGTGTGTGTGTGTGTGTGTGTGTGTGTGTGTGTGTGTGTGTGTGTGTGTGTGTGTGTGTGTGTGTGTGTGTGTGTGTGTGTGTGTGTGTGTGTGTGTGTGTGTGTGTGTGTGTGTGTGTGTGTGTGTCAGGTTAGTGGGGTGTAGTCGCACTTGCTTGGAGCTTCTCCGGATACTTACACTGCATTCTCCCCTTTTGCCCACACACACCTCAACCCACACACACACGGTATTAAAACTATGTTGTTCGACTGTCAAGTGACGGGAAATGGTGTGTGTAGGTGTGTGACTGTGGTGGGAAAGCTTCTTCAGGTGAACTTTGAGAAATATGTGTCTGCCTTTGGGCTCTAAAACTTACCGGATGCTTTTCTTCCTGTCTTGAGAGTGACAGAGTAAACACACCCGGCCTAACACACATCTAAAATACCACTGCACACACACAATAAGACTAATTAGTGACCATTAATGCCGGCTTCTATACTGTCGTTACGATGACCTTTCTCAATTATAGGCCTAGTCCAGCACAAATGGTATGCAGTTCGCATTCAGTAAACAGCCTATGCAGCACTATTTTTCCTTATACAATGCGCACACACACACACACACACACACACACACACACACACACACACACACACACACACACAGCCCAAGGGTATTCGAAACAGGCCCTGGAACTCTGCAAATAGTCTGTGGGAGGATTGCTCTTAGTGTGACTTTTTTTTTTTTTTTTTTTCCTTTTTATCTTTTAATGCACACACACCCTTGCAGGCAAAACTTGCGGCACACACCCACACACACACACACACACACACACCGCCCACACCCCAAGGCCTCTGCCCTAGGCGGTGCTTTGCATACAGCACGGCTTATTGTGCCCAAAAATGACAAGACTCTGACACGACATTTCATAGTAAATTCTCCCAGACAGACGCGTCACGCAGGATAAACACACCTTATTGTACGAGGCCTCCTGTGAGCCTAAACTGGAGCTTTCATGGAATGAAGCACCTGTAGCAGAGTAAACTAAAGATCTTTAGCTCAGCACATGGGGCAGCTCAGGGAGAGGATGGAGAACCTTTTCCCTTTAACAAGCGCTCGCTCACACACACACACACATACACATATATACACATACATACACATACACACACACACACACACACACACACACAGCAATACCATGTTTTGTATCATGCTGTTGAATGAATGCACATGCAGGTGCATGCCTTTGTCATGTGTGTGTGATTTCAGCACTCTCCAAGTGTGTGTAGGTGATGGAGTCATGTCCTACGCATTGATCAATGCTCTGCTCCAAGTGTGTGTGTAGGTGTTTGCTCCTCAGGTAGGGGGTAGGCCAGATGGGTGTGTGTGGAGGTATTTTTCGAGTTAAAAGTGCGTCATCAAGGAGGACACTTCTGATGGGGTGTGTTTTGGAATCATCCATCTGAGTGTGAAGGTTTTCATCATATTGTGTGTGTGTGTGTGTGTGTGTGTGTGTGTGTGTGTGTGTGTGTGTGTTTAGACAGGGTGACGGTACAATACTAGATTTTATCTGCTTTACAGATTTGCTCTTGGTGGTGTGTACATATACTCTGTGGTTGATTTGTAGGCCTTTGCCATGTCAGATGAGGTGTGTGCGTGCGTGTGTGTGTGTGTGTGTTTGCTTGTCCCTGGTTGTGTGTGTATATATACTCTGTGCTTGACAAACAATCCCAGAAGTTCTCAGGAGGGAGAGCGTAGAGTGCCTGACTGTACAGGCCTGTGTAAGGAGCAGAGCATAACATCCGGACCGTGTGTGTGTGTGTGTGTGTGTGTGTGTGTGTGCACACGTGTGCAGGCTATGCAGGCTCCTTATCTCCCTTTGAGTAAACTGAGGGATCTCCAAGTCCTTTCAAAATGTGTATTTCCTTCACTTCACTCGCACACAAACACAGCAGTGGTTAGTAGGTGGGACACACACACACACACTGGCCATTCTGGTGAGCTAAACCATCCACCCGTGTGTGTGTGTGTGTGTGTGTAAAGCTCTGCTCTGGTGCCTTGGCTATCTGAGGTGGTCATGATGGTTTCAGTGTTTTCGCAGAACTGCACATGCAACCAGCCACTCAACAGTAAATTCAGTGTTTTTGCATAGCTGCACGTGTAGCATTGTGCTCCGTGGTTCCCTACTGATGGCGACAGGGATTCCCATCTATTATTGGGGACATTGTGTTCAGTGGTTGCCTGTTGGTCCTACTGCCTGTTGGGCTACTGCCTGTTGGGCTACAGAGTTTATTATTGGAGTCATACAGCACATACTGCATATAATGAACTGGCGTCCCTGCTTTCAACCCCCTTTCAACCCACCTGAGCAGGGGTCAGCCATGACCATGGTGCCCGGGGAGCAGTGTGTGGGAACAGTGCCATGCTCAGGGCACCTCAGTGGCACTTCTGGCAGTTGGTAGATTTGAAGCCTCAATTTGAAGCCTCCAATCACAGATCTGTTACCTTACCTATAGGGATTTGAACCTGCGACCCTCCGGTTAGGCCACTGCAACCATCCGGTCACAGGTCCGTTACCTCACCTGGGGGATTTGAACCTGCGACCTTCCGGTTAAGCCACCGCCAGGAAGGCCACCACTGGTTAATGGTGCTATTAGTGGTCATCAGGAGGGACAGTAGCTTGATCTACTCATGTAATACACACATGCAATACTTGCATGTAGTACACATGTAATACACACATTATGCACACCAGGGATGAACACTCAGACCAGTCACCAGCCAGATGCTGGTAAAATATTACA
>CM059275.1:18741853-18744353 GCA_030347295.1 Setipinna tenuifilis
TGAAGACTAGAGTTTCCTTAAAAAGACCAGTTTCAATCCAGATGCTCTTAAACTAACAGGGGGGTAAAAATCAACATTAGATGATGGGGGATTTTTTTTATTATAAATTAATTGATCTATTTATTTATTTATTTTTGCCATACCTCCCGTCTCTAGGATGTTTTTTTTTAATTATTATTTCTTATTTGTTTGCACACAGCTCCATGCATTTGCACACAGGTTCTAGGCCAGTTTGGGTGCTCTTGAGCTGAAACCGTGTGCATAAATTGCATTTGAGGTGCAAAGTGGTTTCTCCCTAAAGAGACTGGTCATCATTGCTGTTTCAGGAGCACAGATTTTTATTTGGTTGCAACATTTGGTTGCAAAAACAGATTTTACGGAACAGCAAAACCTAGTGAACACGCTCATACATACACACACACACACACACACGCACACTGTTGCTCAAACAGCACCATCCCACACACACACACACACACACCCACACACACACACACACACACACACACACACACCTTCTCTTTTAACCACAAACTCATCTGTACAGTCGCCCATAAAACCGCCGTACTTTGAGTAACCACAGAAAGAGGCCTGCAGTCATCACTTAAAGCAGACCAGCTTCGCTATCCACAGGGGCTGCTGTTCACACACACACACACACACACACACACACACACACACACACACACACACAGCTCTTAGACAGGAGGGGTCAAGTGGAGGGCACTGGGGATGTAAGAAGATAGGAAGTGCTCTACTGCTCGTCTAAATGCACTCTGCTGGATGTGTTCTGCACTGCAGCAGCAAGCCGGTCCTGTCTCAGTGTACTCGCATCTGTGGGGGTTTGGTTGCTTAATATTCCCTTATAGGAGTGTGTAGTGCACATCACACCCCTAACATGATGTAAAGTGTGTGTGTGTGTGTGTGTGTGTGTGTGTGTGTGTGTGTGTGTGTGTGTGTGTGACGACATGTCTGTGTGACGACATGTCTGTGTGTGGTTTAGTGTTCAAATTCTTGGCATCTTCCAGTGGCATGCCCTAATATCACCTGCCTGACATGACCTAGAAGTAGGTGTGTCTGTGACATGATGTAGAAGTGCGCGTGTGTGTGTGTCTGTCTGTCTGTGCACATGACATGATGTGTGTGTGTGCGTGCGTGTGTGTGTGCATGTGCGTGCAGCATTCAGCCAGCTTGCCAAGTCCCTGCAGCCTACAGCAGTGCGCCCGCATGGTGCCAAGCCATGCACGATGCTCATGGCACAGGGACGCTGGCCAATCCCGTGCTGCCGGTAGCCTGCGGGCGATCACATGCACAGTGCCTGCTGACCAATCAGCAATCAGCATTGCTGCTCCCAGCAGGTGAGGGACAGTGTGGGGCTGGCTGGCACAGCTCTCTCTCCTGCAGACATGTTTATATTAGTGTGTGTGTGTGTGTGCACGGCCTGTATCATTTTAACTTTGTTGGACAGACAACTGTTCAATGACAATAAAAGTCTTGAAGTCTTATTTTGGCTTAATTTACATGCAGATTTGTTACAACCATTTTAGCCTCTGTGTGCAATTTCAACCCCCTCTCCTCCGTGCATTTGTACTGTCTTTGTGGCGTTGCGCTCTGGCCGAAACACTGGACTAAGACATGGCGCAGCGCAGACACCACTTCACCTTATGTGTGTATGAGGCAATTAGAGGCAGGGATGGCCTGGAGTCACAGGTTTGAATCGAATAAGTGACAGAATTGCCATTGGGCCTAGGTGCTGTCAACACAGACACAAACACACACACACACACACATGCACACATGCACACATACACACACACACACTGCTCCCAGGGCACTGATGTTGTAGCTACCCCCCACCACCCACCCGAGCCATTCGCTCCCCAGAGGAAATCGGCCATCGCCCCAGACTTTGTTTTTGCCAATCACGATTGTGTGTGTGTGTGTGTGTGTGTGTGTGTGTGTGTGTGTGTGTTTTATTGGAACTTTAATCTTCCCTCCCGTGAGCTCTTTCCGGAGTTTATCCAGGCCCGTGCTTCATCTCCGACGGAACGTTTGCAATCAGCCCAAGTGGAAAAAAGAGACAGAATGTGTGTGTGTGTGTTTTGTTGTTGTTTCGAAAGGCCTAAGTGCAGTTTGGCAGGGGGAGCCTAGTGTGGGCCGGTGCTTGTGTTGGAGCTGGTCTCCATAGCAACTTAGTAGTCACTGTCTGTGTGTATCATCACTACACACACACACACACACACACACACACACACACACACACACACACACGGTTAAACTCTCGACATATTTCACAGCACAATAGACGGTGAGTGCGTCTGAAACAACATTGTGATGACAGGCGGGTTGTAGGAGTCCCTCAGCAATGTCAACAAGAAACTGGGTGAGGCTGAGGCTGAGGCCAGACCAGACAGGAACTCCTACCCTATCTGCCTTTGTGTGGAGTTTCACTGGCAATCCCCATCTGCACAAAGCTCCATGTTTATGAAAAAGCCCCCTG
>CM059275.1:18749353-18751853 GCA_030347295.1 Setipinna tenuifilis
GAGTAGGTATAATGGAAATGTTTCTACCCTGCTAAAGTGTTGCCAGTTCTTGCACTGCGATGCTGTCTCTGCTTGAATGAACATGGTGTTATGCTGTGTTTTGGGCCTAACAGAGAAGCAGTGGAGTGATGGCAGTGAAAAATGTGGCCATTAAAAAAGGTTATTGTTTGATCCTCAGAACATAAAACACAGAACTTTTTTTATTTTAAATTAATAATTTTTTTTAAGTCACAAAAAAAGTTGTGACATGTCAGTGACAATGGGACAGAAGTCTGAAGTTAAAAACATTTTTATAAAGCACCTTTTGTGTAATGCTTAAAATCATTTCACAAGTACAGCTGACATTAAAATGGAAGACACAACACACTGAGCTAACACTGCATTACAGTTTATTGGCCAATGAAGTATGAAGTCAGTGTAGTACCAAGTAACCCTGTCTTCCCGTATGCCAGCAGCCAGCAGGGGTTTCCGTTATGAATGTACAGTGGAATCATCGTTTTTTATTTTTTAGTTGCGTAGCCTTTTTTTAACCAGGAAAGGTCCTGTTGAGTTACAGTAAGTCTTCCTCCAGGGAGTCCTCACACAGAGCTGTGGCCACTATGTGGTACACTATGGCCAGTGATAAGCAAGTATACTAAAGCCAGTGGAACACAGAACCAAGTACACTAAAGCCAGTGGAACATAGAACCAAGTACACTAAAGCAAGTGGAACATAGAACCAAGTACACTAGAGCCAGTGGAACATAGGAGCAAGTGCACTAAAGCCAGTGGAACATATAAGCAAGTATACTAAAGCCAATGAAACATACAACCACAAGGACCAGTCTTGCATACTAAATTACACATACTAGAAATGAATGACATCACACTTGGTAAGACAAATAAGATAAAGTCATAATAATACTCTTCATTTGTATAGCATAGTTCATGTAGCTCACAGTACTTCAGTATTTTGGCAAGGAACGCAGGACAAAGATTCACATAGCAAGCTTTGTTACAGTCCAGTAGAAATAGACATTATTACTATTGAGAGGCACCAAATTGCCCGATGTCCAGCACACCTACACACACACACACACACATACACACACAGAAATTTACAGATAAAGAATACACTTACAGAATTTTACAGAGATCTGTGTGTATGTATATATAAAACAAAGAACCTGGGGAAGTCCTGAGCTGTGTGCCCACTCTGCCCTATGAAAGCAAGACCTCATGCCTAACTCACCAGAGTGTGAAACTAAGGGGGGAAAAAAACACCCAAAATTAAAGTTACACTCTTTTGCCTTTAGTAGGTCAGCACTGCTCTTTGAAACCTGCACTCTGACCTTTAATCAGTGCACACACACACACACACACACACACACACACACACACACACACACACACACACACACTGCGCTAACAGCGACTCAATAGAGATGATTGGATCCCCCAGCCCACACACAGACACACACACTGGGCAGCTAACGACCCACAGCCGTCTGCCAGCTGATTGAGACACACACATGCGTCAGGCCACCCACTGAGTGTGTGTGTGTGTGTGTGTGTGTGTGTGTCTTGACCCACCAGTTGCGCACGTTGATGACCTAGTGGACAATACCTGAACTATGTGATTGAGGGCATTGAGAATTGGGGTTTTCCTGTAAAGAAGATGCTGTCTTGAAATTCTTTTCCAAGCCCGAAGCGTGTGTGATTGTTTTGCAATATTTTCCATTTTCGGTCATCTTCAATCAGTGATCAGTCACCAGTGTCAAAAGCGTAACTTCTGTGGAAGTGCTGATGGGTGATTTGGTGATGTGAGTGTGAGGAGTGTTTGTGGTCTGACCATGACGCTCGTCAGACTGCCTGCCGTGCGTCTGGTGTTTCCGGCGTAGTTACTTTGTGTGGTGATGTCTGGCTGTTGATGCAATAGTCATTTTCAGACAGGTTTCTTACACACACACACACACACACACACACACACACACACACACACACACACACACACACACTTGCGCATAGATTTGGGGATCTCAAACGTAAACCCCTATCCACATTTGCACATTTGCTGTTCTCGTTGTAACCAGCAGAGGGCACCACTCGCTCATACACATGCTCACACAAAGACCACTAGTGAATACACACACAGCCAGCCTTGCAGTCATACCCTGTAACACAGCACACACACACACACACAGAAATTTGCATGAGCAGTGGGACTGGAGTGGGTTACATGGCAAGGTGCGAAAATTATTGAGGTGTGTGTGTGTGTGTAGAGGAGGGTTTGTCATACACCCCCAAACACCTCTGCAGATGTCTGTTTAACACCTCCATATTGATTCAGGAGCATAGGTTAGTGGTTTCCACAGTCTGTGTGTGTGTGCGCGTGTGTGTATGTGTGAGTGGGCAAATGGGGAACACAGACACACACATACACACACACACACACACACACAAACAGATTAAAAGGAAGGATGAGGAAAATTTCCTTCCAAAAAAAAATCACATGGTCTGT